>JARVGQ010000828.1:21332322-21345681 GCA_031762355.1 Hypsolebias martinsi | reverse complement strand
GTCCCGACTTACGTCAAAATCGGGTTACGAACGGTCCGTAGGAACGGAACCCGTTCGTAAGTCGAGGACTGCCTGTATACTGTATGTAGCACCATTAAAATGTCACAAGGACTGAATATGAACAACTGAAACACACTAGGGTCAATTCAGTGCTTTTATTTACTGTACCAGGAAGTATCAGGAACCCTGGGGAGCAAGGAGAAGGGTCAGATCCGAGATACTGCAGTAATCAGTTGATCAGAATGTTCTTGGTTCTTACTGGTAGAAGGGCGGTAGATGGATTGGTTCTAGTAATCCTGTACAACATGAGAAGGTCCAGTAAACTCAGAAGGGTGTGTGGTTGGAGGGCGAGGAGAGCAGCTGAGGAGGACACGAGGAAGGTTCCAGAGTTTCACAGGGGAGTCCAGGAACAAGTAAGTCTCATAAGGCATACATAGGCAGGGTAGTGCTCCAGCGTTGAAGGGAAGTCCTCGGATGCCTTTTATACGCCTGGAGCCTCGTCAGGGATATAGCTTGCAGGTGGGGTTGTATGGCACCATCTAGTGACCTCAAGACAGACATGGAACAGGAACTCTCACATAAACAAGCTTTCCAACCATGTAATATTCGTTTCCAAAAAGCATTGTTATAACAAATTTAAAAAAATCAACTAAACATATAAGCGGGTAAAGATAATAGATGGAATTAAACATATAGTTCCTTAATTTTTGTGCCATATTCACAACTAATTAATTTATAAAACAGGTTAGCTATGCCTCTCTAACTGAATTCCTATTAAGGACTGCAAAAATCTTGTCGGTTTTAGTAATGTTAGATTTGAATGTACAAAATTACAAAGCAATTTTTTGTTTATTAGCAAAATCATCACAACTCATCATATTTAGAACATTTTTTTAATGAGAAATGACGTTTGGATTTGACCAAACTAGGACAGAGAGCAGTTACAGTGGTTACTTGAACTCTGCTTGAGCAGCTCAAGTATCCTGCAGTCTTGTTCATGGGTGATGCTATGATAGAGTGGGAGGTGGACAAATGAATCAGGGCTATGTCCGAAATGAAAAGGGCGTTGCTATGGTCTTTTGCGGTAAAGGATCTGCGCCAAAAGGTCCGTCTCATTCCTGCCCAGTCATGAGATCATGAATGAACGAATGAGATCCTGTCACAAGCAGCTACAATGAGATTAAGCTGTTAAACTCAACAGATGCAGAAGACCTTTTGTGACTTCCTTCATTACCCTCATCTAAAGCAGGGCCAGCTTTTCAATCACAAAGAACATACTGAATAACACTTAGAGTGGAATCTGGGGTCTCGCTGTTCCAGAGAACATGTAGTGATTAACTGGAGTTCAGCAGAAACTGTATTAAAAGTTGGAATGTGGAGACAAGGGTTTGCAGATTTCTTGGAGTTTTACCAACTTTCTCACCTTTGTGCACCTGGCTTAGCTGTCAGATTGTGGTTTTTGGAAAGTTTCAAACAAAACAGATCTCACATGGCTCACATTGACTTAAGAGGTTTTCCACATGCATTGTTAACCCTATTTTAAAGTATACTATCATAAGGCAAGGGTCTTCTGACCAGCGTCCTGGTCATTAATTTAACTATTAACATTTTTTATTTGTCTTAAAAGATAAATACAATAGAATAACATCACAACTGTCTGTCATAAACCTTGGGGAACTTGAAACCTAACTTGGTGACAGTGTCCCAGTTTTTCCTCCTCAGAACTCCTTTCTCTGCCAGCATTTATAATCTGTGCAGCAGTGCAGTCATGCTCAGAGATAATTGATAACAAAAAGCCAAATTGAAAACACTCTGCGGGGGAGAGTTAACAATCAAGTGCTGCAAATTACTGATTAAACACTTGCTGAATAGCTGTGAGTCGTATTGAATAAACAGCATGTGGTAGTGCTTTCCTGTTTATCTCCAAACCATACAAGTTTAGCTCAATCCCTCTGGCTTTTGTCAAGCCGTCTCCTCGTATAGTCATTTTTTACATGCTGATTTGGTGCCATGTTTTTGTTCCTGCCTTGTTTCCTTGGCTCATTTGCCCCTGGTGAATGTTAAACAATGAAACTGTCCCAGATCTGACAAATTAGTTTGGTCAATGCCAGTGGTGGGCACAGCTAACCAAAAAGTTAGTTTTGCTAACTGCTAATCCGCTAACTAAAAAATTAGATCAGCTAACACTAAAGTTCATGCGCAATAATACAGGTATAAAATCCAACAGTGTTCAGTCATTCAAATCAGCTAATGCTAAACCGCTAAACAGGTAAAATAATTAGCGGAGGTTAACGCTAATTGATAACAGCTAACTTTTTTAATGCACTGCTGTCGCTGACGCTGCAAGACTGTTTGTAATGTGACAACGTTGTAAGTGAACACAATTCAAAACGGTTCATAAATCACAAGTAAAGCATCCATGTCCCGTTCAGACGTGAGCTTTCAGAAATTAATCCTGTTGAGCAGAACCTAAAGAGGCGTGCTGAAGCTAAGTGATCATTGAAATGTGTGTCTGATGTCGTTCTCGTGTTATTTACTTTAATGTATTAACTCACTTTAGCTATCCTCTTTGTGGTTAACTACTTTTATAAACTAGCTATAAAGTTGCTGTGCGTCATCGTCAAAATTTTCTCAGTAATAATGTTTGTTTTTGTTTAATCTCATGAGCAGGCGGTCACAACTAATGTCATCAATTCATCAGTTGAACAGACCTCCCAGACCGTGGGAGAGAAAAAGAGAGCAGCGAGAACACACAGCTTTTTTCTCGTGCTTCTTTTAATTTAGTTCTTATAATTAAAGATTATTAATGCTAAAGACAATGTGTAAGAAATATGTGAGAGAATCACAACCCAGCCCTGAGACTGTGTGCGCTGCACAGGATGCTGGGTAGCCTTGTAGGAATTATATGTGCAGTGCTTATGGCTGTTTACAAAGTTTCTGAGTATGGAAATGGGTTGCTATGGATTGTTGTTGTCCTGTTCAGGTTTGTTTTGGACTTTTTGTTCAAGTTTCTGTTACTGGCTGTAAACTGACACCATGAGTCAGAGGATGTTCCCGGTACGTATAAAGGGGAAAGCACTGTGATGTAGAGTTGCATTTGGGTCCCAAAAATCTGCCCGTAGCCATCATTTCTGAACCCAACCCGACAAATTAACAGTAATTACAGGTCCGAACTTGAACCCCCCCCCCCCCAAACATTTTTAATTAAGCTTTGGTCGCTTATATAGCTATTAACGGTCGGCGGCTGTGCGCGGCTGAGTAAAAGGGGGCAGAAGATCGGAGCTGAGGGCGTGTTTGTCCTTTCATGGCCGTCAAAGTGCATTAAATCCCTGCTTCTGCCTGCATTCTGCATTATTCAGACACTGACCCTGCTCTGACATGTCTACGAGGATATGTTGGGATCTCACCTGTTTGGGTCGTAGGCTGCGCACATCCGTTGAGTTCAGCGGCTGAACGTCCGTTTGGGCTTTGATGGATGGATTTGAAGGCCGGTAAGTGCACAGTCAAATGGCCGCACGTAGCTGGTGAATGTATGGCAAGCCATGCTGCCATATAATTGGATTGTCAGCCGTGTGTGTCTACTGACGCAATCAAAAGCCCGACACCGACCCGCTCGCCCATCCAGGACATTATTATGGCCCGGCTTTGGACCCGGGTTAGAAATGACAGCTCTACTGTGAGGGCAGAAGTTAGTGCCTTTATTTAAGGGTGGAGTCACCGGGTGACATTTAGCTTTGCATTACTATATATACTTAGCTTAGCTTGGCTTTGTTTAGCCTAGCTTTGTTGCATGTGAGTGCTTCAAAAAGCATTAGTGGACTTAAATTTACTGGAACTCAAATTTAGCTTTGATCCACTAATGGTTTCCAAAGTTAGCAAAAATGCTAATATGCTAAACAAAAAGCAAATTCTGCTATTAGAGTTCAGTGTTTCCCCTACCATTATACAAGCAGGGTGCCCCACCCTATCAACAGAACCAAGCGCCCCTCCAACCGAATCAAACTATGCACACACCCCTGCCCGTCGGCACTGACTGAGTGCAAAGCTAGAAGCGTGCAATACAGGTGCGCTAGCTAAACAGATAAAGGCAGCACTCACGCTGCCTCTTCCTTCATGCTGAACCCTCACGGCGCCTCACCATGGCAAGTTATCTAGGGGAAAGACTGGAATTAAAGGATTAGTTCAGGGCTATTCAACTGGTGGCTCAGGAGCTAAATCAGGCCCACAGGTAAGCTCAGTTCAACCCACCAATAAAACTAGATTTTAAACCATAAAATAAACTTACGTAATAACAATAACTGCTTGATGTTTGGTCCCTGAACTATTGGCTTTCAGTAACTGTGGCCCCCTGAGTAATTTAGTTAATAGCCCTGGATTAGTGGATCCCCACCCATCACTGGTCATTGCTAATGAATGAGGTTGTATTCCAGCATGAGGTTTGCTTGACAAGAGTTGATTTCTTCCTCTCTCTCCAGAAACATCTCATTACAGCTGGTTATTGCCTGCTGCTGAAAGGTGTGCAACAACATTTGTACTTGTGCCTGTGTTCACGTGTCTGAATCATTTGGCAGATACTTCCAGAAATTAATCAGTGTACATCTACAACTGAGCAATGTTTAAAGACAATACAGTTGAAGATGGCTGCCACAACTAATCAACAATAACCTACGCGAAATGGCTTTGACCAAAAAACACTGCAACTCTGTCATTTCTCTACGTACCCTGGTCTTAGTTTTAAACTTTGGTAAGGAAGGCAGTGGGTGATTTACATTCCTTCAAAGAAATGCTAGGCCTGTGGTTGTTACAACTGGAGCAAGTCCTGTAGTTGGATGGGTAGAAATGTTTAGTCTTGTTTGGGAGGGTTTGATACCATTACTGAGAAGCTTAAAGTAATTGAATGTAATTACACAGTGAAAGTTCAGCAACAATGCCGCCCCTTAGTGTGGGCCTCGTTCTCACACGATGCGCTTACTGGATGCCAATCTCTGAAGACGAACCCTCCCTTGTTGCTCACTTAGTGTGTCGCCGTGATTCTTGAGAAAGTGGTGTAAAGTTTTATGTTGATTGGGCGATTTGGGTGGCAGTCAGTTACATAAGATGAAGTGTGAGACTCTGGCTGCTCCAAGAGGAGTCTAAATCTCTTTGAGGGCTTTATCAGCAGGGGTGGATAAGCTTTGTGGCCCCAGCTCTGACGGCTCCCTCAGTGTGCAGGTGACATGCCACACATACCTGGGCTCACTGCTTGGGTCGCCCCGGAACCACAGGGTGTGGGAACCCAGCAAACTGGAAGACACCCGCTGACTTTGAGTGGCAGATGTTTTTCTTCTCTTGCCTCATGGGAACACTTCCTCTCTCATGAGGCTCACCATTGGCGATTACAACTTTGGATTTTTTCTCGAGTCCTGCCTGAAATCCAGTGGCTTCCTCCAGATATTTAAAACATGTTATGGAGCCTAAATGACTTCTTGTAACTTCTCCAGGAAAACAAATTTTTTACTGTAGTTTTTATTAGCATTGCATCATATACTGTAATGCTAAACTCTACAGAAATTTATTAAGTTTGATAGCTCAGTTGGCTTTAACATAGGGTTGTACAAGAAACTGCCTGGCTAGGGTTTTAATAGCCAGTTCAAAATTTGAGAAATGGCCAATGTATATAAAGCCATTTTTGTTTGCTTTTGACTCAAACGTTCAATTTACTCTTCATTTTCATTGCCATTTAGAACATTTTAGGAAAAAAATACACAATAGCTAGAACATTTCAGTAAATGCTTGGGGTAATGAGTTATAGTCTAAGGCTGACATTTTTATAGGACCCTGGTGAATTTGATGTTCTATCAAATTATATGTATATTATTCTGACTAACTTCCTTCAGAGTCAAGAAAAGGTTCCCTGCCAAAAAAGGACATCATGCTGTTCACAGATATTCCAGTCTGTTAATCAATCATCCATCCATCTCGCTTCTTCTTTTTTTGGGTTGTGGGGGTCATTGGTACGCATGTCCAGCAATCACTGTGCGAGAGGCGGGATACACCCTGAACAGGTCGCAAGTCCATCACAGGGACACATAGAGCCAAACGAGACATCAATCAAGTATGCCGAAACCAATGTAGATTATTTAAGAAACATTAACCATCAATGACTGGCAAACCTACCACTCAGTCTTCTTCTACTACCATAGTGGTTACTGGGCTTGTTGGTCATCACTGAATCCCCTGCATCCACCCTCCTTCTACCTATTTTGCTTTTATTTTTTCCATAATAGATTTTGCAATATTATATACAGTATTGTAGGTTTTTAATTTTTTCAAAATTGCATTGCTTTGTCTGTTGTACCTCTGATCTTATGTAAATTTGATTAGTTTATACAACATTTGTAGGGATCAAAGTAAACTATTTGCAGGTTTTGCATCATCCGATGACCAACCAAGCTGATCTGCTTGTTCATGTCTTTTCATGGAAGTCACTTCCTATAAACAGACCTACTAATGGTCACTAATTGGAGCAGAAACCTTTTGAGCCACAACACAAGCTGGCTGCTGATCATCAGCTGAGGTTAAACACACTGCTGTCCTTGGTGGCTAAAGGTTTATCGTTCAATTAAAAGCAACATAAAAATGAGGCTTTGGGGTTTGTTCCAAACTAACTGAGGAGTTTTTTTTTTTTTTACTTTGTAGTGTTTGCTCAGGGCCATCATTCAACTTTTATAATTGGATGTCTGTTTTCCCTTGGTCAATGAGGCCTCTCTTTGTGTCCTTTGAACCAAGGGGCCAATTATAGATTATTTTTCTCCCAATCACGAAGAAGATCAAAGCTGATACTGGGGCCTCGTGGAGTTGGAATCACATGCATTGTTCCCTAAGCATCAACACTGCACCAAACTCTGTTCACCCTCAAAACACTGAGGTCTTTATTCAAGACCTGAAGTCTGCACGCACAGGGACACAACGGTTCTCTCTCTATACATCAGCGACTGTTATCGCCCCACAGGATCAAATACTGAGTCAGTGTATTTACTTTCACTCCAGGCTCAAGTGGAGGATTATCAGGACAAGTAAATCACACAGCTAAGAAGGAAATACGTTGTTCAGCTGGCTTTGAAAGAAAACTGACAAGATAAAGAGGCTTTGATTCCATCACTTTTATACTTCATGCCACTGTAACGGTTGTAATCAAATCCCATGTTCATCCTTGTCCTGACGAAACGTTTCCTTTTCTTGTGACTGTAGTTTATATCCCTGTTCAACCCGTAAGCAAATGTAAAATCAAATGTTATCTATTAAAGAAAATCAGATAGATATTAGGTCTGGGGCCCATTCAATCTTATTCAAAGCATCATCAATAATTTTTAGTACAAGTTTGCTGAAATCTAATCATAACAAATTATATTAAAAGTTTTGGAAAGTAGAGGTGGCAGGGTGCTACATCATTCTTTGTCCTACATTTCATCTCCTTGTATTCCAATCTCCTCTGTCTGAGGACATGCATGTCCTAATATAACCTCGATTTGACAAAAGTTGTGGAATTGTGTTAAATGTAAATAAAAAAACAAAATGCAATTGTTTGTAAATCCTATAAATCCATATTTGATTTCGTGGAACTTGGTAAACATCAAATTAAACAATTATTTTACCAGTGCAATGCATTCTGGGGCGATGATGCACATCACTTGTAATGGAGACTATAACCCAAAGGGTCAAGACTAAAAAGTTATAACGTGACCACTTCTTCGATCTGCTTTCCCTCTTCATGGTTCGCTACAGCGAGTCATCCTCCTCCATCTCACTCTGTCCTCTACATCCTCTGTCCTCACTCCAACTACCTCCTTGTCCTCTCTAACTGCATCCAAATATCTCCTCTTTGTCTTTTTCCTGGCAGCTGCATTTCTAACATCCTTCTACCAATATACCCTATACCATTCCAATTTTATACCAATATACTATTGTAGGAAGACACAACATATGTTCTATACTTCCAAATACCTTATATGAAATATGCACATGCCTTCTATCATCCACACATACTTATTTGAAGGACAGGCATTTTGGACTTTGACAGAAGCAGCAAACAATACAGCCCAATGCTGGCTGTGAAGTTTTAAAGCCAACTTACCCAGGAAAAGATACTGCTGATGTGGGGTCATGGGGTAAATAATCTAAAAACTTAAACAGATTTTCTCATCTTTTTTGTTGACATCTATCTTTAAATTCATGTTTTATGTATTTTTGTTTGTTTGTGACTGGTGACATTGAAATGTCTTGCTTATTTTGGAGCTACTGCTTTACAAGCGCTAAAATAGAGGAAAAATATTGTTACTACTTATATCATTCACCATTTTTGTCCAAGTTTAAATATTAATGCTGTCAAGAGGAAATACAAATGCACACTTTAATGCCATATTTAGAATACGCTGGTGAAAGCTCAGCCAAAGTGACTCACAATAACTGCGTCAACCTCTAAAAAATGTCTTATTTATCATGTATTTTTCTGTTCTGCTCTTTCTGAGTGTACAGCCCTCTCCTCTTTGTCTTCTCTTCTCTTTTTTCACCTTTGCGCTCTCTCTTGTTCTCCATCCATCCCTCTCTCAGGGTAATGAGATATAAATGTTTCAGGACTGTGATTGCCTTTGGCATTAAACCTGTCTGTCTTCTTCACAGAAACACACACATCCATACGCATGCCAATTGCAAAGAAAGACACTTGCCAAATAGAAAAAGAAGAGGAAAATAAACAAACCCTGACTCTACATGCTGTGTATTTCAGCTGCACTGTTACTCTTAAATCTACTGGAACTAATTAGCAATTAAAGGGCAGTGGGACTGTGGGCAGAATGACTGAGACATGTTTATTTGTGTGGGCTATTTTGAAACAACAATGTAAAAAAAAAAGTGTATTTGTGTGTGTAGGTGGTTTTAGGGCAAGTTTGAGGTTACACAAGGATGTCTCCACCAAATATACACGCATTTTTGCTCAGCTAAGGTCATCTCTGTCAGCTGGATTTTATAGCAACATAAACACATGGCACATATCAAGATGGTTATAGTGAGGATGATGATGCTAACATCTTCATGTCTGTCTTCTGAAACTGTACAGACTATTACCAATAGCTCAGAATTTCACATGTGAAGATTATCTTAGGGTGGGCTTTCGTGTAATCACAGTAATTCTGCTGGTGAAGGTTAGTATTGATCTCTTTAGTACCATATTATTTCCCGAGCCTCACTTTACACTGGATAATCACCCTGTTACATCCTTTTCAGTTGTTCAGTTGAAATCTCATAGATCATTGGGCTTCCCGTTACACAAGACCACAATCGTTTTTTTCACAGCTACGTACAAAACATGGTGTTTCCTCATACCGTATTTAGAGAATGTTGGCATTATTTTTATACTGTGGGGCTTGATCACATTGATATATCTTATTTGTTAAGAATTTAAGCAAGACTGGTGGTCTCATGCATAGGTAATGGCCATAACAATGTCACGAGAACAACTCAGTGCAAATGTGATGCCCATGATGGTGAACTTTACTATTCAGCACTTCATATAGACATGGTTCAAAAAAGCAATGCCAGGATGGGCATATAGGGCTTGGTGACCACACGTGAGCATGTTAGGGGTGAGGGAAACAACAAGGAATAACCTACTGAGGAATGGATCAAAGTGTAGCCGTGTCATGTTTTTTCTTTCACTCTGATGAAAAATGTTCAAAATCTTTCACTATCCAGCCACTTTCCAATTGTTTGTGTCACGTAAAACATAGCTGGAGTCTTGCAGAATTTACCCTTTAGTTATCCTTGGGGACAACTGTTGTTTGAGCTTTCTCAGTTATTTGAGAAGCTTTAAAAATCATATGCTTTATTCAGATCATCTCACATACCTATTATCACATGGCAGCAATCAATGAAAAGATTATACTTGTCAACCATCATGTATTTGGGCTGAAGTCCTGGATTTGCCTCCCCTTTGTCCCGTCGCCCCCTTGTCCTGCCTTTATGCATTTCATAAAGGCAGCAGCTCTAACCACTGCCATGTTGTGCTGCCCCTTTGTTAAAAGTTGGATTAAAGCTATGAGCTACTCTTACACAACCATTTTGATACTAAATGTACATCTTAGAAATTAGTGTACAGTGTGTTTCCTGCACAACATTTTACTCTCTGCTTTCTTGTATATGTACATACTCATAATGTATAGCACGTTCAGTTATGCCTCATGCATCAGTCTACCAGCACTTGGTCATCATTGTAACCATCATTTGAAACACATGGCAGGGCTGAAGATTGAACTCACAAATCTTCCAATAGGAAGACAACTACTCAGCCTTGAACCACAACACAGTCAAAGCTGGTTCTGCTTTGCAAGTACTTGAAAGGACCACAAACAACCCATCCATCTACCATGCAGGATTATTTATTCATACACTTCCCATGCCCACTTTTTCCTATTCAGGGGCACAATATTGCTGAAGTATATTACAAATTAAACCAAGCAAGGGCCTATATACAACAGAACAGATTGTAGGTGTGGGATTTTGGTAGAGATATAAAAAAAAAATGTTTGAAATTATATGACAAGCTTTTTGTTACAATTCTTAAATTCCTACAGCCACCATTCATGTTATTACAAAAGACAAAATACAAAATAACCTCAAAATTATAATTTCAACAAAATAAGCTCCAACAAAAAGGCATAAAAATGTTCTTGAAGCAATTATTATTGTTATAACAACACGCACTGCAGGAGCCCTCACAGAGGGCTGTGGTAGCTCGGTGATCTGTGGTTGTGTCAGGAACAGCATCTAGCGTAAAAAAAAAAAAATAATAATAATAATAATAATAATTACCAAATCTTCATGCAAGTAAGCTCGCTCTGGCGAACCCTAACGAACGGAAGGGTCAAAGGAAGAAGAAAAAACAAGTATGAAGCCTCAAGTGAAAATGGTTTAGTGCTTGAATATTTTTATTCTTACACTATAATAACCGTCCATTTGACTAAAGCACATGAAGTGTAGACTATCGATGATTCATAGAAGTACACGTTTAGCTCATAGATGATTGGAATCATCATTCAGTCAATTTATTATTTAACTTGAGTGATTAAATTATGCTAATATGATGAGTATTTTTTAAGGAGATTCTATCTCTGGAAATGTTGCTGTAATCTCACAACATTATGCATTTGTTTCTGATAACATGGGTACAAATCCTCCAGTGTGAAACTTGTTAAACAACATTTTCAAGATTAATTCATTTAGATAGAAAATGAATCATGTTGGGAACTAATTACAAACAGCCTGACTTCAGGGGAAGACAGCGGCTTATTGCTGGAAAAGGAACAGAGGCATGCAGCATGAAATCATATGAATTTAAATATGTACATGCAAGCGCCTCGCCCCTGTTTGTCTCTGCTTTTCAACCCTTAAATCTTTTCCCCTGATCCATGCTTGGAGCAGAAAGTCAGATCCAATCAAACTTCACTTTGCCTTTGTGTTTCATAGTAACTAATCAGATGACATTTTTGCAAGGTGCAATCAAATAATTACATCATGAATAAAAAAAACAGGCAAACAATAACTCATAAACATTCGAACCATTCAAGCATGTTTTTCCATCTTGGCATTTCATCATTGCCATGTTCTTGCTGTCACTCTAAGTGCTTGTCTCTACTCTCCCTTGCCTCCTCTTCCTCACCTGCTTCGCTCCCCGCCCCCTCCCCACACAGGATCTTTAGGATTTTTTTCTTCTTCTAGCTTTAGCTGAAGGACACAACTGCAGAATAAGGACAAAGACTCCTAAGTATGGTTGAGTTCTGAGTGCATCCTTTTGAATTTTACACAACTCGCTTGCTCGTTTATCTCTTTTACACCACATTTCATCCACTTTGTCTTAATGATGTTCGGTGTTGCGTGCAAGATGACATGGACAGGATTTCTTTGGCTTTCATGCACATTCTCATTATGAGGTTGTTCTCCATCTTGTTACCCAGACACACTTGACAAGGAAGCTATCTGGCTGATCTGAGACCCTGACATCATTGTTTGATGTTCCAACTTGGCCTTTTCCGTCGAGCAACATTCTGTTCATGAATAAATGAGCTAAAATGCAGCCACTAAAGTTGCCAGAGAGGACAAGTTGTATCTGCTGTAATAATGCACATTACAGTAAATTAGTATATGTGGAATCGTGTAAGCATTAGGCCGTTTTGTCGACATGTACAGTGTTCTGTTGTAATGTGTCATGAGGGGGAGGATGGAGAAAGTTCAGATAACTGATTTATATCTGGCTTACTTGTTAGTTCTCTTTCATTTCAGCAGATTCACTCCTATATTTCCACTTGAGCATCTTCTCCCTGACTCAATTCTTGTTTGACCGCCAGTTGCAAAGTATCTTTTACCATAATTAAGATTTGTGTAAAACTCAGTCCATGAAGATGCCATCTATCAATCCCAGTAGCTGAAAAAATATATAATTTCCCTGATCTATGTTTAAATTAAGGTTTTCTAACGGATATATCTTCAGTACAAATTGTTTTAATTTCCTTTGTAACTGACCATTTTTCTCTCCCGTCTGCTGGGAAATCTCTTTGTGACGTTGTGACAATAGACGATTCCCCCTTTTGAACTTACCACTGAAATTCCAGATGACATTGCTCCTGAATAATTACTTTTTCAAACCAGCACATTCCTAAACAAAACATGTTTGTTTCCAGGTGACAAATTGCCAAATTTCAAGAAATTACTAATGGTGTTGAAGCTTTTGGGGGGCCCAGATTTTGTAGAGGCAGCTCAGCCGACTCGGGACCAGAAAGTCGTGATTCGACTCCCAGCCATTCCCACATGTCGTGGGGTCTCGGAGTGAGACACCTAATCCCTAACTGCACCCCAGATGCTTAGCTGCCCACTGCTCCACCTGGGTGCATCTCAGGTGTGATGGGTTAAATGCAGAGAACTAATGTTGTTATTGTTAATGTTAAAATGTACGATAAGACAATATGATAATAGTACAAGTGATACAGTACAATATAACACAATAAAAAGTACAACACATTGTAACACATCATAATACAACGTGATGCCTTATCTTCTTCTTCTTTTGACTTTTCCCTCTTCAGTGATTGACACAGTGAGCCATCCTTCATTTCACTCTGACCTCTGCATCCTCTGTCCTCACTTCATCTACCACCCTGTCCTCTCTAACTGCATCCATTAATCTTTTCTTTGGCCTTCCTCTTTGTCTTTTTCCTGGCAGCTACATTTCTTACATCCTTCTACCAATATACCAACTGTCCCTCCTCTGGACATGTCCAAACCATCTCAGTCTGGCCTCCCTAACTTTATCTCCCAGTTGTTCAACATGTG
>JARVGQ010000828.1:21296370-21308728 GCA_031762355.1 Hypsolebias martinsi | reverse complement strand
GCGATAAATGAAAATGAGGTCGATAATTTTAATTTATCATGCGATTAATTGATTTATTGTTTATTGTGACAGGCCTACCTATACCTAGATTTTGTTTTTGATCTTAGGTTGTTCACATAGTTTCCTAAAACAGTTTACCTGTTCATAACTTCTAGAGAACTCTACTTTAACAGATCTGAACTATTGCTTCAAGAAGCAGTACACGGTGCGTTCATGTGGACTCAAATATCAATGCTTCTTCGTGTGTAAGCAAATATGAGCGTCCACGTGGTCACCTTCCATTGAGTTGGTGCTCGCTGTGGACTCCAGGTGTGCCAGCTGCTTTTGTCCTCTCAGCGTCCCGTCCCTGACCCATAGTCCTCTGCTCCCCAGTGCCTTCTCTATTCAGCTTTTGAGAACAGACAGCTCTGCAATACTGAAGTGGCTGTCAGACAAAACAACTGACAGCACTCCTCTATTAGGCCTTTTTAGGACCTTTCATCTGTTCTTCTGTGCAAACTCAACGTCTCTGCGCTCACAGCGGCGTGCTCGTGCGCTTATTTTTCATCAACCTCTTCCTCCCTAACAAAAGATCACCTGCCTGGCTGTGTGATGTGTCACATGGTGGAAGCCCTGAGGGAAAGCCTGCAGCCTCATGTGTACGTCTCTACCTTCTGTGTCACCGCTGACTCCTATTATCCTGTACAATGACTCCTGTTCTGCTTTGTCTTCCTGAAATAAAACACAAAAGAACCATACAGGTTTTATTAAATGCAATGTGTTTTACAGAAAACATGCCGGTGGTTATATTTGTGGCGTGAACCGCTCCCTGGGATACCGAGCGAGGCTCCCTTGTACGTGAACGCAGGAACAAAAACAGAGAAGTCTGTCCAGACTCAAAACTCTGCTTTACAACGAGTTGTTGTATTCAGGGAGCCTCGTTTGCTTCGATGTAGTTAATCCATTCTGTCAGAAGCAGTTGTGCTTGATGCTAGCCTTGTTTCCGCTCTGTGGAAAGTCAACCAGTTGAAAACAGCCCAAGTTGCGTTATTCACCTGCTGGCCACGCTCGCTCCAACACCCTTAAAGGCAGAACAAAAGTGACGTTTACGCTTGCCTGTTAGTGTTGATATGAAGGTTGTTTTACTGCTTGCTGATGAAGACTCAAAATTATTTACCGTAGTCACGCTGCTCCTTCAGCCTTCATCGCAACAGAATTCTGAACACCCACAAAAGATCTTTGTTCTTATTTAATCTGAGTACACAAGCAGAACTTTGTCGACATGGTATTTCAACTTTTATTGGATCAGCTACATGGCATCATTGAATTTAGGGGACTACACTTTTCACTACAGCTCAATTGCAGGAGTACAGTCTAGTGTTTGTGTATTTGTGGTCCAGTGTATCCCCAAAACAAGCTACCAAAGTTATTTATTTATTTTACATTTAGTTTCACTTGTGGCTTTCTTCGTCTTTGGTGACACCTTTTTAAATCGAAGTACGCTCACTGCTCTGTTGACGATCTTGGTGGACTTTACTAGACGACTAAAGATGATGGCTTCACAAATGGAACAGTAGAGCAGAGGCAGAACAAAAAGAGGGCCGTAGTGTGAATTGCTTGTATAGAAGGCAACTGAACACCAATCCAAACCCCTTCTTCTGTTCTGATTACACACTGACTGTTTTGATCTTGGCAGCACGGTGGCACAGTTGGTAGAGCTGCTGTCTCTCAGTGAGCAGGTTACCCTGGTTCAAATCCCGGTCCGGGGGCCCTTCTGGGTGGAATTTGCGTGTTCTCTCCGTACATGCGTAGGTTTTTTCTGGGTACTCTGGTTTCCTCCAACAGACTAACAGCATGCATGTTAGGCTGATTGGTAACTACATTGTCTCTAGGTGTGAGAGAGTGAATGGTTGTTTGTCTCATCTGTCTCTATGTGTCCCTGTGATGGACTGGACTAGAGACCCCCGCCTCTCGCACAGTGATAGCCGGACATGGGTTCTAGTGAACCTTGCGACCCGAAAAGGAAGAAGCGGGTAAAGATGGGATGGATGGACGGATGGATATTTTGGTCTTGTAAGTTTCAAGACAATTTCACTTGCAAGACATTTACCAATGTGTGAACTGTTTCAGTCACTGGTTTCATAGTGTGAATTATTGTAAAGCCGTCTGGGAAGAAGAGTCAACGTCTTGTGATCTGGATCTTCCGTCTTAAAGTAGTAACTTACTGGGCTGCTGCAACTGTTGAAGACAAGTTAGCATGCAGATTGTGTGTTTTCAAAATGTTTTGTTAACCTTTATTTTACAGGATAAAAAAAAAATCCCATTGAGATCAAAAACCTCTTTTTCAAGGGAGACCTGGCCAAGAGACAGCAACACAAACAATTACAGTTAGAAGAAAATATCAAGCTATAAAAAACAGGTGCTATAAAAGAAGCTAGCTATTAAAACCGGTACATGTCATTGAATTGGCCTCAATAACTTTTAGTTTAGATGTAAAACACTGAATGAGATGAATTCAGTCAATCTCAGTTTCTTGTAGCAAGTTCCAAGAAGAGGGAGCAGCTTGAATGAAAGCCTTCTTACCCAATTCAGTCCAAGCAAAAGGGACAGAAAGAAGCAGCAATAGTGTGAGCGAAATGTATTAGTCAACATTTCTTAGTACAGTTTGTAGTACAATCTTAATGTTTGCAGGGGTTCTGATTTTATCACATTGAGCCACTGAGGTTCCCTTTTATAAGACTTTTTAAAACCTATTTTCAGAAAGTGTGCAACAGGTGTTTTTGTTTTCTTTTCAAAATAGTCTAAGTTGTGACTGTCTCGAACATTTCTTAATTCCATTTTTGTGAATAGCAGAACTCTAGAGCTGTATTTGAACACTTGAGCTCTTCTTATGGCAGAAAACACACAAGCCTACAACCCTGAATGTCAAGTTCTAATAATCATGTATATAATCAGTAATTAAACAAAAACGGGTCAAAATCTGCCTGTATCTTCATACCTAGGGTGTACTCCAGTAGATTATTGGTAAATAAAAAAACTGTGGGCCACTGTGAGGGTGAGTTCAAAGCTGGTTGAGTGGAATACGATGAGGGCAATGAAAGTTTGCCTATCCTCGCATGATTTTTTTCTTGCACTTCTCAGACCTATTAATTTCCAAAAGTTGCAACCATGTGAGATGATACCGTAAGGATTTTCATGGCCTGGCTCTTCAGTCCAAACCTGTATCTCACAGGGGCTGTGATATGAATGTTGGGTGTATGTAGCATCTGTCAGGTGCTACCAAAAATACACAATGGATTCACGCTTGAGTGACGTCACTTTATTATTTGAACACACACTTTTTTTTCTTTCCCAACCATTTGTCGGGAAGTGATTTCCCCTTAAACACGCTGGGAACAGCCCGAGACTTGTGGTATCAGTTTTACAGCCACTGACAGAGAATTCATCACAGATGTCAACCCAAACCTGAACAGGTTAACACAATATCTATCTATCTAACATAATAAGAACGGCAACAATAGTTGTCGCGGGTGTCTTAAACCCTTCTCACAGTAGTTTCTGTAATTCCAGAGGTGCATTTTCTTGGTAATGTGTGTATATATGTATGTCTTTGCCAGGCATTTGTACAAATGTGGCGTTCCATGTGTTTCCAAGAGAAAACGTGTATTTTCTAGCAGTTCTGTGTCCAGTTAGTCCCCTAACAGCCGTAGCTCAGTGAGATTTATACTCCAGTGTTTCTGCTTTCCTAAACACTGCAGCTCTGTCTTTTAGAGCAGAATTTAACTTAAAGCATCAAAGAGTGATTGAATATGTGCACTAAAGTTTGCTTTTATCAGTGTGTGGAAATATTTCACTGGCGTTTTCTCCCACATTTTTGCAAATATCGTGGACTGTTAAAAAGTCATTGTGGAGCAAAGTGTTGTCTTAACATTTTTACTTTGGATCAAATCCTCCAAGAGACGCATAAAAGTCAGTTTTAGTGTTTAATTTGGATGGATTTGGCATATTTTTGTCTTAACACCACAGTTTAAAAGAGAATAAAAGCTCTACATTTTCTGTAGAAACCTGTTATCTATCTAAATAATAGTTTTGGTTTTGCTGATGTAAAATTGTGAAAATTACCAAACAAGACAAATAAAAACTGTTATGGATTACATTCATTGGCCTTGTTTGATTGTTTGCTTCTGCCTTTACAACGTCCTATTATTGAATGTCGACTTTAGATTTAGGTCTTTGTCCTTGAGAGATTCATTCATGTTGAAAATGAACAAGAATGAATATCATCTACATGTGAGTCATCCAGCTAGCTGAAGCCATCTACATTATTGAGTCTCCATCACTTTTCAAAGCAATCGTATGATTTCCGTGCCTTTTACGAGTCCATAACTCAAATTTATGACGACGTGCTTTGTGGTGCTCATTGATCTTTTTTTATTCCTGGATCCTCTCACCGTGGCCAGGCGTCAGATCAGTGATTGGGGTTTTATGAGGCGGACAGAGCCTCAGGTGAACTGGACCGAATGAGGGATGGTCCTTGGGGCTGACTGTCTGTCGTGTCAGCGGTCAACGATTGCCTTTGTGTGTGGTCATTGTGGTCACCAAGAGGCTATTGTGGAAGCCTGCAGCCGCCGGGGGGCTAACTGCAACCCAGCATCCATCTGGCACAACAGCTGAGGGAGCTAATGCATGTCCACGCAGGAACTTATGCAGCACAAACAAGACTACGATTATTTCTTTTCATTTATTTGGGATTATCGTCAATTTGAAGGAAATGGCTTAGATGAGGTAGCAGCCCAACAAAGACGTCTATATTATCATGTGTTTAATATTTCAAACCAGATTTTGCTTTGGAGGCATTTTCTGAATGGATTTTCAGTCCCCTCCAAACATCCTCTTATATTCCTGCCTGAGCTGAAGCATCGAGAAGTGGGGGCTACAAGTCGGCCCAAATGAATTGGTGCATTATGGAGCTTTTCTCTCCCTGACCCACTTCCCCCACTGCTTACATGGCTCCAGTCCAGCACCGGGGCCTGTGCACACCGGTACCCCGCTTGGATGGTCTCAAGATACGTCTCACAGTAAAATGGGTCTGTTATGAGCAAAAAAATGCTGAAATGAGGCGACGCTGAAAGCTTTCAGACACACCTAGTCGAAGCCTTTCAGGCCTCGTTGAACAAACCGTGTGATCTGTCTTCGGCTCCTCACATCCAACACAACAGTTCTGAAAAGCGACAATTTCCTTCAAATAACCCACGGTGAAAGATCACCAGGGTCGCTGAGGACTCACATTTTCATCATTCAGTTCCAATTTTTATCACATTCTGCCAAAAGGTGGATGTTTAGTTTTTCCTTGGTCTGTTAGTAAAACATCTCATGAACAACTGGATGGATTTTAACGGCTCTCAGAAAGCAATAATTGACCGTATGCCTCATGTGTATGGAACACCAAAATGCTCAAAATTAAATAAATAAATAAATCATTATGGAATAAGTATCTAAGCTCATATGAAAAAAAAAAAATCATTTTTATTATTTTATTTCATAATTGTGTTTTTCATAAATGCTTATTTATTTCGTACTGCCACTTTTCAGCAGAATGACTTCAGCTGTCAATCAGCATCAGTGGGTTGGACCTTCACGCCCACTGGCTGATCCTTCACATCCATTAGTTTTCCTGAATACCTGCTCACAGGTACAGCTAGCATAGCAGCTAGCACAGCAGCTAGCAGCGACTTGCTAGGTCAACAGTCATGAAGGATGGCAGAGTTGAGCTCAGGTACCTTAAGCAGATCAAACTGAGAGGATTACATTCTCCAAAGATACAGGTGTCATGACAAAAAGTGATAGACTGCCATCGATAGGTGCCGTGGGAGCGTGCACGAGAGTGCACACTGGAGGACTCGCTGTTTTAGTTCTTTGAATTTAACAAGATTAGCACTAGCTGTACCAGTGAGCAGGTATTCAGGAAAACTAATGGATGTGAAAGATCAGCCAGTGGGCTTGCTGGTCCAGCCCACTGGCGTTGATTGACAGCTGAAGTCATTCTGCTGAAAAGTGGCATTATGAAATAAATAAGCCATGAAAAACACAACTACGAAATAAAATAATAAAAATTAAAAATGTTATTTCATGTGTTTTATTTATTTATTTATTTATTTATTTATTTATTTAGCGTTTTGGTGTTCCATACATACCTACTCATGGATTCAACTCAATTCAAGATGGCCGCCAGCTCATCGACCGTAGCAAACACATAAATGGCTATAAGTCAATTAGTTTTACAAATATAGAGCTAAAATCTGGTGTGGTAGTAGCTCAGTCATCCTCAGTGCATAATCTGCAGTTCAAAACATCTAAGTTCATGCTTAATAATCCAGGTAAAAAAAATCCAACAAAGTTCAATCAGGTCTTCTGGTTGGTTTCTTTTGATTGATTGATTGATTTTTTTGTTGAGACCACTTTGGCTATGGCTGCCTCAGAGGAGTTGACAGGGGAGAGGGCGGACTCCAGAAACCATCTTATCACCAGCAAACTGGTCGGTCCACTATGTGAATGTGCTCCTTGTAGGACTGGGTTTATTTTGTTTCCTTGGACTGATGAAGTCCTTTGAATGAAGGACGAAACGTCTACCAAAAAAAAAAAAAAGTTCAGATGACCTGACTTAACTTTGTTGGATACTCTGCAATGTTTACCCTACCATTATACAAGGAGGACGCCTCACCCTGACCTGACCCCTACACCACCAACCCCGTCGTCGACAACTGCAGGCACCAACGTAGCGCTAAGCTAGCGGTGTGCAATACAGACGCGCTAGCTAAAAAAAGCTACAGAAGTGGTGCTCCCTCTCCCTCACGCTGAGCCGTTTCCTTTAAGTAACGTAGGGGAAACACTGCTCTGATTTATATCACAAGAGTGCACAAATATTTGAGATTTAATCAAAACTACAACTCATTTCTCAACAGGCTTTAATTTAGAGCACATTTTTGAAAACTAATTTCATATTTTCAGTAACAAATCGCTGTGGCTCTCACATCCTTCTGTCTTTTTCTATAGATCTGCAGTAAGCGGGTGTTTTTTCCATATGCCCCCATAAATACATTCAGCTTGGTCAATACAACTTGTGACCTAGAAGGAGAACAAAGCTGAAAGCTCCAGCATGTGGCGCATAATGCTGTGGTAAAGCGATGCTTTCAGGGGGCATCCGATGAGCTATTGTGTCCCATTGGAATGAAGCGACCACCCCACGGTTGGAAAATGGCTTCCAGAGGGTTCAGGGAATGTAAAAGGGCCAGCTGCCCCAGATAAGGAGGGCCACTAGAGTAAATGTGTAGTAATCATAGAACAGTGTTGTTTTTTTTGTGACAGCTAATAGCTGGTCTGAGCTAAAGGAAGCTCGAGTCAAATGTTCCCACAGTAGCGGAACTATCACTTCTGAGTTCAACATCCTGGGATATGGAATCCAGAAAGCGACGCCAAAACACAAACAAATCACGTTTCCTGTTTGGAGAGGCAGTTATGTCAAAAATGAAGGCTGAAATTATTAATCAGATGGACCTTTGACACAGATGTTCAAAAGAAGGGGGGTTTGAGTTTTTCACACAACGTGCATCCATCCGTCCTGGTTCAAGGGAGCTATCGAGGCCCATTGATGTCACCTCGTCTGAGAGGTTTAATGAGAAACAGCACTGATGTCAGATTCTTCCCCCCGAGCTCCCATCTGGGTGAAATAAAACAAGTATGACTGCTAAAAATAAGCCTCCACTTGAGATGATAACAAGGATTTACTGCCACTGACTGTAAATACAGAGTGTGGTTGGCCTCAGTTTCATATTGAAATTCCTTCCGACCTGGACGGTGAAACCCCGCCAGATGAAGTCTGCAATAATGCATTTCAAAATAACCAAGACGGGCTATTTAAATATTTTAGGCTGCTGAGTTATTGGACTCAGTCCTCCTTCAGATCACTTCGCAGAGTGCGGTGAGCCACTGCACTGAGAGGTCTTTGTTTGCATTAACCCATAAAACTGAAGCAGTGCTGAAGAGATGAGTCTTCACGAGGAAATCACTGCACCGACACGGAAGATGAAACATAAGAATGTAAATTTTGTGGACCGTCATCTGTGTGTTTGGTTTAGCAAATAAATTTTCATGACAGATTGGGTTAAAATGAAGTATTTGCAGTTTTTAATGAATTGCCAGATTGAAAGTTATTGACGCAAAGTGGTCCAAAAGAAGTCTTCCAACAATCGACTAATGCATCTACGTATTAAAGTATTGTCAAGGAAAACGTATGGCAAGCGATTTTTGGTTAATATGGAAGAGTCATAGTCCTAAGACACCACCCATTTTGAAATGTAAACCCCGTCATTTGTGGCCAAACCAAAAACCGATGCTTAAATTTTAGTAGCTTTCAATCAGAAGACTAATTTCCAGATCTCTGGTGAGCGTTCACTTGTAAGACATTGTCTCTTATGCATTATTTAACAATGCAAGCAGACTACAGATTGCCTTATCTACATAAAAGCCCGGAGGTTGTGGGTTTTCCTCGATCAGCACCACCCACGCCGTGGCTGCAGCCTCGTGTTGTTGGCTGCTGGTCACTGGGTTACTTTTCAGGGAAATTTGTGCATCACTTCCACCGCCCACGCAGTTTCTTTCCGGTTTAACCGCAGACTTGGGCGACCTTTTGGCTGCAGGCCTGTTTCGTTAACCAGAGGCGGCTGCCGTTTCCTCGCATCCCATCTGGAACCGTACGCTCGGCCACAAAACAGGTGATCACATCTGAGAAATAAATCACGAGTATTCAAAACGGTGAGCCTGACAGCGGAGGTCAAAAGCCCCCTAAACCTATCTCTTCTTCATTTTTCATTCATCTGATGCAAAACCACCCTTCCCCCCCTTTAAAAAAAGAGAAGTCACCCAAATTGCATCTCCGTTCCGTCAACTTCAGGTCGGATTGGAAATGTGGATCCGATAAATATGAGTGGCACAGGTGGGTTTGTGGATGACAGGAACGGCAACAAACGACCCCCTCCTCCTGTCACATTTCTCCAGGTCTGGGTTCTTGTATACCTGCGGGGGTAATCTGTATTCCCAGATCCAAAGAGATTGGAGGAGAATCAAACCAACTGACATTAATGCTTTCCCTGCAGGAATGCAACTCTTCGCCTCAACATCTGCCCGGCACCTGGGTTGACCGACTCAGACATACCCCCCCACCACCACCCAGTCAATAAATCAGCCTGTGGATTAGACAGGAGAAGCCGCGATAAAGCCGAGACCTGAAGCCAGCACATGAGAACTGACAGGAGTTCTGACAAACTGTCCCAGGCAAGAAATATATCGGCAGAGGGGAAAAACAAATGCAGCTTCTATTGAGACTTTAAGGTGTTTTTCTGGGTTTGATTTGTTACCTGAGATGTTGTCACCTGTTGTCAGTTGAACTATACGAGAATAGACTATGTTTTTTTTTCTTCTTTTCTTTTAAATTAAAAGAAATGAGGAAAAGGGCTCATTGTCTGGGTCAGAATGGAATATGTCTCCTGGAGTTTTCTCCAAGTACTCCAGTTTCCTCCCACAGACCTAAAACATTCATGTTAGACTGATTGGTAACTCTGTCCCTAGGTGTGAGTGAGTGAATGGTTGTTTATCTGGTTTGTCTATATGTGTCCCTGTGATGGACTGGAGACCCGCTCAGGGTGTCCCCCGCCTCTCACACTGTGACTGCTGGACATGGGCAGCAGTGAACCCCATGATCTGAAAAGGAAGAAGTGGGTAAAGATGATGGATGGATGACATGACTTTCAGCTACTACCACATCAAAAACAATGATATCATGCTCAGTATCTGTCAAACTGACCTGGTTTTAGCTGTTTTTGTGTTGGCTAATGATTAGCTGTGACCAGCATCTTGAAATGTAGTGACTCCAATGTTGATTCATTGAAGTCTGTTTTCTGGTTCCCAAACTATTTGCTAACAGCAAACGCACACAGTCAAGTCACTTACATTTTGGTTGATAGAAACAAGAAGCTGGCGAGTTAAGTCTTCATGCTCCTGGTAGAGGAAGCCTAATTTCTTCAGAAAGAAAAACAGTCACTGCTTTTCGTTACAAACACTTCAGTCTGTTTCATTTTGGTTCAACATCTGTTTAACATCAACCCTCTGCTACAACCTGCAGCTTCCTCTGTCACCTTCCCCTGGAGTGCTTTCATTCTTCCTGTAAACATTTAGCCCTTTACTCTTAGATGTGGAGCAGAATTAAATGAAAATCCCTACTATTGATTATCAACACTGTACCATTTGGGTCTGTCTCAGATCTGATGTGACTTGAAGCCTTGGAGAACGTTCATTCAACCTTTATTTAGACAGGTTAATCCCATTGAGCCTCGGGGAGTCATTTACAAGAGAGACCTGATTTTAACAAAAAATGATGACAACAGTAGACAATCATAAAATAATACAAATTGAAAAGAATAAATGAAAGAAAATGGTATTAAAAAAGTAAACAAAAACAGCAAGGTTTTAAAGTGATGTAGAAAATTAAAAACAAGAATATGTCTGCATTAGTATTTTCCAGGATATTAGCAAATGTTTGAATCCACTTGAATCCACAGGTAATCATGTCCTGAGAGCGCACGCTGTAGCTGCACTCACGTAGAGACAGGTAGGAGGAGATGTATGAAGGCAGCAGACCAAGAAGTGATTTAAAGATGAAAATGTACCAGTGTGAGAGTCTACATGAAGTTAATGACCAAACCAGTGAATACAGGGTGCAGTGGTGGGTATGGTAGTTACAGCCAGTTATGAATCTTAGTGCACCGTGATAGACAGCATCCAACATCTGCAAGATGTTTGTAGGGATGTTCATGTAAATAATGTCACCGTAGTCAATGGAATGACAATGGAAAGTCGGTTGAATTGCTACAACTTCATTGTGCACCACTAAGGACAAGGTGCTTATGATGCAGCTCTTTTTGAAGTGGGATTGTATGGAGCTGTTTTGAACACTTAACATCTTTTCTGTTGCAGGTAAAGCTTTATTGTGACCAGATCTATGAGCTGACAGCTAGTCCGTGCAAACTTTAAGTGATAAAACAACTCAAATGTCAAGAGCTTCATAGTGGTTCATGTAAATATGTATTTATTTGTAGGGGTGGCCCGATACCAGTTTTTATCAAACCAAGTACGAGTACTTCAGTTAGTGTACTCTCCGATACCGAGTACCGATACCAAGTACTTACTGAGTTAGAACATTAACATTACACAGTGACTTAAAAACACATTTCTATTATTTAGAACAAGATGGCTGTCCTTAGTTAGAGCCCTACAGTCTGGGAGTAAGGTAAGGTGGAGTCTAAAAAAGCTAAGTCTGGTCCTCTGGACAAAAAATGTCCAATTATTTTATGTCAGACAGACACCACTTCAGCTGCACTCCTCTGAGCTAAAAGCCCCTCGCTAACAGCCAGCTGGAGTGTGTGAGCAACACACGGGAGACTCGGGAGGCCAGCTTCACTCAGCACCTTTATCGTGTTTTTAGCGTTGTCTCTGAGCACAACATGAACAGAACGTTTGGGAATATTCCACGTCTGAAACATTTCATCAAACGTACCTGCTATGGCACTGCTAGTGTATGAACCCCGAAGCTGCTTTGTCTGCAACTCGGCCTCGGCTCTCTGGAGGGTCAAATCTTCAGTAATCCACTGTGCAGTTCAACTAATAATGGATAATGGACTTAGACTGCTTGTCCAAACATCCAGAGTCAAACTGAATGAACGTCCTGCAACAGGCTGTTGATGCGTTTTTGTTTTTTTTTTGAACTCATACATCTTCGGCTAAGTTTTTTCAAAGATACGGTGATGGCTGGGCATGTTGTGCCGAAGCGCCAATATGTTGAGAAGACGACGAAATCCAGAATCATCTACCACTGAAAACGGCTGGTCGTCAAGAATGATGATGAATAAGAGCTTCAGTGATCATTACCGCACCGGTCGGGAGACATTTTTTCACATTTCTGGAGAAGTTGCTGCGGCGTTGGTTGTGATGAGCCGCTTGTAGCAGCAAACTCTTTGAACTCCGCCTCCTGTTTGTCTTCAGGTGTTTAAATAAAGGACTTGCATTGAAACTGCTACTGTTCGCCCCTCCTCTTGACAGTTTAGCTGAGCACAGCAGATCTACTTTTTTTTAATATAATCTGTAGGGATGCACGGTATTGGATTTTTGGCCGATATGCAGATATATTAAAACTTATTTGGCCGATAACCGATACCAATGCCGATATTTTTTCCCTAGACCTACTTACAGAGACTTCATAGCTTTCTCTGCTGTGGGATTAAAATACTACAATATTCTGCATGATCTTTGTCAGTTTGGCCTGCTACCA
>JARVGQ010000828.1:21267208-21280363 GCA_031762355.1 Hypsolebias martinsi | reverse complement strand
CCCTCTGGAGTGAGGGTGAAACGTTTCTACTAAAAAGAAACTGTCCAGATGACCTGATTGAGAGTTATCAGATACAGGAAGTTTTCTTTGGGTAACCATCTAAAACTGATCATTTTGGGCAGTGCTTGATTTGAGCCAGATCCTTCGGGAAAAGGAACTCTTATTTTGACAAGGTGTGTTCCAGTAACTGATTGCTTGGAAAACTCTCAGGCTTACTAATAATAAAGTTATGAACAAATATGACTACCTTGAATGAATAAAACATATTGGATATTTAAATTGAAAATAATTGCATAAACACTCATTTTAAACACAACGGTCGACACAACACGGCTTCTTAATATCACATACGATCTGCCCCTTCAAGTGAAGTATTTTCACTTCTACCCTTAAAAAATCTCTGCCCCTGAAATAATGGTGGGTGTGAGTGCCAGCTGAGCTGACCAGGCAGTTGTACGTGGGCAGGAGCCCACAGGCAGCTGCCATGAACAGACGAAGGAGGACGTTTAACAACCCATTGAAATACACCAAAATGCAAGGAATCGCATTTGCTTTATTCAAAATTTTCGGGAGCGGGGACCCACTTCCAAGAATCAACTATTGAAATGCAACTGATTTGACTGTCAAAGTAAGGAAAAATTAGACTGAGACACATCTTTACTATAATTTCGAGCAAACAAACATTTTTTTTAAGTGTTACTCTTGTTAAATTTTTGTTAAAGTCCTCTTCTGCATGCTTCCGCGGCTGCCATTTGGCACCCAATCGATTTTTTGGCACAACACCAGCCCACATTTCCGGGTTGTCAGCGGTGACATGTAACAAA
This sequence comes from Hypsolebias martinsi, assembly GCA_031762355.1. NCBI lineage: Eukaryota > Metazoa > Chordata > Actinopteri > Cyprinodontiformes > Rivulidae > Hypsolebias > Hypsolebias martinsi. The sequence goes on along the minus strand of JARVGQ010000828.1, from coordinate 21,279,539 downwards.
CGCAACACGTCAGCGGTGATGCATGATAGGTGCGACCTATATGGCGAAACAACTTATGGACTTTTCCAAATTAGTAAACATTTGTGGAAAGATGCAATTTATACTCGGGTGTAACTTATAGGCTGGAAAATATGGTAATTCAGTATGGCTGCCACAGCTAAGCTAGCTTAGCTAATGCAAAAATGGCTACACTGGAAATTTAACAGACATTCCAGTCAAACTTGTGAGAAAGTAGCTGAAAATAATTCTCAACACAAACTATGATTTTATGCATGCTATGAGATCTGAGATCCTGTATGATTTAATTTATTCTAAGCTCTTGCATTAGAGCTGATGGACGATATCCATTACTTCAAGGGTTGTATGTAACGTTGAACCTATATTTTATTTAGCTAGTTTCTGAAATCATTTCTGATTTGCTGTTCAGTGGATACGATTCACTTCAGAGCGCTCAGGTTGTTTCTGTGAAACTGCTGCACTGCACCGCGGTCATAAGAGCGCTGGTCCAGAGAAATATGCCGTCTATAAAGTCTCAGGTCAGTGAATTTGGCTCTTTTGCAGTTTATGCTCGAGTACCTGGGCCCCACAGGAACGGTGTAGCTTTCAGTCACGCCATAAAGCCGTCCAAAATAATGCCCGTCCAAAGATAAAACCCGAAGCGTTACATACATGAGTCTCGTTTTAAATCTCTTTAAATGCCTTCCAATTTCACATGACAACAAGCACGCAGCATTCTCCACATTCCTTCATGAGGATTATTTCAGTGCCCTGTCATTAGAGAGGTCTACGTGATGACAGCACAGACTTCAGCAGCTTTACTCCACTTTGATGTGGCCTGAGAACGTTTCTCACTGACTTGGGCTTTTCACGATGAAGGCTGTTTGTTAGTTTGTTTGTTGTTGTAGAGGTTGAATCATAAACAGAATCATAAACTAATGGTCTTTGGTAGACATTTAATTCAGAGAGATTTTATGCCTGATTAAGAAAAATGCTTATCAATTTGATGAAAAACATTACAGTAAGAAACGATCCAACGTAATGTATGTTTTGACACAATTTAAAAGCTCCTCTACGTCTGAGGTCATGGTTCTCAACTGGAAAAAGGTGCAATGCTCTTTCTGTATCCGACAAGTTCAAGTTTTTCAGCGCCCTGTTAACAAGTGATAGGACGGACTGGGAGATAGGTCGGTGGAAATGAAGGTGTTGCTTCACTTAGTTGGGTCGAAAGGCAAAACAATTTACTGGTCTGTCTACAATCTATCGTTCACCTGTGGTCATGAGTAGGGCTGCACGATATCGGCATGGTATCGGCCGATACTAGCGTTCAACTTAAATTTCGGACATCGGCCATTCCATCAAAATAACTCACCAATATAAAAGACACTGTTTTTGTATGACAACCCAGTGAGAAGGATGCCTGCAGTGGCAGCGCAACGTGATGACGTGCACGCGTGCCTACCTGATCTGATCACGGCGGAGAGGAAAATGTCAAAATGTCGGCGGTGTGGAAGGTTTTTTTTTTTTTTTATTTAATTTAATTTAATTTAATTTTATTTATTTGTTCATTTCAAATTAAAAAAACACACAAAATATTTACAAAACCATATTAATTCAATTTTTTCATTGAGGATGTCAGATTTTGAAGATTTTTGAACTACGTTGAGCCTCGCTACATCGTTCCCAGTCAGAGATATTTTTCTAACATAGCCTTACCAAAGTTACAAACCGTTATTTCCGACGTAATTGAGAAGCCAATAGCCAATGGCACTTGGTTAAGTTTTACCACAGACATTTGGACGTTGTGTTAGCCCCGGTAGCATGATTAGTCTTATGGCACAATGGATAGACAAAAACCTTGAACTTAAAAGTCTGTCCTTCATGCACAAGAGTGCAGAGGATCCCACACTGCATCTAGGAACCTGGAACAAGCCTCCACAAGTGAGACAGCATCACAGGGGACTAATGCTAATAAATAATATTTAACACTTTTTTTTAATAGAAGTTAAAGTGCTATGCATGTCATATGGCTGTTACTGAATATATGTCACCAGCTCTTACAGCTGTTGCACGATTTTTATAGCAAATAAACCTAAATAAGAGGCTATGTTCTGACAAAGGAACGTACAGTATATTAAAAATATTGGTTTTGGTAGCGGTTATGGGCCAAAATAATTTTTAACATATCGGATATCGGCCAAAAATCCAATATCGTGCATCCCTAGTCATGAGGTTTGGCTCATGACCAAAACAACAAGATCCTAGATACAAGTGGCAGAAATGATCTTCCTTTGTAGGGTGGCTGGGCTCAGCCTTAAAGATAGGGTGAGGCGCACCATCATCCGGTAGGTGTTTTGTGTAGAGCCGCTGCTCCTTCTCATCAAAAGGAGGCAGTTGAGATGGTTCGGGCATCTGACTTGTATGCCTCCCTTTAGAAGTTTTTTTGAGCATATCCCACCTGGGACTATTCATTCATTCATTCAACCTTCATTTAGACAGGTTAATCCCATTGAGCCTCGGGGACTCGTTTACTTATGGAGGGATTGTGTACCTTCTCTGGCCTGGGAACACCTTGGGATTCCCCAAGAGGAGCTGGAAAGTGTCGCTGGTGAGAGAGATATCTGGGTTTCCCTCCTGAACCAGTTGTCTCTGTGACTCGACTACGCAGTGACAGAAGATGGAAACAAAACACAATGTGATATGAGAAATTAACAAATATGATTCAAGACACGTCTGAGCGCATCTTGTACTAACAGTTTTTGAACGGGGGTGTTCAGCATGAGGGAAGAGGCAACGTGAGTGCTGCCTTTATCTTTTTAGCTAGAGAGCCTGTATTTCACGCTGCTAGCTTAGTACTATGTCAGTGCTGGGGGTGGGGGGTCAGTTTGGTAGGCGAGGTGCTCAGTTCTGTTGACGGGGCGGGGCACCCCGCTTGTATAATGGTAGGGGAAACATTGCAATATATGATACAATGTAATATATATGATAAAATACAAAAAGGATGTGCAATATGCAAATTATGTTATGTTGCTAAATGTTGGGCTATGCATGTAAATGAGTTGATATGTTAAGAGCTAAGTTGTTTTTTTATTGCAACGCTTAGATGACCATTTTCTGTTTTAACCCTCCCAAGAAATGGAGGTCCTGTGCAAAATGTTATAGATCATTTATCAGAACCATTTACCCCCACAACCATGAGAAATTCTCAGAACGTGTACATTGATGGACTGCTCTTGGAGCCAACAAAGACTTAGCTGATGGTTTTTCAGCTTTCGCCTGGTGACAATTTGGCACACGGAGACTAACAGATGGCTTCGGTCCACTGATGTTAACCCATAACATGGATCAATAACGCTAAAATAATTTAATTAGCAATAAAAGATATGATGGATAGGAGTTAACAGTATTTTGGGCTCATTGTTGTAAAGATAGGGGATGTATATTGGAAAATCCTGCCACACGCTGTGAAGCGTCAATCTGTTGTTGCGGTTTGATAAAAGCCCAAATCGCCTCGTGGTCAGAAGAGGAGATTTTACTCTGTGGGAAGCCTGGGCTGCTGCCATGATCTCCTGGCACTGTTTGAAGCCCCTGGGGACAGCTGCTTTTGAGTGGCCGTCTCAGATGTGTCAGAAGACCTTCAGAAGCTGCAGTGGCGAGACAAAACAACAGCGCCTTACTGTATTTAGCACCGCCTGAACATCTGGCCTGTTGAGAGTTTGCCTTCAAGGCCACAGGTTAAAAAAAGCCCAGGCAGTGATAGCAGAAGTACTTTAAGTCTAGTCAGGCCTCAGAGGTGGGTCGTTGGCAGGTCAGAATCAGTCCAAACATTGCTCCAAGCAAATTATTAAGCCTCTCCACAGCAGCTTACCTCCCAGTTAGATTTTTTTGGAGGAAAAAAATTATGTGAAAATGTGTGCTGCATTCTTTAAGCTTTGCAAAATCCTACAGCCCTTTTCCAAATATTGAGGTTATGATGAGGTCCTAATGCAAGGGTTTTGGTATGGGTAAGGTTCTGAATTAGTTCAAGCAATCAAAGGATATACACTGAATTGGAAAATATTCTTCTTGGTAAGTTTCTTCCTTTCCCCATGATGGCAAGTTTAAAGAATTTACATTGTTCGTAGAGTCTGTGCTCCTTAAACGCAGCAACAGCATAACATCTTGTAGTTTAAAGTTGAGTCATTTTGTTAAATCATTCACGGTAAGCTGGAGTTAGACAGACCAACCTGATAAATAAAACCTGAAGCCTGGCCCAAACGCTTTGTTCAGACATCTAACACGTTCAATGTTTTTATAGTTCTCCTTATTTGCTTTGTTTCCTTAAAAGAACGTCACAAATGTACTAGCGTCGGTCAAGTTTCACCTGAACTTTTGTTATTCCTATAAAGCTTTACTAAGTTTTACGTCTTTTTTTTTTTTTTGTCGTTAGTCAGGTCAGTGCATTGAACAGGTGCAGATTTTCTACAGACAGTAACATTTGGTATTTATTTATAGACCAGATTTGTTGGACCAGAGGGCTGCGCAATAAAATGAAGCAAACCAAAAGCAATAAAACGTATCATCCCACTAAAATGGAGCTCGGTTATAATGGGTTTCTAGTTTGGGGGTGGATAAGTCGATAAATTACTAATAATTGCTTGTAAAATTCTCTAACACTGGTATATAACACAAAAATAGGTTTTAGTTGAAAAAAAAAAGGTCAAGATCTCTTTCTGTGGTTGCATTAAACAGTGTGGGATGACAAAAAATGGTATGGTATGGTATTTCTTATACAGTAATTCTGTCATTGGGTCATAACAATCAACCTATTTTTAGACAGAATAAATGTTTCTGACTACGCTTCTATATGGTGGACCTCTGTAAAGTTCAAAAACTGTAGGAAAAGCGTTTGTTTTTCTCTTTCCTGTCGATCCTGTTTCAGAAGAATGAGTGTATGGGAATTATTTTTGCCAGGGAGTAATTAGAGAACTGACAATAGCAGCAAAGAAAAGTGGGGGGTGGGGAGCTGCATTTCAGAAAACCGCAAGGGAGCTGAAGATGTAAATAATAAAAAAGGGATGGTTTATGCTGTAAATGACCCAATAGTGGATACATTCCAGATTCTTCTACTCTTCCTTGTCCTAAACTGCAGGTTTTATTTGTGGGAGTCCCCAGTTCTCAATAACACTTTTTATATAGATAGGAACATGGCTAGAAATCATTGGGAAGCATCTGTCTCACCGAGATAACCGTTTCACCCAGGAGATGTGCCGTGAGCTGTCGAGCAAACATCTCATTAATTAAAGCTGGTATGGAGGGAACTGACAGCATCAAGTCGCAACTGGCTGAATGTGTGAAAAGGCAGATGTTTAAAGTACGGTGGCCTATTTCTTACATTAACAACTCCCCTCACCCCCCATCAGTCTGTTGTATGGAGCCAAACCACTAAGAGGCAAATCATTAGGCCAACGCCAAGAAATCCTAACATCTGTTTTCTCTGTTTAGGTTTCAGTCTTAGCTCATTTCTATACCTCAGTAGCACAAGTTGTGAGCGTAGTGTAGTCCCAATGGACATTACACAGCTGGGCTCACTTTTGGGACAGCCGTTAGACGTTACCTGAAGGTGCTCCTGGAGTTACACAAAGAAAGAGTGACAAAGTTAAACTTTACACCTTTTGTTTAACAGATTTCTGCTTTGATTTGACAGCGAGACCTAAACGCACTGATTCTGACGCATCTGCTGCACATTATTTGGATAAATTATTACTGTATTTTCCGCCTTACCCGTCGCACCGCCCTATAAGTCGCATCAGTCCAAATAGCCTACGTCTAAAACAGTGGAAAAATCCATAAATATGTCGCTTCGCCGTATACATCACATCTATTATGTGTCACCACTGACGTGTCGTGTTTGTTATGTGTCATCACTGACAACCTGGAAATGTGGGCCGAACCCAGAAATGTGGGCCAGTGTTGTGCCAAAAATCGATGGGCTGTCAAATGGCAGCCGCGGGGGTGTGCATAGGAGGACTTTAACAAGAATTTAACAAGATTAACACTTAAAAACAATTATTTGTTTGCCCGAAATTATAACAAAGATGTGTCTCAGTTGAACTTTTACTTAATAAATGCACTTCAATGGTCAAATTAGTTGCATTTTGCCAGGACGGTGCAGCTGGTTTGACTTGCTCCAAGCAGTGAGCAGAACGAAGGTAGCAGGCTATGGCAAGCCAGCTGTGTCATTAATAGCTGGTGATGATTCTATAATCTAAGACATGGTAAATTCAAAAAAACGTCAAGACAAAAACAATAAAGTATAAAGTATAGTAAATAAAGTCCAGTTGTTTTCATCTCAAACTTTTTTTGAATTTGTCATTATAGCTGCGTTTACCTATCACATGATACAACGGCATGCCATACTGCTACTACTACTATGCTACCATCTAGTGACTGAAAATGGTACTGTTAAAAAAATTCTGTCAGAATGAATGAAATGGTCATATATCAGCCAACAATTCCATCCATCCATCCATTGTCTTTTACCCATTTCTTCCATTTTGGGTCACGGGGGTTGCCGGTGCCCATGTCCAGCAATCACTGTGTGAGGGGCGAGGTACACCCTGGATAGGTCGCAAGTCCATCACAGGGACATATAGAGACAAATAACCATTCACTCTCTCACTCACACCTAGGGACAATTTAGTTACCAATCAGCATAACATGCATGTTTTTGGTCTGTAGGAGGAAACCCGAGTACCTGGAGAAAACCCACACATGCACAGAGAGAACATGCAAACTCCACCCATATAGGCCCTCGGACCGGGATTTGAACCAGGGATCTGCTCGCTGAGAGACAGCAGCTCTACCAGTTGCGCCACCTTGCTGCCCCAGCCAAAAATTGGTTTATAAATATGGGGAAAAAATCCATAAATACGTCGCTCCGATCTATAAGTTGCAGGGCATGCAAATTATGCAAAAAATGTGACTTATAGGCCAAAAAATATGGTACTGTAATTTGGTCCAATTCACATGAACTGTTCTCATCTCTTCTTGGCAGGAGTACATGGATGCCAACAAATGCATTGATGAGCTTCTCAAACAGCTTGAGGAAGAGCGAAGAAATGTCAGAAGGTAAGAGTTTAAGATTCTTTGGGGGGCAGATGTTTTATGGCTGGAGGATGTCAGCAGCTGTCTGCAGTCCATTCCAAACAAGAGGCAGCAGAACAATGTTTGGTTCTGAGAGCGAGACAAGCTTTGTAGCTGTGTTTGAGAAATGCTTTTTGTGTTGGAAGCACACTGAAAGTGGCGGACAAAGGGGGAAATTCTGGGCCCACTGTGGGGTTGACTGGGGACATTTCTCATGGAGGTCCTTTGGAGCAGATTTGTCCAGACAATAAGAATGAAGAGCTTATGGAGATGCCACTCTAATGACCTTGTCCCCTCCATGCTCCTATCATTCCACTTTTTCCAATGACGCACCGCTCCCATAGAAGAAAGAGACAATTTTTTAAACTTCACCCTCTTTTGTACAAACCTCTCTCCATCTCAATGGAGCTGTATTCCCCCATCTCAAAGTAATTTTCACCCTGAGTGAGCAGAGAGGGGCTGGGGGTTGGACTGAGAGGGATATAGGTCTCAGGGTGGGTGGCTGGGGGAATGAATGACCACTGACCATCCCTTTTACTTGGCCCGGACAGCCCCTTAAAAAAGGAAGTGGTGTGTAAAGGAATGACCCTTAAGTCATCACCGCCCCTTTGTGTAGGACACCTTCTGTGACCGCCAGTGTGACCTAATCACCTCTTAAAATGACCAGAATATCTCCGAGCTGACCTAAAGTGACGCCACTAGACCAAATGAATTCAAAGCCATGAACTTGTAGAGTTTGAGTAAATGGACAGACTGTTTGAATCATTAAGGTTGATTTCGTATTTGGTAAACTAATTAGTGTTCTGTGCCATGTCTTGGATCAGTTTTGTTATGTGACATTTATAAGTTGTTGTAATTTGTTGAAAAGTTTTAGTAGAAGTCAACCTTTTTCTGCCACCTCAGAGTATTTTCTGAATCCATTGGGCATTTCTATTAAATATACATTATGCCCATTGATCCACCTCTGAAGGGTGTGGCTCAGTTAACAGATGTCGCCTCTCAGCAAAACGTTTGCCGGAGCAAACCCTGGCCGGGGGGGGGCGGGGGGGTGGACTTTCTGGGTGGAGTTTGCATGTTTTCTCCGTGCATGCATGGGTTTTATCCGTTTTCTCCGTGCATGCAGGGGTTTGCTCCGGGTACTCCGATTTCCTCCCACAGACCAAAAACATGCACGTTAGACTGATTGGTAAATCTAAATTGTCTGTAGGTGTCAGCGAGAGAGTGAAATTTTTTATTGTCATTTGTCTCTATGTGTCCCTGTGATGGACTGGAGAACTGTCTGGGGTGTCCCCCACCTTTTGCACAGTGACTGCTGGATACGGGCACCAGTGACCCCTGTGGCCCAAAAAGGAAGACACAGATAAAGATGATGGATGGTGGGTGGGTGGATGGATGTATGGATGTATGGATCCACCTCTGAAGTGTTGTAACTTTTTAGTGTATGTCAAAGACATTAAAAATGTGATTACAACAGTCAGTCCCTAGAATTTTGTACTAGATAACTTTGTACAAAACTCGTTTAGCTTTGCTTTAGGCTAAATATTAAGGTAATCTAAGGTAGCTTCAGGCTAAACCTAAAGTTAGCCAAAGGCTAACTGAATTCCATTTACTCTCGAAAGCCAGAAATAGCAAGTTCTAAGTCAGTCTAACTCCCCTCAAAGTCAGACTAGATTTGGACAAACAGAAATATTTCACTAAACCTTGCCTCAAAACCCAATATGGCTGCCTTACACATAAAAAAAAGTTGTGACAGCTGAAGAAATTACCTTTTTCCTTTTGTGCTTAATTTGGTTTGAATCCCACTAAATCAATCACAGTTGGCAAGCATTACAACCCCTGTTAAGAACCATGTTGCTACATTGTTTTAATGCGCAGAAAGCAGAGAAATGCAATATTGGCTTATATTGGTAATCATTTCCGACTTAGGCCCTGTTTACACGGCAACAATCCAATGAAAACAGATTTTTTCCCCCATATCTATTAACACATTCACATGAAAACATTTTAATTACAATCTCTGTTTACACAGCAACTGTAAACATGGAAAAGGTGTAATTACCTAGCCACACCACTAGTTGGTGCTATGTTCTTTGAACCATGAAACTCTAAGTGCGCATGCTTAAAAAAAGACAATGTTCTAACGTTTCTCTCACGAGAAAACCGCCATAACAAAAGCCCAGGCGATGTCCAAACTGAAAGCAGTCCGGGAAAATTAGATTTATAGATTTCTGAGTTAGAAGCACAAACTATACTCTGGTACCTCCTTTGTCAATAGTTTCTTCTTCTGTGGCTTGTAGGAAGCCGTTATGTTTTGCATCACACTGCTCATGAGCCAGGGATTCCCTGACAGGAAAAAAACAACAACATCTGTTTACATGAAAACGGACACGGGGACGTCTTTGAACCATTGCACTCTGGAACCCATTCTCAAATTGTGCCATTGTCAGAGAAAACATTTACTGTTTCGTGTAAATGAACAGGACAAACACAACGAAACGCTTCCATTTTCACCTGAAATTACAGGGCCTTAGTTACTAAAAGCAACAAGTCCCATTGGTTTTCTGGCTTGCAACTGGAACATGGTTGACATCACCTGATCCAAGTTCTTTGTTCTGAGGTAAATGGAACATAGTCATGAGGCTTTAGGCTAGCTTTAGTCTTTGCTTTTTAAGTGGCAGTAAAAGATCATGAGTCTGTTTCACCCTGTTAAAAAATAGTGTTCTAGCGATGTTTTTTGGTTGATGTTTGCTCATTTTTGTGCTTTATGAGGTAAAAGATGACTCAGTAAAATGCTCTACAGTGAACCAGTATTTGTACTGTATGATGATATTATTTCCAATATTTAACATGCGACTACAAAATACAAGTACGCATGCATCTGAGTACATTTTGTTTCCCCCCCCGTTTGGAGTGTTGTAAAGATTGTCATCAGAGACAAAGACAGTGGGGTGTAAACTTGCAAGCATTTGTAACTTTATGAAATTAATAACAAACACTTTATAATGCCTTTACTATGGTTATTATATTAAGAGGTAGGAGGGATTAGTGTAAAATACGCTGTAATAATGTTTTTTTAATTTCATACCTTTTGTAGAGCGCTTTGGAATCCCGTGCCGGGACATTCCTCTCTGTTTGATGCATCTAAAATAGTTCCCACATAAAAACCTTTTCATTAGAGTTTCAAAAGAAATCTCAGTGTTTGGTCTAAAATATTGAGTGACATGAAGCTGGTATGCCTACTTGGTGGCAGACACTGGGGTGGGGGGGTAGGGGGGAGTGCCTAACAGAGTGCTGATATGTTGGTAGCGAGACTAAGCTGGTTTGTCTGAAGGGAAGTGATATCTACAAAGCTCCTTTTGTCTTCCACAAGTTAGTGACAGATATCACAGCAAGAAGTTCTGCACAGCTGAGATACAATCATATTCAGATTGTAAACAAAAGGGACTCAGTCTTTGATGCCGAGTATTTTTAGGAAAAACATACCTCCAAGCAGGATTTGGTCCCATTTCTTCTCCGGAGTTGTTTGTGGAGTCGTTCATCAGTGTCACCCCATCTGAATGAGAGCCTTTTGTTCAACAAAAAATATAGAACTTGTGTTAAAAAAAGGACACCTCCTTCTCCTTATTAGGCAGCATTTCACGACGCCGTAGATGTTTTTCCCCACCCTGGAGAACATGGGGCCCATCAATCCGTCAAAAGGTGAAAGAGAAGCCCTCGCATTCCTCTAGTTCTCTGAATCTTTTTGTTTTGACCTGCTGACCTACTGCATTCATGGCTGTCATTGTGTCGTATTATGGGGTCTTTTCACACCAGTAAAGAACACAGATTGGACAATTATGCAATTTTAGATATAAAGGCTTGTCTGTAGATTGCTAAGTAGGGCTTTTTTAGTGGATCTTTGGAGCAATAAAAGAAAAAGATGTTAAATTTTGTATAACAAAAGCAGATGGATGGGGATCGTGTTGTAAAAATTGGAGCTCATGTATTTTTTTCTCATACATTTAGCTTTTTACAGCCACAGAGAATCCACTCCCCCCCCCCCCCCCAATTCAGGGGTTTTACAATTCAGAAAATAATAATAATAATAAAAAAAAGTAATCTTGTTTTTTCAGGGTAATTATTTATATATAGATTCAAGTGTACAAAAACACAAACCATATAGATTCCACCTACAACAAACCAAGCCCAAATCCTTCTCCTTCCACCACCGTGCTTGACCATTGGTTTGAGATGTTTGTGCTGTTTAGTTTCCCAAACGATGATGGTGTGGCCAAACATATATTGGTCTCATCTATCCAAAGAACATTGTTCTAGAAGTACTGTGGCTCAATCATATTCAGCTTTGCAATCTCCTGCGTTGTGCTCATTGGCGTAAGAAGCATTTGTAATATTGGGCGGGGGGACACTGGTGAGAGGGTCTGGGGGTCGTTCAGCATCTAAGTTTACCCACACAAGTAAACACTTGATTCAATAACTGTTTTAGAGAGTACGTCACAACAAGAAGAAGTAGCCTGACCAACAGCTCTCCTTGTGTGAATAGAGCACGCTCAGCTTCTTTCATGCATCCTACCCCCCTCCCCCGGTCAACAACTGCTGGTACTAATGTAGCACTAAGCTAGCGCACAACGTAGAAGTGTCTCCCTGCCTCGTCAACAAAAAAAATCCAAATAGATGATCGCCCTGCCAAGGCGGCCTCAGAGGAACACTGCATGCAGTGTGGTGAGTTGTTGTAGATAACCAGGAAAACCTGGAGTGGACTTTTAGTGGTTTGAGTATTCTCCTCCTATTAATCAAGTGGAATGAATTCATTCACATAGCAATAGAAACAGTGCTGGATGAACTAATATTTCATGGTAAATGTGGGGGGTGGGTGGGGTCCAAATGAATAATTTTTAAATGTGAGGAATGTGAATGTCCCCTTCACATAGAATTAACTATGGTTTTGGTGCCCCCCCCCCCCCCTTTTTTTTTTCCCTGAAAGCTTTTCTTCTAACAACCCCTCCAACCAGGCTAAACTTTTATTTTTATTTATTTATTTTATTGATAAATTTATTCTTTTTAAAACACAATACCAAACAATCCCATAAATGATACGAATACAAAATATAAAATGAAAGGTAGCAGAAGGAAGAAAAAAAAATCTTATTATATCTGCCCCTTTTTTCAAACAATCAGTTCAAACAATAATTATCTACAAGTAACAGAACAA
>JARVGQ010000828.1:21212588-21232095 GCA_031762355.1 Hypsolebias martinsi | reverse complement strand
TCGATTTTGAATCGAATCGGGACACCAAAAATCGGAATCGAATCGATTCTCCAGACACTGAGAGATTCGCACCCCTAAAAGTAGATGTGATTATCTGCATTTTGGGGTATTTTAATGGCTTGTTAAACATCTACGTTTACCTACATTTGCAAACCGCTTCTGTCAAGCATCCACCCCTCCCCCTTACTTGACGGTTCCAAGCCTGACACAGTCCTTGCTCGTTGTTGTCCGACTCCACATGTGAAACTTCCAAGCACCTCCTCTGTCTGTTTGCGGCTACCTATGGACTCCTGCCTGGTTAGCTTGGCACCCCACTCCACACTTTTTTAGGGGCGGAGATTTATTTAAGGGTAGACGCGCAAATGCTAATTGAAGAGGCAGCGCATATGCTCGTAAGTGACTGTTGTGTTTAAAATGAGTGTCTATGTAATTATTTTCAGTTTACATATCCAATACTTGTATAAGTTTTATTTGTTCAAGTCAGTCATATTTGTTTATAACTTTATTATTCGTAAGCCCGAGGGTTATTGGATCCTAGCAAACAGTTACCGGAACGCACCTTTTAAAAAAACACAGACGCAGCTTTTTGTTTTTGTCTTCCAGCTTAGAAGGTTACAAAATAATTCAAAAATTACCATTGGGTTTATGGAAGGAAAAAAAGTTATTATTTTTTTGTTGTTGTTTAGATTTGGACATAAAATATTTAAGCGTAGACGTCTCGCCACATCGTCTCCACTGTGTTTGTACACGTCTGCTCGTCCATGTGTCTAAGATTACCCCCCTTGTGAGCTCATGTCTCACATCCTAAATCTCCTCGAACCATACCCGTGTGTAAAACCTGCCCGACAGGCCGGTTAGGGCGTGTGCGGCGACCATTTTTAAAGCTCATATCCGATGCTTTTGGTTTCGCCTGGCCAGGAATGTGTCTGTGGCGTGGAAACAATCGAGGTCAAGCCCCGCTTTTGGAGGATGAGAAAACATTTAGAGAGAGAGACGGGGGTAATCGGCACTCGGCATTCCTCGGCGTCTCAGAGGATTCCTCATGTGGGATTGTTTTTGCTGCTTCACAAGTTTGCAGCTGCAGAGCATGCGCTCGGTTCCGTTTTTGACCGGCTAAACGACGCGTTTTAACCATCGCCATCCGTATTTATCTTCTCTCATGAGCAAGATGAATCATTTCTTACACAAACTGGTGATTGAATCCATCAATCTCTCCGATTCTGTTGCTGCGCCTCGTGAAGAAACCACAACAAAGCAGTGTGGAAGCTTTTATGTTGATGAACCATTGATGAGAGGAACTTGATTGGATCTCATCGGGGAACTCCAAGGGTTCAACATGCCGTCGACTTTGAAAAATCATACCAGTTAGAGCTATGTCAGCTTGTGTAACTCCATTCTGGTGCGCACATGTCCAAGAAAAGCTACAGTTGTGACAAAATCAGTGCAAGTAAAGACTTAAGATTCCTTTCAAGTAATGTACAGTATATTAGAGTTGCATTTGGGCCCAAAAAAATCCAACTTGACCAGGTCCCAGCCTGTAGCCATCATTTCCGAACCCCACCTGACCCGACGAATTAACAGTAATCACAGGCCCAAACCTGAATACCCCCCAGCATTTTTAATTAGGCTTCAACTGCTTATAAAGGTATTAATGATCGGCGAACTATGGGGGCAGAAGATCGGAGCTGAGGGGAGTGTTTGTCCTTTCATGGCTGTTAAAGTGCATTAAAGCCCTGCTTCTGCCTGCATTCTGCATTATTCAGACACGGACCCTGCTCTGACATGTCAGTTATTTTGTGATCTCACCTGTTTGTGTCCTCTGCCGCGTCAGCCATGTTGTCATATAACTGGATCATTGATGCAATCAAAAGCCCGACACTGGGTCGGTCCGCACATTAAGCACTACTATGGCCCGGCCCAGTCCTAATACGGGCCGGGCTCTGGGTTCGTGTTCGGGTTAGAAATGACATGTATACCAGTGGTGGTTCCCAACCCTGGTCCTCGAGGAACACTACCCTGTATGGGTTAGCTGTTTCTCTGCTCCAACACACCTGAGTCAGTGATTTAATTACTTCCTCAAGTTCTGCAGAAGCCTGTTAATCACCCATTCATTCAAACCAGGTGTGTCAAAGCAGGAAAACACCTAAAACATGGAGGATGGTGTTCCTCAAGGATCACAGTTCGGGACCACTGAATTGTATATCACCCACACTGCCTTTCATGCTGATGTTTTAGACTGAGATCATGACAAAGAAGTTGCTGTAAAACATCTGTAAAACTGACAGAGCTGTAAGCTTTGTGTGATGAATGATCTTAGCTTCAGTTGATTCAAAACCCATCCAGTGTTTCGTGAGATATTTTGGTATCAAACATACCAACGAATGCTCAGACATGACTTGTAGTCAGATTTGTCCACAAGTTGCTGGACAGGCCTTTCTGTAAGTCTAACGCAGGATTTGTTCCTTTGTAAAAGACAAAAGAAAACGTTTTATTGAATACAGGTTGTTTATTTTCATTAGGAGAACCATTATTTTTGCCTCATGGCAGCCTGAGAGGGCAAGTTTTCTTTGTCTGCTCGCAGCAGAAACTCATCGCATTTCACCTCGTCAATAATTGATGCTCTGCTGTGGTGAGGTAAGGTTTATTGAGCCCAGTCGACTGTGTGTGTGCATGTGCATGTGTGCGTGTGTGTGTGTGGTGTTGACATGTGGCTTCTGTTTTGCCGCTGCAGACGGGGTCCGTCGCAGGAGGCAGGAGGTCAGAAACCAGCTGTGTGCTCGGGTCGAGGTGCTGTTCGGCACCAAACGTGGCCCTCTTTGGTGATTAATTGGACCTCCCTAATGTGTTGGGGCCAACTGAATGGTCACAGATGTGCAGGCCCCGCCCCTCAGTTGCCCGAAGCAGATGAAAGTCTTCACACAGATTTCTATTCTAATGTTGAGTTCAGGGTTCTGGGGAGTTTTTATTTTTTTATTTTTTTCATCGCCCTATACCCAATCAGTTTTACAGCTATTGATCTAAAATTTGATGTGATTTTAGCTGAGAGTCATTCGCGACAAATTCTCTGACAGTGACTTGTCTCAGTATTTCATAAGATTTTGCAAAGCGTCTTAAAAATGGCTGACGAGTGATATAACATTAAACACCCTGCTGAACTCTTTGACCAGTGCTGGACCCTGGTGCCAGTGTGGATCGGTGCAGAAGGTTACATAACAACTACAGGAGGATTAGGGACGGGAATTACTGGACCAGACCCAGAGTGATTGCAGCTTCTGACTGGGACGTTTGCGTGAGCCGTGGGGATCGCGTGCACATCAGGGCTCTTAACCAAGCTGGGCTAATGCATAAATGCATGGCAGCTCTGCTCGCATCCAAACATTTCGGCGTCCTTTCCGACCACTCTTGTACAAACCCAAATCTGAAAACAGTGGGACATTCAACATAACGTAAATAGAAACAGAATGCAATTATTTACTCTACTCACAAACCCATGTTTTATTCTCATTGGAAAAAAAAAAATGCATGTTTAAAATAAAAAAAGCTTAATTTATAGTAAAATTTAGATAACAGAATCATAAGGCAGCAACACATTTTATAAAAGTTGGAACAGGTGCAGCAAAAGGCTGTAACAGCGAGTGGCATGAATACAAAATGGCTAGAGGAGCATTTTGCAACTGGTTAAGGACCTTGACAACCTGCCAGTAAGAGGACTGGGTATAAAAATAGTATTTTAGGGAGGCTGTATCTCTCAAAAGTAAAGATGGGCAGAGGTTCACCAGTCTGTGAAAAAACTGCATCAAAAATAGTGGATAAACAAAATAATGTTCCTCAACTGAAAAGTGGGAAGACTCATCTACATTTTATAATACTTAAAGAATCTGGAGAAATATTTGAGCTCAAGGGACAAGGCTGTAAGTCAGGGCCCTCAGGGGCCACATCAGTTCTGATTCTGCACTGGACATCACTGCATGGGCTCGAGAACTCCTCCCATGAATTGTATATAAACAGCACACTGTACCACCCACAAATGCAGGTTAAAGCTCTATCATGCCAAGAAGAAGCCGTGTATGAGCACCTTACAGAAACGCTGCCGTCTTCTCAGAATCAAAGCGTGTTTAAAATGGACTGAGGCAAAGTGGAAAACTGTTCCAACTAATCCATCCATTACCTTTTACCGGCTTCTTCCTTTTCGGGTCGTGGGGGTCACTGGTGCCCATATCCAGCAGCTATCACTGTCTGAGAGGCAGGGTACACCCTGGACAGGTCGCAAGTCTATCACAGGGCCACATAGAGACAAACGAGACAACCATTCACTCTCTCACTCAGACGGATTGAAATGTGAAAATCTCTGGACAATAAATATGCCCGCCACACTAAAGAGGAGAGGAACTATTCAGCCTGCCGTCAGTGCAGTTCAAAAGCCTGCTCTCTTTTGGTAAGGGGTGCATTAGTGCCTATGGCTCGGGCAGCTTATACACTTGGGCAGGCTCCATCAATTCACACAACAATGCTGTTGTGGAAAAAAGAGATTCCCAAAACAACCAGGTGTAAGTTCATCGGATTTATTACAAAGCTTTGGAGAACAGCTATCAATCACAGATCAATGCAGTTACAAGATCACACTTATCAGTGCCTTCATCTGTCTGAGGTTCTGACCTGTTCTGACTTCCTGAACAAATAAAAATTATTTTTGTAGAAACTTACAGCCCCCAGCCCCTCTGTGCCCTGTCCAACTGTTATCAACCCAGCTGCAGTCAGAAGCGAGAGGGAGTTGGGGCCGAGTTGGTGTAGAAGCAGGGCAGCCGACTCGGGATCCGAAAGTTCCAGGTTCGATCCTCAGTCATTGCACATCTTGTGGTGTCTCTGAGCAGGACACCCTATCCCCAATTGTTCCCCAGTTGCCCCCAATAGCTGCCCACTGCCCCACCTGCTGGTGGATGGGTTCAATGCAGAGAGCCAATTTCGCCATTGTTTGGAAACATACAATGATGACAATACATAACACTTTATTATTATTATTTATTTATACTATTATTATCTGGAAGGCAGCAGCTCTCAAGGACTCTCCGACTTTATGTCACTAATCATAACAGTCAGACCTTCAGGATAATTAAAAAAAACTCTCTCTTGCTGACCCGTCACTGACCGGTCGCATGAAGACTGGTTATTACACCAAGTAAAGAACATGGAACATTTTAACATCATTCACAATAACAATACAGAAGCAGTGAAAGTTATGGAGCATGGTTAGTGCAAATAATACGGATTCCCTTGACAAACATATTCTCCCATTGAGATGACGTCTTTTTCAGGGACAGTCTTGCATATTTCAGCAAGACAATGTTGAACCTCATGCTGCATCATTTCAGCAGTATATAGTAGAAGAGGTGGTGAACTGGCCTGCCAGCAGTCCAGACCTTTCACAAACTGAATGTACTTGGTGCATCATAAATTAAAAAAGGGACTGTTGAACAGGTTAAACCCTACATTAGATGAGAATGGGACAACGTTCCCTTTAAAACCTCCAACAGATCCCCATCGGTTCCTAAATGCTTGCAGGCTGTTGTTAAAGGAAGCAATGCTTCACTGAGGGAAGCACGGACCTGTCCCGACTTTCACTAATTCATCATTTCTCAGCCTAAGATAAGATTTTCAAATCATTGTGCTTTATGTGCGTTGTACATTTTACGTGTTTGGAATAGGTCGTAAATGGCAGTATTGCAAGCCCGGTTCACATGTATGAATCTTTTCTACGCCAGCTTGGGTGTCTCGACCAGTAACTCCTGCAGGGGGAAAAAAAAAAAAAAGGCTGAAACCCAAAGTGGTGTTTAATCTGTTAACAATTTTCCGAGCAAGAGGAAGATTAAGCACACTTGATAATAAGACGGAGTTAAAAAAAAAATCAAAGTGTCAGAGGCAGCACTTTTTTCTCTCTTTCATTATGTGCTCAGCAGCAAATGAAGTACAATGGATTAAAGCCCCCCACCCCCGAACGGAAAGTTGTGATACAAACAAGGCTACATCCCTGCCTCCCACGGAGCAGTTCAGCGGTCCGACATGTCGGCTCAGGTTGATTGATCCTCCCCTCGCCCTGACAGGTCGTGTCTTTGCATGCTGCGAAGCAAACAGCCGACGACGTGCAAACTAACAAGCAGGGTTTGCACAGAGAGGAAAGAATGTGAGGAAACAGGGTTGCGCAGGTGTCATGTTCACTTGTTGGGGGGCTTTCCTCAAAGAAAGATGCTTTCCATGCTGTTGGAACTACACACGAAAACAAGGGACGGCGTTTGTTTTAAGTATCACAACAAAAGGAGTGAGTTTTTTTTCCGACTTTTTAAGCTGTTTCCAGCTTTAGCTGCTTCAGCCATGTTTTTGATAGACATACAGTCAGCCATGTTGGTGAACATGTTTTCTTTTTCCCCTCATCTGTCTAGATCTCAAAGTGAACAGCTCTCATTATTAGGTCTGTCACGATAACAAATTTTGCTGGGCCATTAATTGTCTCAGAAATTATTGCGATAAATGATAATATTGTTTGAAATTTGACGATAATTAGTAATTACAGTATTGTCAAATTTAAGAAGAAATGTTGGTGTTTTAGTGTGTAGTACCTTTTTTGACCACTGGATGTCAGTATAAGACTGTTTGAACCGAAGAATGAATAGTGAGGGAGCGAGCAACGTGTCTCTTTAAGAAAAATGGGAGGGAGACCGCTTGACGTGACATGGGCTGTCTCCTGTTTTTTGGTTCTCAAAATGGCGGATGCTCGGTGTGGTTTGAGCTCTTTAGCATAGCATTTTTCACACAAAGCTTTTAATTTAAAAAAATCCGTAAACAAGTTCTCAGCTTCTTTCTGCAGAGAAAAACAACTTTCTAGATGAAGGCATGTGTTACAACTGTGAATTTTGGAGCTTCGGCAAGACGGAGGTTTTTTTCATCGAGGTCGGCCTGTTAGCTTGGCTCGTAGCTTAGCTTCTCAGCTTAGCTGCTTTCAACCATCCAAAAAACACAATTTTGGATAGTTGAAACTGATTTTAAAGCGAAAAGAAAAACCTTTTGTCATCCAGTGTCTTTAGTAGAAAGAGAGAGACAAAGAAACGATAAAGCCGATAAATGAAAATGCGGTTGATAATTTTCATTTATCATGCGATTAATTGATTTCTTGTTTATCATGACAGACCTACTCATTATTGTTCATAAACCTTCTAGTTTAGCTTTAGGGAGTGTATTCACACATAACCAGAGTTATTGCTCCTAAGTGAGCCTGGATATGACTGAAGTGCATTTTATTTTTCTTCCATGGCCATTCATGACGTGTTTTAGCTGCAATGAGAGCCTCCTGACCTGGTTTGTGTGTTGCAACAGATGCTTCCTGCACAGAGACAGGCCTGACTCGAGCAGTTGTTGCATTTGCGATGACCCTTATCGGCTGCTTCGGCTTGTTTCAGCGACACTTTGTCTGATTACCTACTTTGTACTTTGCTGGAATCCCCTTCACTATCTATCAGGTGATTCCTGGTTACTTAAAAGAACCGCTGGTCCAAGCTTTGTGTTCTTACAGTGGCTCAAAGAGTTGCAGAAACAGGCAAATTAATGTAAATGTTTTGAACCACTTTGACTATAGCGGCCTCAGAGGAGTCGATGGGGGAGAGGGCAGGCCCCAAAAAACATCTGATCACCATCAAACTGACCCACTTTGTGAGTGTGCTGCTTTTGGGACTGAGTTTGTTGTGGCTCCTCGGACTGATGAAGTCCTTTAGATGAAGGATGAAACGTCTCAATAAATAAATAAATACCGTCCAGCTGACCTGACTGAACTTTGTTGAATGTAGTGCTGGACAAAAATTTGATATAGATTATGTCGCGATATACTTTTATTCAATAATGATGATATGAATTTTAAGCATATTTTCAATATTTCGATAGGATTTTACAGTGTTTCACTGATGCATTTCTTTTTCTGTTCGGGTTGCCGCTTCAGCCCGAACAGAAAAAGCTGCGACACAACTACGTAAGTGTGTGGTGACGTAGAAGTTATGCAGAGCTCGAGTCCAGAAGGCGTTAGCGATAGCAGGCTAAGCTAAGCTAATCTCCAACGCGCATTAAGTTTTTGCTTCAAAACGAGTGCCCATGACCGTCAGAATGTGACTGAACAAGGTTTCACAAGCGAAGACAAAGAGACAACATCACTGATAAGAGAGGAAAGACTAATTTGCCGGTGTGGAAGTGGTTCAGATCTGTTAAACTGCAGGTTTCTTCTGCAGCGAGGTCCTACTCGGTCTCTTTATGCTGCAAAACGTGACGGAGAGTCATTCTAACTAGCGGTGGCAACATCTAACTTGTTTCATCTGAAGAGTTTCCACTCAATATGATGAGAGTTAGAAGATGAAGCACAATAAAGTTTGAGCCAACGTGTCTCTGAAACTACGACGTACTGAAACAACAGCCCCATCGCTGCATGTTTTGTTTTTTAATTCATTTATTCATTCATTCAAAATAAAACAAATTCATCAGAATGAAAAGGTGCAGAAAGAAGAAAAAAAATCTTACATCTGCCCCTTATTTAAAAAATACAAAATAACTACAAACAAACAACAACCTTCACTTGAACAATCTCCAACCTGAAAACAAAAAAAAAAAGCTGTTTTTTGCTCATGCGTGTTGGCCTATGTGTCAGAAAAGGTTGGTCTCAGATTGGATAACCTGGATCTCAATCAAGTGACAAATTGCATGGCATAGGCTGACGTCTGTTTAAAAGAAAACTTAAAATATATATTTTTTAAGTCTTTTGACGTCTATTTTGCCATACGACCTACTGAAATCGCCTGAGCTATCGACCGGTTGATCGAGATCGACAGGTTGATCGAGATCGACATATTGGGCACCCCCTGCTGTACACAATATAAAAACATTCATACCCCTTGACTGAAAGTTCTTTTAACAGTAAACATACAAGTTTCATTCATTAACAAAGAATAAATTAACAGGCAGTAATTCACAAATAAATACAGAGCTCAGATTTACAAAAACTAAACTGATGAGCATCCATGACAAGTTCCAGACTCGCGCTACAAAAACTGAAACTTCCTTGCAAATCCATCAAAGTTTTTGCACTTGGGTGAGATACAGACATCAGCTTTCATGTTGTTGTGATGTTTTGGCTTTAAGAGTTTTCCAAGGAGATATTAATCAGCAGTGCTGCCAACAGGTGACCATGATGGACCGAGCAGCGGCAGAGCAGGCGTGCAAAGACACAAACCCCATCATCGACGGCAGGAAGGCCAACGTGAACCTGGCGTTCCTCGGAGCAAAGCCTCGCAGCTCGCACACGAGTAAGTCATCAATCGTACTGGGGTTAGTTTAGGCTCTTTTTTTTAAATCCAAATTTGATTAAATATTTTACAGTACTACTGCCATTTTAGTTCATAAATGCATTATTCCATCTGCCAGTGCAGAGCAGCTTCCCCTGTAGTGTTCAGTCCCACGCCAGACTGGTTCTGGTGGAGAAGGAAATCTGCAAAAGTGGATCATTTTTCAAAAAGAGGGGGGAAAGTTGATTAGGTTTAAAGCTGGAATCCATATTTTCTTGCAAATTTCACTCACGGTGAGTTTGGTAGCTGTGTGTTAACAAATATAAACATAGCATTTTAAAAACCTTAATAACTGTAGGAATGTTTTGGGGGTTTTGTAAATTTTTGTTTTTACTCAACATCTGCTCTTTGCTGCAGCCAGCTGGGCTGCAAACTGAGGAAATGCACAAAGTTTTTAGGTTTTGAACGAGCGGTTCTTATACGTTTGATATTCGTTACTTCACAATTCGACTTTAGCGGACTTGCTCTTTGTGGTTTTTCAAGTAAGACTGGGCATAACACACAATTGGTTGATTGATGGCTGAGCCGCACGAGCAACGTAGATTGTTTATTTAAAGTAAATTATTTTATATGATTTAGCACCTGGGCCGCACGGTGGCGCAACTGGTAGAGCTGCTGCCTCTCAGCGAGCAGGTTACCCTGGTTCAAATCCCAGTCCAGGGGCCTTTCTGGGTGGAGTTTGCATGTTCTCTCTATGCATGCCTGGGTTTTCTCAGTGTACTCCAGTTTCCTACCACAAACCAAAAACATGCATGTTAGGCTGATTGGAGTGAGAGAGCAGTGTTTCCCCTACCATTATACAAGCAGGGTGCCACACCCCGTCAACAGAACTGAGCACCCCACCTACTAAAATGAACTTGCCGCCACCCTCTGCCCCCACCCGGCACTGACATAGCACTGAGCTAGTGGCGCAAAATACAGGCGCTCTAGGCAAAAAGCTAAAGGCAGAGCTCACGTTGCCTCTTCTCTCAAGCTGAACACACACACACACACTCAAAAACTGTATAAATAGCGCACAACTCACACGTGTCACGCTAAGCTAGCAGTGCGCAGTACATGTACACTAGCTAAAAAGTGAAAGGTGCCTTTTCCCTCATGCTGAACCCCCTCAAGCTGCGCTCAGACATGTCTCAGTTCCCTCCGTCAACAAAAATCATGGATGAGATGAGCACCCCACCATGGCAAGTTAACTAGAGGAAACACTGGAGAGTGAATTTTATTTTCTTGTTTGTCTCTTTGTGGCCATGTGATGGACTTGCGACCTGTCTGGGGTGTACCTCGCCCCTCGCACAGTAATTGATGGACATGGGCACAGGCGATCCTCGTGACCCAAAGAGGAATAAGCGGGTACAAGATAATGGATGGATTTAGCACCTGTGTGCAGCCCACAGGTGCAGGGAGAACCTCCCTCCTGCAGCATGTCATGATCTCCACTCTCAGCCACGCCCACTTCTCTGCTGCAATCACACTCATGCTCATCACCTTTGTCACTTCTAATCTCCCTCCTTCTGTGTAGATAAACAATTTAAATTTAAATACTGTAATAATTTAAATAAACAATCCATGCTGCATGAGCAGCATTGTTTATTTTAAATAATCAAGCACAACCCAAACCGAGTCTTTAGTTTTGTTCGACGAATGGCAAGGCCACCGGGAAAAACCCCAGTGCTCCCAATGGTCACTCCGCCCCGCTGCCGCAGGTGCGAAATCATTTAAAATAATTTATTTAAATGATTTAGCACCTGTGCGCTGCACTTCTATTTTTTATTTATTTATTTATTTTTGTGCACTGCGCTTCTTAAGCGCTCCCCAGTGTCTGCAGATTGTCTGATCGCCTCATGTCTGAAGTTATCCAGAGTTTTTGTTCCTGCCCCACTTCATGACACTGATTCCTCCCCTTTGCCTCCCCAAGACGGATTCTTCTGCCCATCGGATATCTGGATCTCGACTTCTGCTCTGCCTTCAGACCACCAATTCCTGCTAAAACGCTGGGATATGTTTTGTTTTTTCTGCCTCTATGTGAATGACCCATGCCTGTTTGACCACAAACTCAGACCCCAGACTGTAGGAGTTGTGTTCTCAGAACCAAGCTCCACATTCTGAAGAGTGTTGTTCCCTCTTGTTCCACAGTTGAGACTGGGACTGTGTCTTTACAGATATAAGCCGCTGCTGGATTAATGTCGTGCTACCTCTCCCGGCTCCTCTCATAAGGCACAGTGGTTTATCTCAGGGAAGGACCAACCTTTTGTCAGGATTTGTTTTCAGCATTGTCTACAGAAAACATTTTTTGTTGCTCATCTGACAATTTAAATCCAAACCGTCTCCAAATAACATCCATTGTTTTTCTTTTTTCTCAGCAGCTAAGCTGCTCTTCGATATATTGTCCCCTGTTTACTTGTGGTGCTAAACTCCCGCCCATATGGAGAAGCAGGAAATGGGGATGTGCGTGCGGGTGAGGGGCTGGGTTTGTATTCAGTGAGGGAGAAGGAGGGCAGGAGGAAAAAGAACTACACAGATTTTCAAGTCCAATCATAACTCAGCGTAGAAATATCGATATTGACGATATAGTCCCATCTTATATCATGTATGAAATTATCTTGATATTTTAAAAATATTGAGGTATTGCTCAACCCTAGCAATCTCATTCTTTCTGTCACTACCCAGTGCTCGTGACTAGGGAGGCCCAATACCAGTTTTTATCAAACTGAGTACGCGTACTTCAGTTTGTATACTCGCCAATACAGAGTACCAATACCAAGTACAGTACTTGCTGGGTTAGAAAATAAACATTATACAATGACTTAAAAACTTTTTTTTTTTTTTAATTTAGAGCAAAATGGTTCTCCTTACTTAAAGGCCTACAGTCCCTTTGAGTGTATCAAATCAAATATACAGCATGGTATATACTGTTGCAAAAATATAAAATAAATAAAAAAAATAACAAAATACTGTAGATTTTCTTTCAACTTGTATATTTCTTAAACATGGACCTGACAACCCCTGTACTTGAAATGTAAACTAACACATTTAATGGTGTTAGTACCACAAAGTGTACCAGTGTAGCAGATTTATGAACTGCTTCATTTCTTAACATTAAAAAAAAAGAGAAGTGCAACGTAATATAAATAAGTAAAGTCTAAATGTTTTATATCTGCATAACTATAAAAATTAAATTCTTGGTATTCACCTATAATCCACTGGTGAGCGGTGAGGTTGTGTCATATTCAGACCCAAAAATTCCCAGAGCTCGCATCTATTCAAGTAGAGACTGGAGCATGTAAAAGCTGCTGTTCCAGCAGGTCCGCACGTCCTGCTGGAGTCTTCTTGTTGCCTGGTTGAGCTGCAGGTGACTATCTTCCAGGCTAAGATAAGTTGGAGTGTTTAAAATGTACAACTATTGTACGTCTGATAGAAACCACTTCAGCTACAGTCCTCGGAGCTAAAAGCCCCTCAATTTTCTTTACCATACGTCGAGTGTCTGGAGCCATTTTTTCTTATTTCTGGAGAACTTGCTGCAGCATTGGTTGTGATGCTAGCAGCAGCAAACTCTTTGAACTCTGCCTCCTGTTTTGTCTTCAGGGGTTCAGTCAAATTACTTGCATTTAAGCTGCTGTTGTTTACCTTTCCTCTTGACAGTTTAGCTGAGCACAGCAGACAATATACTTTTTTAAATATCCTCTGTTTATCTTGAAATATCTCCAAACTACAGACATTTTTGTAACCTTCAATCTCTTGCACAGCGGAAGTGGAAATGGCACCACCCAGTGGCAGTATCAATTCCAGGTATCGGGGCATTTTTTACGAGTATGAATACTTGTAAACATGCTGGTATTGGGCTTGATAGAGACAACACTACTTGTGACCATATGTGACTGTAAGAACGTAGACGACCAGTAAACAGAGAAATTTGCCTTACAGCTCAGTTCCCTCTTCATCACAATGGACCGGTACAGAGTCCGCAATACAGCAGGTACAACACCAGTCCGTCTGTCAATCTCACGCTCCATTCTTCCCTTACTCATGAACAAAACCCAAAGATACTTGAACTACTACACTTGAGGCAGAACCTCACCCTCGACCTGAAGAGAGCAAGCCACCCTTTACCAATAGAGGACGATGGCCTCAGATTTGGAGGTACTGATTCTCATCCCAGCCACTTCACACTCGGCTGCAAACCACTCCAGTGAGAGCTGATTATCGCAGCACAATGACACCAACAGGACCATATCATCTGCAATGAGCAGTGATGGAATCTTGAGGCCACCAAATTGGAATTCCTCTGCCCCCTGGCTACACTGAGAAATTCTGTCCATAAAAGTTATAAACAAATCGGTGACAATGGGCAGGTCTGGTGGAGTCCAACTCCTATGCTGAAGGGGTATGACTTAGTACCAGTAATGTGAACCAAACTCACACTGCTTGTATAGGGACCAAAAAACCCGTAACAACGGACCCTCAGTCCCATACTCACGGAACACCCCTCCACAGTGTACCCCGAGGAACACGGTCGAATGCCTTCTCCAAGTCCACAAAGCACATGTAGACATGTAGACTGGATGGGCAAAATCCCATGACCCCTTGAAGACCCTAGTGACGGTAAAGAGCTGATCCAGTGTTCCACAGCCAGGGTGAAACCCGCAATGTTCCTTCTGGATCTGAATTCAACCAGCGATCGGACTTGCTTCTCTAATACTCCTGAATAGACCTTACCAGGGAGGCTAAGTAAAGTGATGCCTCTATATTTGGAGCACACCCTCCAGCCCCCCTTTTTGAAGAGGGAAACCACCACTTTAATCTGCCAATCTAGTGTCACTGCCCCCGATGCCCACGGGATGTTGCAAAGGTATCAGATTCTGACAGACTACGACAAAAGGTGTGTCAACAAAGACAGCCCCACAACATCTGGAGCCTTAAAGGAAATCAGGGCATATCTCATCCACCCCTAAAGCCCTGCTGCCACAGAGCTTTTTTTTTTTTTTATTTTTACCCTATCTCGGCAACCTCAGCCACGGTTATGGACAGGGCAATCCCGAAATATCTGACTCCGCTTCCTCCATGGAAGATGTGCCGGTGGGACTTAGAAGGTCAGAGAAGTATTCCTTCCACCTCCCGACGACATCACTGGTTGAGGTCAACAGCACTCCACCTTCATTGAGCACAGTGTTAATAAAAAGCTGCTTTCCCCTTTTCAACGTTCTGATAGTTTGCCAGAATCTCGTCGGACCGCAAGTCCTTATCCAAGGCTTCATCAAACTACTCCCACATCCGAGCTTTTGCCTCAGCAACAGCCAAGGCTGTGGACCGCTTGGCCCTCTGGTGCTCCTCAGCTGCCTCCGTAGTCCCACCAGCCAACAAGGACCGACAGGACTCATTCTTCAGCTGGACAGCCTCCCTAACCCGGAGTGTCCACCACCGAGTTTCAGGATGGCCACCACGAGAAGCACTGACAACCTTACTGTCACAGCTCAAGGCAGCCACTTCAACAATTGAGGCACGGAACATGGCCCATTCTGACTCAATGTCCCCCACCTCAGCTGGAATGCGGTTCAAGCTCTTCCGGACGTGTGAGTTGAAGATCTTTCTGACTGGTTCTTCTGCCAGGCATTTCCAACAAACCCTCACTACATGTCTGGGTCTGTCCAGCATCTTCCCTTGACTTCTGATCCAACTCACTACCAGGTGGTGATCAGTTGACAGCTCAGCCTCTTTCTTCAAATGAGTGTCCAAAGTGAATGGCCACAAATCAGATGACACAACTACATAGTCAATCAGTGATCTACGACCTAAGGCGTCCTGGTGCCAAGTGCACTTATGGACAACCTTATGTTCAAACATGGTGTTTGTGATGGACAAACTATGACTAGCATGTGGGAGGGAAGGGATGGGGGTGGGTTTAATAAAAGTACTTGGTTTAAAAAAAAATCTATGACTAGCACAGAAGTCCAACAACAAAACACAGCTCGAGTTCAGATCAGAGAGGCCGTTCCTCCCAATCACGCCCCTCCAGGTCACACTTACCCATGTGGGCATTGAAGGCCCCCAGCAGAATAAAGGGATCCCCAGCTGGTGCACCTTGTAGCACCCCCACCAAGGACTTCAAGAAGGCCAGATACTCTGGGTGAACTGCCATTTGGCACATAGGCACAAACAACTGTCAGAGCCCGTCCCTTCGTCTGAAGGTGTAGGGAAGCTACCCTCTCATCTACCGGGGAAAACTACAGTACAACACACAAGCACCAAGTCAGGGGGCTAAGAGTAGACCCACACCAGCTCGGCGCCTCTCACCATGGGCAAATCCAGAGTGGAATAAGGTCCAGCTCCTCTCGAGATAGGTGCCAGAGCCCATGCTGTGTGTTGAGGTGAGTCCAACCATATCTAGTCGGTACCTCTCTCTGCACAAGCTCAGGCTCCTTTCCCACCAGAGAGGTTACGGTCAATGTCCCGAGAGCCAGCTTTGTTAAGCCAGGGTCAGAGTGTCAAGGTCCCTGCCTTCGGCCACTGCCCATGGCGTCATGCACCCGACTCATATGGCCCCTCCTGCAGGTGGTGGGCTCACAGGAAGCTTTTCATTTACTTTATTTATTTATTTATTAGATCTAACCACTTCCTCGCATGTTTCCCCTCTGAGGTCTGATTGCACATCAGCTCTCCTTTGGTGCTGCTTTTAAATCTTGGCTGGAGTACAGTTGAGCGAAGGTATGAGCGACAGTTGGTGGCACCACCAACAACTGGCTGTTATTCTGGGCCTGGTTCTGCTGATGGGGGATGGCAGTGACTGGTGATTTGTTACTGTGTGACAGAAAAGGATATGGAGAGCAAGAGGGGATGGGACTGTTAGGAGCAAGAAATAACAGCACAACTGTCCTGTCTTTGTCAGGGTGAAGATACAAAGAAATACATGTTAATGTAAGTTTAGACAAAGGACAAGTGGGGGTGAAATCGTGGTAGCAGAGTTAGAAACAGGATGAGAAAGTAGTGAATAACTGGATGAGTGAATAAAACTAAATAAAGGTAGTTCTTCCTAATAAAGCAATAAGTTCACGCACACATTTGTGAGCAGTCATTGTTTGTCTGAATACCAGCCTGTGATTGTAGTTTGTATTCTAATACGTGAGAAACAAGACTAAAGAAAGCCAGCTCTGTTTGTGCTGTTCATTTCTTTAACATCCCTCCTCTGTGTGTATATCTGTGTTTGTGTGCAGCTCTTTCTGTTGGAGGTCAGCAGATCCATCCTACATGGGCCCAGAGGCATCATGGGTAAGGACCCAGACTGATCAATACTCCTGTTCCCACCTGTCTGTCCCCC
Organism: Hypsolebias martinsi; assembly: GCA_031762355.1. Taxonomy (NCBI): domain Eukaryota; kingdom Metazoa; phylum Chordata; class Actinopteri; order Cyprinodontiformes; family Rivulidae; genus Hypsolebias; species Hypsolebias martinsi. Next base: position 21,215,418 of record JARVGQ010000828.1, on the reverse strand, counting down.
TCACCTGCCTCCTCCTCCTCAGCACTTCTCTCTGCCATCTTTGAGGCTCGTGAACACTCTGTTTTGATTTGCACCTTGGCTGTGATAGTTTGTAGCATAAGAAAAAAAAACACTCATTTCTTTTCTTATGCTCCAGTAAACGCTTCAGAAGCTCATATCTAAATTTTACTCATGGATCAGTTGGGCTTCATTTAAGCTAGGAGGAATTTACACATTACACACATCCTCACCCAGGAAAATGTCTCCTATGAGTCAGCCTGCAGAGGCTCTTTGATTAGAGGAGACATCAGGACTTCAGGAAATCAGAGCCAGGGTTGCACAAGAAATAACATTTCTTGTTATTGCAAGTAGTCAGAAAACGTTGTGAGTGATATTAATGTGCTTGCTCAAAGTTAGCATGCTTTAATGTTTGCTGTAAATAATGTTTTTCTTGCTCTCAAGTTATAGGAATAGTGCAGATCCTTTGAACTGTGGTTCTGTGGAAAAGCTACAGAAAATATCTTACCTGTTTTAGATAGTTTCATAGTGCAAATGTTTTCTTCATATACCTTTACGTAGTCTTAAATGCCTCATAGTAATGTTTTTTTTTTTAATTAAATTTTGTGATTATTTTTCTGTGCAATTCAGTAGCAGCAGCTAGCTGGTGCATTTCTGGTGCAGCCTGGGAATCTACTGGCAGTAATATCTTGTTTGTTGTAAAAACAGTGTAATGTAAAAACAGGAGTAGTATAAATATTTATAAAACAGCATAACTTATGATATACATACTTATGATACAAATATCTGTTTAAAACAGGAGAGATTTTAATTATTCATTAATTTTTTAGAGCTTTTTTTTTTGACGATCTGAACTTTAAACACTGTAATTTCTCCTCTTTAGGTTTCTAATGTCAGAAGCATAAATATGGTTTAAACTCTCAGATTCTGACACTATTAAGAAGTCACAATAAAGTGCAGATGAAAACATTTGACTCAGAACCGGTCCTATTTAAATAGATAAAATCTTTTTCTAGTCTTTGCGAGTTTCAAATGTTTCGTAAGACACTGAAGATCATGAAAGCTCAATGTGGTCCACATAGAACAGACTATAAGATGAACTTTGTTGTCCAAGAATCACGATGAACCTGAAGGAAAACTTTCATGATTTTCTTTGTAAACATTATTGACACCCAGCATTGTTGGTTGAACTCAGTTGTATAAACTGACTCTTACAGACTTACTCAGTGTACCACTGCTGAGATGATCTTAGACCTTGTAAAGCATACGTTTATAATAAAACAGCTGCTTTTCTATAGTTTTTTATTTTTTTATTTTTTATTTATTTATTTATTTATTTATTTATTTTTGATTGGCGCTGTGTGCAGATTTACCAGCTGGATGTTCTATATTTTAGATGTTTTAAGATACAGGAAGCCATGACTCAGAAAAGCTCTCCTCTCTGGCTCTCTGCAGGCTGACATGTTCAGAAGTTTGTGGCTACAGCAAAGTCCATTAAAAACCAAAACCGTTCTGAGTGCTATTAATATTATAGTCCTCAGTTTGTGAATGAGGGATGAGGGGATTTAGGCTGACCCAGATGAGTCTATGAATGAATGATGAGAGTTCATCAACTTCCTGGATAAGGATGGACATTTAAAGCTGAAGGGTTTGGTCTCTTATTCTCCGCTTCCAGAAAAGACTCACAGTTCAACGCCTCGCAGACTGAAACAAAAGGAGAAACACCACCTGACAAACAAACTAGCAGAACACACCCACAAGGCAAACATGCATTCAAAACACCTTTTCTACAAACATTAAGATGCTCGTAACAGATCAGTCCATCCATTCTTTTTTTTTATCTCTGTAGTCTCTGCCACCCCTTGTAACAAATGTTCTTGTGTTTGGTGTTTTACTTATCGCCAACTCCTGAATGATTAGAGATGAGAGATCATGTTTTTGTCCGTGGGAGTGGGTGTGTCTGTGTACTGGACAAGTTTTAATGAAACCTGCAGAAGATAATCCTTGCATTTATCTCTGTTTAAATCAACTCAATTTAAGATGGCCACCACAGCCAACTAATCATAGAAAATACAAATATTCAGTCAATTTTATAGATCCTGAGCTTTCGACACCTGATGATCTGTGGTTGAACCTGTATGCTTCACACAGGTTGGTTGTTATATGTATTATCTGCAATGTTTTTATGTCTGTTATGTTTTTTTACTTCATTTTGTATGTTGCCTATGTGCTGCCTGTTGTTTGTTTGTACAGCACTTTGGTTGGCCTTGTCGCTGTTTTAGGTGCTCTATAAATAAAATGGTATGGTAATATTAGACAGGCAGTGACTGACAGTTTTCCCCAACACATACTCTGAGTGCTAGTCACACAAAAACTTTGTTTAAAATTTGGGTATTAACAACTTGGGTCACCTCAGTCTGTCTGTTAGCAAAATATCTCATAAACCACTTGACAGATTTCAAATAAGCTCTTAGAAAATAATCATCAGGTGTTCATTTACTTCTGGTCAACTTTTGGAATCGACCCAATTCAAATTGGCTGCCACAGTTAATGAACTTTAGCCAACACAAAAATAAGAAAAGTCAGTCAGTTAAACACATATTGAGCTAAAGTTTGGTGTGTTAGTAGCTCAGACAGATCCCAGCAGATCTCTGAAGATTTTTATTTAAAACTGTTGCATTAAAGTTAGTCATGGAGTTCCTCAGGGTTCAGTGCTTGGACAAATACTCTTTATTTTATATGTGTTTCCATTATCAATCAATCAATCAATCAATCAATCAAACTTTATTTATAGAGCCCTTTACAGCAGCCAAAAGGTGCACAAAGTGCTGAA
>JARVGQ010000828.1:21111570-21125115 GCA_031762355.1 Hypsolebias martinsi | reverse complement strand
AGCTGAATGATACAAGATATATATGTTGTGCCATTTTATGCAAAGTTCAAACATCATGTCAGTGGACCTTTAAGATGAAATATATTGGTGAACAGATTTGACTCACTAGTTGGCGAGAAACTGGTCAGTTTTGTCTCTGTCAGCCTTAATTAAGGCATAATAAGCAGTTATTAATGATTTATAAAGAGTTTATAGAGGAATTAATAACACATCTATAAACTATTTATTAGCCATCTATATGGGGAGCTTTATTGTTAAGTGGTATAGATATTTATTTCTTTGACTTCTCATTATGAGTGTGCTGCAGTGGAGAATTATCAGAAATAATATTTTATTTTGATATTTCTCTTATTAAGTTTCAACTCAGTAAAACATTAGAGCATAATATCAAATTAAAACATAAAATAACCACAGTGAATATTCTTTTCTCTCTCGTTTTCCTGTCCCTGGAGCCACGAGCAGAGGGAGACTTAATCAAGCATTTGAGTGTTCAGTTTCCCATCCCGCTCTGGACCCTTCGCTTATCAGTAATTAAACGGTCCCCGCTTCCCCCACGGGCCTCTCCAGTATCTCTGATAAAGAACCATAATTCTTTTGACAGTAACCACACCAGATGCACACCTTCCCTGCCTTCCACTGGATGCTTTCTTATGGACATAATTTATTCAGATTTGGATGTTGAAGTAAAAAGAAGACAAAGAGTTGTTCTCTTTCATAAATGTTGGCGTTCATGATGATTAAAAATGACAGGAAGGTGCCAAATGAGTCCCAACGCACAATTTAATTCCATTTAGTATGATCTAGTGAGATGTTAACACTCAGACTGTTTGTTGACGATGACTCTCATCTACTACCACGCCAGGTTTTAGTTCAATATCTGTACAAAATGACTAAGATATAGACCATTTGTGCTTTAGCTAAGGTTAATTAGCTGCTACTAGTTTGAATTGGTAGTACTCCAAAAGTTAACCAGTTGTAGACGTCAATCATTTCATTATTTGGGGGACACAGATGAAAAGACGTAGTGCTTAGAAACATAAACAAATTATACTTTTAAAAACAACTAGAGAAATTGAATTACCAGTGAAAATGCAGTGCGGATGCTTATTGCTGAAGAACTTGCTGAAAAACAGCTGAAATTTACTAAAAACATGCTGAAATGGAAGAACAAGCCCAAGTTAGCAGAAGAAAACAGAAAGAATACATATTTGCTAAAATTGGTTCAAATAAGCAAAAATTACCCCCAAATTAGGAAATTTACAACAACAACAAAAAAGCGGAATTTAGCAACAAACAGCTGAAAAGTTGCTGAAAAAGCAGAAAGAAGCTTAAATTACCAGAAGGAAGTGGAGAGATCACGTCTGCTGAATTAGGCTGACAGTAATGGAAGTGAGTGCCAAAAAAAAAAAAAAAAAGTGGAATTAGTTGAAAAGGCTAAAATTAGCATAAAAACAGCTAAATATTAGATGAAATATCTGAAACTAACATAAATGTGCTAAACTGAGCATAAATAATGTACAAAGTAATTAGGCTGAAAGTAGCACAGGTTACCATGTAAATTTGAATTAATCTGAAAACAGCTAAAATGATAGCTGAAACATGTAGAACAAACTTAAATTAGCAGAAGAAAGCAGAAGGAACGCATTTGCCCAATTAGGCTGACAGAAGCAGAAATGAGCACAAAAAGTGGAAATTGTCTGATAAAACTTGAAATTAGCAACAACAAAAACAGCTGGAAAAAAATGGCAGAAAGAAACTTAAATTACTAAAAGGAAGTGAAGAGACTACATTTTTGCTGAATTAGGCTGAAAAAACTTTAAATGGATGCAAAAAATGTGGAATTAGTTGAAAAAGCTAAAATTAGCATTAAAGCAGCTAAATAGTAAAAAAAAAAAGAAAAAAAAGAAATACATGTAAGCTGAAATTAGCTAAAAGAAATTAGAAGAAGCACAAAATGTTGTAGTTAGCAGAAATAATCTGAAAGGAGTATAAAACAGCTGAAAAACAGCTGAAATAAGCTGAAAAAATGTTTAAATTTGCACAAGGCAGCTGAAAGAAGCTGAACAAGAACAAAATGTGAAAGGAACAATAAAAGGTTGTAACAGATCTAAAGATCTGAAGGATGGAAAATGATCTCAATTCATTTCATTTGAGGAAAAAAATGCCAGGAAATACCAACAGCATTGTGCACCCTTCTCCTGATTGAGCTGAACGTTTTGATTTATGATTTGTTGAAATACATGTAGCTTGAAAACTGCAGGACAGGTTAGATGTCGAGAAACGTACGTAATAGGGATAGTAGCTATAAGAAATATAAACAGGATCACAATAGTGTGAACACAACAAGGCTGCTTGAAATCACATTGAGTCATGACCGTGATGAACCAACCCTGTTAGGAACAGATGCAGGTCTTTCCTCTCTTTGTTTAGCTGCTTCCACCACAGAGATTTGGACGGCAGCTGCCGATAGTGATGGGTGTGTTTTTGGAGCTGCCTCCTGCTGCCATTCTGACCTAATATTTATTATCTTGAAATACAATCGCTGTCAAAAGCAAAAATTAAAAATAAAAAAAAAAAAGCAAAAAGCCTTTTGGTCTTTTTCGGCTGTCAAACTGAAACTGAATTTTCCCCGGCGTTAAAGGACCAATATTTACATGATCATTTTGAAGAACTTCACAATTAGCATCTTTGACTTTGAGATCGGCCTTGAACTTATAAAAGCTGGCCTTGTCATCTACCATTTCCTTCGACTGTCTACCCCCCCCGTGACCCTGTGTCACTATTGACTGAATCCTTGATGAGGATGCTGAGGAGGTGAAATCGAGCACCCAATGATAAGATCATGGGCTCCTGCAACACATCAGCCACTCCCGGCAGCAGGGAGGCCTGAAACGCGTCACTAAGACTTTAAAATTGACAACTTCTTAGCCTCAAACCTAGAATTTAAAAACTGTAGAATCCATTAAGTCTAAAATTATACAGTAGTTTCTCACTACTTCATGGTTCGTTTTTCGTGGACTCGCTCTATCACGGTTTTTCACAGTAAGATTGGACATGACACACAATTTGCTGATTGATGGATGAGCCGCACGATCTGCATGAATTTTTTACTTCAAAATAAATTATTTTAAATGATTTTGCGCCTGTGTGCTTCCCACAGCTGTGAGAGAAGCTTCCTCCTGCAGCTGATCAGCTGATCTCCGTGCAGAAAAGTGGGCGTGGCCGAGAGCGCAGCCATATGCAGAGAACTGAAATCATGACATTCTGTGCTCTTTTATAGCGTTTAGAGTTTAGAAACATTGTTTAGAATATTGTAAGAGTGTAGGAAGGGTTTAAAATGCTATGTATACAGAATATTTAAATAACAAAATAAACTACTACTTACTACTTGTACTACTATTCCTACTTAGCGGTAGGAATGCGTGAAACATACGGTACATGGTTGAAACCATAGACATTTAGCCTATGATAGAGATCTGTCTTGTACGGCTAACTGCAGTAATGTTGTGTCTGATGCAAAATCAGAGTTGTCAGATTTAATCGTTACTTTATTTTAGTTTAAAACTGTGCGTAAATGGTGTTAAAGTCCTTTCTTTGAGAACTAAGAAGCGAAGCTACAAGCTAACTACGGCTGGCTTGCCGTACTCGGACGCATGCGCAAAACGCTGTGTACCGTCGAAAGGTTGTTTTTTCGTTGAAAGTTTGTTGGTCAGCTTTAGAGAGTGCATTTGAGCAAAAAAAAAAAATTTTTTTTTTTATTTTAACAATGGTTAAACCCGCTCTCTGATCTGTGAAAATAAATCTGTTGTGTGATTTTACTGTGAGACCCTCTGGTCAAAGCCACAGAGGAAACTGGTCACCATTTTGTGTCAGCTCTCCTTAAAGTGGAAGGAAATGCCAACTAGAGGGTTGGAGGGTGAAGTGTTTTCAGTGTAAAATGCTGCTCTGTTGCTGTTCATTTCTCAAGTGAGAAGACTGGAAACTGTTCAAACATATGGCTAAAACTACATTTGATATCTTTCACACTGTTTTGCACTACAAGAAAGAAGCCTAATACTTGATTTGTTTATTATTTTAAAACTCTGGACCTAGTAGTGGAATTTTCTTAATTGGGATTATTTGTGGTATAGCAGTTTTCAAAATAAATGATGGCAAAATGCTTTTTTTCATTCCCATTGCAAGTTTTATACCAAAAACATACCGTGATATATATCGTTACCACCACCCATCACAATACATATTGTGATATGAATTTTATGCCATATCGCACATCCCTATAGCGGTTTTTCACTTATCGTGGGGTTACAGGGTACAGATCCCCTTACGATAAATAAGGGACTACTGTGCTTTCTTTTTTTTTTTTTTTTACCTTAAAGGGACTGTCCAGTCAGCTTTGATGTTGTTGATGTTTGCAATACTCTGAAGCTTATCAGCCGCAACTATTCATAGAAGACGAAGTTTGGATAAAGTGGGAAAAGTATTTGTCCAGGCTAAGCTAATGGCTAGCTAAGTGAACATTAATTTTACTAATATTAAGCCAAACTAGCTCAAAAGTGTAATCAGTATTAACTAATGGTGAAAGAATATAATATGAATAGAAAAAAAAATTGTTAGCCTAGCCATTAGCCTTTTCCCCCCCAAACGCTGGGCTCTTTTACTCATGTCCAGGTTGATAAAACAGAATATCACAGATATATTAAAGATGAAAGGACAATCCATTTAGAGCACACAGCTAAAGAACACACTACTTTGGCTTTTCTCCTTGTTTTTCCTTTTTTTTTTTCTCCAATGAACAGAAAACATTTTCTTTGACTAAAAGCTTTTTTGAAGCTTTCACCAATACACAAGGAAAAATTTTAGCCATGATCTTTGCATTGAACGTTTTATACTTCAGACAAACCAAAAAGTTGATATAAAGCAGTGTTTTCTCAAATAAATAAATAAATTGAATACTAAAGAAAAAAATACAGCTTTTCTGTTTTGTTTGAAATGGAAATTTTTAATTGGCAATTACACCATCTGAGCAGCCTGTGATGGTAACAACCTGAAAAAGTAGGGATGCATTATATTGGATTTTTGGCCGATATACCGATATGTTAAAACTTGTTTGGCCAATAACCAATACCAATACCGATATTTTCCCCCTAGTCCTACTTCAGACACTACATAGATTTCTCTGCTGTGGAATTAAAAACTACAAAAAGGGGCTGAAAATGATGTAACACTTCAACTTGGATCATGTTTAATGTCAAATTTATTCATGACAACACTCGAACAGTGCAAATTTGTAAATGATCACAAATCCAAACTCAACGGTGCGTGTGATGTCATAACGTTGTGCTGGCACTGCAGGCATCCTTGTCACTTGGTTGTCATACAAAAACAGCACCATTTATATCGGTGAGTTATTTTGATGGAATGTCCGATATTTAACTTTATCGCTAATATTGGCCGATACGATACCATGCCAATAATATTGTGCATCCCTAGAAAAAAAAAAGGGTAAATAAAGACCTGGCATTCCTCGAGGTAATACATATCGCCTGCCATCTTTTATGCCAGTTTTAGACTAAGAGCATCTTATGTTAATTTTAGCTATTTTGAACAAACATCAAAAATAACGTTGTGCTCAGTCTCATGTGATATTGGAAAATGCATTGCTCAAAGTATGTTTAGTGTATAACTGTCAGCGACTACCACGTCAAATTTTAGCTTAATATCTGTAAAAGTGAAAAAATTGTGTTCAGTTTATTAGTGCTCACAATCTTATTAACTACAACACCAGATTTTATTCCAATATTAGTAAAACTGACAATTTTTTAAGCTCTGTTGGCTGTGGCAGCCATCTTGAATTGGTTTGGAAATATTTTGCTAACAGACAAACCGGGCACACACACACAAGGGCAAAAAAAAGTTGTCTCTGTTCTTTCCAGCGCCGATCACCGTAGTGGATCCACTAGAGAAGAGGACTGCTGTGCAAACACTCCTTGACGAAGCTTTAGTTTGACTCTCAGCAGGAAGTGGAGTTTAAGATCAAGCGCTCCCCTGTATTTGCAGCTTAATTTGAGCGCAGGGGATCCAGTGTAATTAAGTTCTGAGATGAATATGTGGAAATGTATTTAGTTTTGTGTCCTTCCCTTCTCAAGTACAAGAGTTATCCGGCAGAAGAGACTTGCACAAAAAAATTTAAAGAAGGAAATCAAACGAATCCCCAGCCCTCCAATGTAATTATTTCCTATTCACATTGGGCCCCCCCCCCCCCCATTAATGACTTTGAGGGGTGAGAATCGTAGCTCTGTGTGCTCCAGTGGAGGAAATCTGATGGTTATGAATAAAAATAATAGAAGAAATTATTTTGCTTTCTTTCTTTCTTTTATTTTTTTTAAATATTTTTTTTGTAGTGAAACTTTTGTACAGGTGTGTAACTTTAAAGAAAGTTCGGTTTGGAGAAAACAGGACAATCAATAAAAATAAAAAAAACCTCATACCAATCTGCCGTATCTCAGATCTTACAGTGGATGGCTTACTCCAATCTCTTGAGCTCCCTGAAGCAAAAAAAAAAAAAATCACTGTAGCATGTCATTCCCTTTTGACTTTCAGAAACTCCACTCTCGGATCATGGATCTGTCTGCGGCTGATCTGCTTCTGGAGCAGGAGAGGAGCAAGGCTTTCCTGCTCTCCAGGAGCACAAACTCACCCTCTAACGTAAGCATAACGAGAAACACACCGAGGGCAATGCAGCTCTCTGTCTCATTCTGTACCACCTTTTTTTTTAATCACTGTGACATATTAAAATACAGGCAAAAAATCCTGTGCTCACCAACAAGAAAATCTAGTGGTATCACTTGGCGCTAAGAGGAATACATCCCTGTCATGTTACCAGAAACCCATCGATTCGGACTCGTAGACAGTAAAAATGACTCTCCAAGACTCTATGGAACATTAGTCCTCTTATGTATTATGCATTAAGTCTTGAAGATGAGTTTTCTCCACTCTTTTACTCTTTTACCCCTTTGAGAATGTCATTTGATAAACTAATGGGTGCTACAGGATCACTGAAAGGATAGTGTTGGACATGGTGGTTCATGGGAATAAAATTTTGTAAACCTTTACAGCACCGTCAATATGAAAATGAAACTCCGACAACAAAAACAGACAATTGTGTAGTTTCAATGCAAAACAAAGCACAATATTTGAATTATACTGTCAGTGCTTGTTAGTTTTCTATTTATCTCTCAGATCGGAGACAATGTGTTCAACACAATGGTACTTCTTCTAGTTATTTAACCGTCAAAAGTGGTGTACCGCAAGGCTCAGTCTTAGGACCCACTTTCTTTGTAATCTACATAAGTAATGTATGTCAGATCATTCCTGATGCATCCTTAGATTTCTATACCAACAATGCAGTTGTTTATTGTTGAGCTAAATCAGTTGCTAAGGTTTTCCAGTTCTTACAGTCTGCATTCGACATCATCCAGTCAGACTTGGTCCATTTCAAACTGGTGCTAAATGCTGATAAAAATCAAAGGGATGTTGTTTTCAAACAGGAAGTTGGAACCAGCAGTCCTTCCTTCTAGCTTATCTATGAATGGTGTTCCTAGTGAGTGTGTCGATTTTTACAAATACTTGGGAATTTTGGTCGATGTACATCTATCTTTTAAGCCTCATGTTGAAAATTTGAGGAAGAAACTGAAATTAAAATTGGGTTTCTTTTTCAGAAATAGATTTTGTTTAACTTTGAATGCAAGGAAACACCTTGTAACTGCTACTTTCCTTCAGGCCATTGATTATGGTGACATTTACATGAATGCTCCTGCAAGCACCTTGCAGATGTTGGACACTGTCTTTCATGGTGCACTAAGATTCATAACTGGCTGTACCCATCACTGCACCCTGTATTCACTGGTCAATTGGTCATCATTAACTTCATGCACTCTCTCACTGGTACATTTTAATCTCTAAAACACTCCTTGTTCTACTGCCTTCTTGTATCTCCTCCTACATATCACGTTGTCAGTGCAGCTACAGCGTGCACTCTCAAGACACCATTACCTGCAGCATCCCCTCAGTGCAGACTGAATTAGGCTACTCCGCTCCTGTTTCCTGGAAAACCTTGCCAAATATTTTTTGAAGTTGTCGACTTCTCTTTAAGGGATTTTAAACAATTGTTAAGTTCAATGCAAAAACCAATGCAGACATGTTACTATTTTTAGTATTTTACCCCTTTTATAATGTAGTTCATTTTTATTTCGTTTTAAATCACTACTTTTATTAACCTTTCATTTATATACTTTTTGACTGTTTATTGTTGTGTGTACCTCATCTATAGTTTTTTGTTTGTTTGTTTAAAACAAGTCTCTTGAAAATGAGTCCTTGTGACTCAGTGAGCCAAACCTGTACAAATAAAGGTTGAATGAATGGATGAATGCAACATCTAGCATGCTAGTTACTCTCTTATTAAGTCTATTTTCCTCACAGGAAGTTCAGGCCATTGGAAAGGCGGGTCTCCCTGTGTCAAAGTGTCTGAGCCAGCTGAATCTGACGGTACCGGCGCCCGTCTACCCACGCAGCAGCTGCAGCAGTAGTGAGCTGTCCCTGTCAAGTGCATGCAGTGAATTCTCCAGTGGCTCGTACACCTGGAATGATGGACGCTCCTGCGGGAAAATGGTAAAGCCTTTCACTCTAAAAAAAACTAAACAAACCCCACACAAATCAGTTCCGCAAAAACAGACAAATGGCAGCTCATCAGAAGTTTCCTGTTCTTTTGAGGTCCTAATTAATCCCTTATCTTTCTGCTAGAGATTGATGACCATGACTCCAAGTAGTGCTTTTGATATTCAACAATGAAAAGCATTAAAAACCTGAATTATACGACTTGAAATTTGACTTGTTTGCTCTAAAATTCCAAGCCAAAACAATTACCACAGTTTTTAACCTCTGTTGTTCTTGCCCTGAAGTCCTCTCTGACCTGGGAGAAGAGGTTGAGTTTGGGTTCGTCGGCTCCCAGTAACATCTGTGCACCTCCAGAGGAGCAGCCACCCACAAGATGCAAAGAGAGCCACATACTGGAAGGACTGAGGAAACTCCAAAGGAGAAAACACAGAACCTCTTCCAGTTCATCTAAGGTCTCCAGGTCGGGCAACAAAGACTGCATGAACTCCAACGAGGGCATCTACTCTCTGGGTATCAAGAGTAGCAGTAAAGGGGTTTCTAAGCCAATCCATGTTGTCAGAACTTCAGCTGCTCGTTGCAAGCAGTTTTTTTACGATTCAGATGATGCTGATGATGAATTAGCACAATCCAGCTGCAGAGATAACATCCCCACCAAGGACGGTTGGTTTCACTGTAAGAGGCTCTCCCACAGCATCTCGGACAGTTTGTGTAGCTGGGAGGGGACACAGGAAAGTGGGGCTGGTGGTGATGGTACCTCAGGTACCGTGGCTGAGAAACTCAGTTTTTCTGACTCAAAAGAGCATCCAGAGAAGCTCATGAGCTACATTAACAGTTTTCTACCTGAAAGGGTCCATAAATCAGCTTTTAGTAAACCATCCAAGCTTCACTTTCACCCCCCTGATCCAGACGGACCTAAACGCCTCTCTGACGTCGATGTTTCAGAGCTCAACTCTGAATGCAGCGATGTCCGAATGTCCCAGCCGCCAGAGCAAGCTGAGATGGACTTCAGGAGGCTGTCCAGGGACGCCGCCAAGCTCCTCAAACAAAAATACTTACGGCGAGACCAGGGACGCACCCAGTCTGCTGATGGGTGGCCAATGCCTTTCAGCCTCTTGAAGAAACCAAACGAAATCAACGGCACCCAGTCTGAGGAGAGCATATTAGCAATATTTGGTGCAGCAGGAGAGCCTATTGAACTTTGCCCCCAGAAGCTTGTAGCAGGTACAGATGATGTACAAAGCTGCAACGTAGTTCCTAATTATGCAGAGCTTGTACCCCAAGAGAGTCCGACAAGGCAAAAACCTGCAAACGCAAGAAACTATACTGTTCTTGTAGCTCCAGAAAAGCCATCAGAATGTGAGACTAGCAAAGGAAGCAATAGTAGGGAGGGAAGTGCAGATAGGCCGTCAATGGAGCTAACTCCTCAGAGAAAATTAATCAAACCACCAAGCACCCGGGCAAATAAAGTCCACTCCATCCCCGCAATGAGTGATTCTAAGTCCAGTGGTTCAAAAATTCCTGGGCGCAACAAACCATCAGCATCACCGTTGAGACCGTCTAAAACAACTGAAACAAGTAATAATGGGAACTCAGGGCCCTCAGCTGAGGAGAAATCCCCCTGTTCTCCAACAGTAAAAATCTCCAGATTTATAAAGACACAAGGAAGTTGTTCACAGAGCCCAAAGGTTACAAACTCCAAGCTGACCAACAGGGCTGAATGGAACAAGGGTCCCTCTTCCAGTTCCCCCCAACTTCCGAGGAGACATCTGGAGTATGCAGACACTAGTGAGCAACCAACCAGAGACAAACACTGTGAAACCAGCAAAAACAAACTCAGGTCTCCATCTCCTCCCCCTCCCCCGGGCCGCACCACCTCTTTACTCATCAGACCAAATTACGAAGGTTCGCCTCAAGCACATAAAACAGGGATGGCTCAACCATCCACATCAACCTCTGGGAGGGGTCCTCCCCCAAGTTACCACACTTCCCTCGCACCAAATATGCAAACCACTTTACCCATCAAAGATAAAGACTGTTCAGACCTGGACGCAGGCTATGGAACTGCACTTGCACCTCAGAAGCTGGTAGAGAAAACCAGTCAGCTCCTTCAAAAGTCCCTTGTGACTCAGACACCTACTAAAGGCACTTCCAAACGTACAAAAGACTACCTCCCTTCTGCAAACTCAGGGTGTGCTCAAGAACCCGAAAATACACATAGAAGCTCAAAGAATGTTCCTCCTCCCTACGGTGCACTCAGAGGGACTTCACTTCAGACTTCATTTGCAAGTAAAAAAGCACCTGCCCATGAAAATGTCCATCAGTCGGTGCAAAAGACCCCTATTAGTTTACCTATATCCCTTCAAGACTCCCCTCAATGTCAGACAGAGCAGCAGAACGGCAAAGCTATTGTCAGCCCTCCCAGCTCAGCTGTTATGTCGCCTAACCAAGCAGAAAAAGCCTCAAAGACTCGAATCCCAATGGGATTTAAAGCCTTTTTGAAATCCCCTCCTACCAATATAAGCAGTCCCACTGTACCAGGCAAACAAGAGAAAGATCATATCAACTCTGCCTCCAAAATAACAGCGACTTCAAATGTTTCGACCCAGTGCGACAGCTTGCAAGCAACATATAGTATCGATTTACCACCCAAGATGTCTGGCACAGAGGGGAAAGGTGAGGTCCAGTGTCCCCTGCAGGAGGAGGATGTACACACTGCTGTATTGTCAGAGGAGGGGGACGTTTGTAATAAGGGGAAAAGGAGTAGTCAACATTTCGGTAGATCCATATCTGTTAACACAAAAACCCATCTAAAGCCAGCTTTGGGGATGAACGGCGCCAAAGCTCGTAGCCAGAGCTTCAGCACCAACTACATTGAGAAACCCAGTGTGAATGCGCTAGAAGGTCCGGGAAAAATCAGAACGCAAATCATCACCAACTCAAGTGAAAGGGGTAATTCTCTGACAAGACAAAGTTCTTTAGAAGTACCCATCGTTGGGGTAACTGAGAGTCCTATCCACTCCCCCAGGATGAGGCTTAGTCACTATGGGGGGATGACGGGGTCAAATAGTCACAATGTCCTCCCAGAGAAAACCCCTAAATCTGGCTCTACAGGTGACGGGTTGCTAGCTGGAGTGAAAGGGGAGGGTTCCACTTCACCTTGTCATAAAGAAGTGAGGAGTTTACCCGTAAGTGAAAGGAATAGTTTCAACAATATCCGAAAACCATCAAAAGTAGCCTCTCATCCACAGTTCCAGCCTCCATCCGCTTCTCTGTATAACTGGGAAAACTCTTCAAAAGAGATCGATGGTATAGCGGTCACCCCTAGCGAGCAAGTAAAAACCAAGATGGATTCCCCGAACAAACTCGCAGACACAGAGGAGAAGAAAACCAGCCCTGCGGCGTGCACCATCGAAGAGAAAGTCATGATGGGCATCGAGGAGAACTTGCAGAAATGCCAAGAACAAGAGAAGGTGGCTGCCAGCGAGGCCAAACAGAAGACCGGGCCCTCTTTGGCCAACTGGTTCGGCCTCCGCAGGAGCAAGCTTCCGGCTCTGAACGGCAAAAAGACGGACTCCCCGAAGGGAAAAGAGGAGAAGAAAGAGCTGAAGATCGGTTCAGTGCTCGGAGGCAAACAGATGAAGTCTGACAAGAAGAAGGAAAAAAAGAAAGAAAGTCAGGATGTCCCAAATCTGTGTGAGATGAACAATAAGCTGAGCTCCATCATGGACCACTGCAACAACCAGATGGGTCAGATCGCCAGTCAGATCCAGTGCACCACAGCATTAATCGGCAAAGACCAGTTTAAGGACCTTCTTGGCAGGTGGGTAAAGCAGCTTCTTTGTCATTGAGAAAATGAGGCATGCATTATCTTTAATTAATAGGATGCTGTGCTGATTACTTCCTGTCACTTCTCAGAGCTGTCTTTCTGTCGGGGGGATTGACACGTTAAAACAAATCTCTTAAATTAAACATGAGCCGTCACTAAATTACTCTTGAACACCGGCTGTCGGTTTGACTCTGCTCTGGTGAGCGTAAACGGCTCTTGAACCAGCAGTCGGCAGACAGAGCGAAGTACGTTCAAGCTAAGAAAAGCTCAACGTGTCTTACTCCTCACTTCATTGATTTTCCACTTCCAGTCCCAGCTGACGGGTTTTTCTTCTCCGCACAAAGACGAGCCTGTTTAGATGCTGTTCAACGTTAAACGGCGTTTCTTTGTTTGTGGAGCAAATGAGCAGGCCAACGCAAATTTTATTTCTCCCCAGGACCGCCGTGAAGGTCGGCTCCGTGGCCGCGTCGCCGCCAGCCGTCTCCACGCCCAAGAAGCACGGCGAGCTGAAGGGCGATACGCAGATCTGTGCGGACACCGCTGTGAGTGAGCAACTTTGTGGGCGAATTCCCACTGGCTTTCACACTCGTGTTCACAAACACATCCGCCTCTTCAGCATCGCATCCCCAGAAGGCTCACTATTGATTGTGTTCTGACTCAGCCTACAGAAAGTTGTGTTTATTTATTTATTTGTTCTAGCTCTGGTCCTGGAGGAACACTACCCCACATGGTTTAGATGTCTCCCCGCTCCAACACGCCTGATTCAGTGATTTAATTGCTTTCAAGTTCTGCAGAAGCCTGTTAATCACCCATTCTTTCAAAATCAGGTGTGTCAAAGCAGGGAAACAACTAAAACATGCAGGATGGTGTTCCTCAAGGTCTACTGTTGGGAACCCATGCTGATGTTGTGTTCTACAAAGTTTTCAGGTTACAGTTTATTTATTTATTTATTTATTTATTTATTTATTCATTCATTTCATTGATTTCCAATAAAAACACAAATACAATTTCAGAAAATTAAAAAGACAAATATAAAATGAAAGGAA
>JARVGQ010000828.1:21080818-21092533 GCA_031762355.1 Hypsolebias martinsi | reverse complement strand
CAGATGACCAGACTAAACATTGTTGGATTTGTACCTGGATTATTGAGCATGAACGTTGATGTTCTTATTACCTGTTTTTGGCTTCAAATGTCAGGAAATGGCATCACCGAGCATAAAAATGGTATCAGTCAGTGTTAAGGTGTTTTTACGAGTGCAGATTCATTTGGGAGCTTTGTTTGCACTTCTTGCATTACTTCCTGTATATCCAGTTTTATTGATTTTAGGCATCTAGAAACCAGCTGCCATTCAAATCTAGTGTTTCATTTTATATGGAGAACTAAGAATTGTGTTATCATATGTACAGAAACATCAAGCTAAAAGGAAGAACTGTGTTTGCTTTTACTGTGCTGTCATGAAGAGATCTAGTAAGTTCAAGTTTTGACATCAACAACAGAGCCAGCTACCGATTTGGCTCTTCAATGTTTTCAAGTAGCTTTTTTCATGGAGACACCTGCCTACATCCCCACTTATTAAAGCAATCACTTCAGCTGCACCTGCAGGTGGTAAAGACACCTGCGTTTGGAGGCTTCGATCTGCCGGTAAACACCATTCTTCCAGAATCGAACCAGAAACTGCACAGCTTCCTTTTCCTTTTCTTTTGCTTACGTTCGCATCTGAAAGGTCTTCAGTGTCAGACAGCGATTTTAGAAATCAAAAGATCTCCAACACTCTTTTCTTTCCCCCTCCTGGGCTGTATAATTTTCATGGCTACATTGATCCTGACATATAAAAAGGAAATCCTACAAAGAGCACCGTGTGGGTGGTGTATTAAAAGCTGGCAAGTGTGAACGGCAGTTAGCACCTGCACTTCAAATACCTTCAACCTCTGCACCTGCACAAAACCAGACGTCACCTTTAGACGCGTTTTCCTTTAGCATTCTTCTCAAATTTGTTTTTGATTTTCCCACTAGCAGAGCTTCACGTTAATTTAGGTCAGCCAGGCACCTTAAAGTGCAGAAAAACTCAACTGTTTGTGGTGTTTTTGCTCAAACTAATTCTGTAAATCTTCAAGCTGAGTATTTGTTCAGCACCGGTTGGTATCAGGCCTCTCAGGTGTCCTCGGGATTTTATTCCAGCCCTCTAACCACAGATTTGCTCGCACCTGCAGGGCAGATGAATCCACTCAAGAGAGCCCGTCGAGAGGAAAACGAACAAATCTCCAGGACCTTTTGGACTTTCACTATTTTTAGACTAAAACAGCAGCCAAACACACAAACAGAGGGATGTAAAAAAAAAAAAAACTGGATGCATGCAGGAATCTGTTTTTAGGGTTACTTTGTTGTTTTTCTTGATTAAAAATATTTATTTCACTACAAAACTGATGTTTCCTTGTGACTAAACAAACACAATAACTACAAAACGGGTTTATCAAATAAAATTAACAAATATTCAGCTTATTTTGCAGATTGACTCCTCTTGCCAGAGTTTAATACAAAGATCAGCGTATTTTGAAAAATTGTCCATTTTTAGAGTTTTTGGTCCAACCTTAATAATAAGTGTGTGATATCACAAAATCTCACCCTATCAATCAACCCTCAAATTATGTCTCAGGGATGGCTATTATCTATTACCACACCAAACTTTATAGCACAATGTCTATGAAGCTGTCGGTTGTAACCATTTCAGTGTTTGCTAATGTTGATTAGCTGTGGCGACCATCTTGAATCAGGTTGACTCCATTGCTAATAATTACTTTACCAGAGTTTCAATAAAATCTACACAGCTGTTAATGAGAAATTTTGCTAACTCTACAAACACACAAACAGAGGCAGTTACATGATCGACCGCTGCCATGAAAAGCTGTTGAGATTTTAATCTTTTTTTTTTTTTTTTTTTTTTTTTTTTTTTTTTTTTTTTTTTTTTTTTTAGAATTAATGAAATGTGTAGGTCACCATTTTATTTAGGTTGTAATATGTTGGGTAAATGGTGCGAGCTCCATTTAGCTTGAATGTTAATTTTTCACATTATCCAACATTCAGCCCTTGAATTTAAACCAGACCACGATGAGAGAGAAGAGAATTATGAAATGACTCAGCTTTAGCGTTAGCGCTGGAGCTAATATTCATGGTGTTAGCGTCAGAGCTAATATTTATAATGTTAGCTTCAGAGCTAATACAAATGGTGTTAGTTCCAGAGCTAATATTTATGGCATTAGCTCTAGAGCTAATATTTATGACATTAGCTCCAGTGCTAATATTTATGACGTTAGTTTCAGAGCTTGTATAAATACGTTAGCTCCAGTGCTAATATTTATGATGTTAGCTTCAGAGCTTATATAAATAGCGTTAGCGTCAGAGCTAATATACGACCTTAGCTACAGAGCAAATGTTTATGACATTAGCTCCAGAGATAAAATATATGACATCAGCTCCAGATATATGACGTTAGTTCCAGAGCTAATATATACATTGTTAGCTGAGCTAATACTATGTTAGCTCCTGAGCTAATATTATGACATTAGCTTCAGTGCTAATAAATTAAACATCACACATTTAGTTGTTTTGACCAATATATTGTACATAAGGACTAACTTTACTGTCATGTATTATAACTTTTTAGCCTTGTCTCCACTACAACCGATGTACGTCATCGCCCCAGAATGCATTACGCCAGTAAAATAATGACGACTTCCTTCGGTGAATGTAATAAACATACAGTACATAATTATTTTTAGCAATTAGGAATTTTCCTGTGTCACAAACAACAACATTTAGTAGAATAGATAAATAATACATACAAGTAGTCAGAGGCACCCTTTAAAGTTGGTTTATCTGGATAAAGGATGCCTGGTAGGACGGCTAGCAGAGTTGTTGCCAAGTAAAATAAGTGTGAAATCTTGAAAACAATTTAAGTTTGCAGACTTCAGAAACATTGAGAGCTCAAAGAAGCGCTTCCATTGCAACACGATTAAAATTTTTATCACCCTCACAGCTCTCTGAAAGTTATTACTGATGCAGTTTATGAGTTGATGCTATCCACTCCACAGAGAAATGCTAAACAGTCTAGGGTTGCACCATCCCCCAGCGGGTTGCCTGTCCCCTGCAGCTCGCCCTCCGTGCACTCTCCTGCGAAAAGACCAGCGTCGATGGCTGCTGTGATATCTCGCAGGCTCGATTTGCTGTGGAAAATGAGCGGTTACTGTTCCAGGGCTGTTTATATCCTCTCAGGAGAGGCAGTGCTGAGGGCTACAGCTTGTTAAAGAGCTGTTTGAGACGTGCATTACGACAATGACGGTTGGCATGTCCTAAAAAACAACAACTAATATTTAAAGGTGTTTTGTTTTTCCTCGGTAAACGAGTTGGCAGAGCGTCATGCCCTTATTGCAGGCTTTTTCTTGCTGAGTCTAATCACCACTAAAGGTTAAGGAAGGAGGTGCCTCGAGAGACTAACAGCTGTAATGGCGTGGTCCGGTTTGGTGATAAAGCCCACAATAAGACTTTGTGGACAGTCACGACTCCGAGCACGGAACTAATCAATACCACCCTCTAGATAAAACTCTTACTGCTAATTGGCGTGATGTGGAGTTAAAAAAAAAACTTTTAAACATCACATTTCCCAAAGCAGCAGTTGTATACTGTATGCTAATCCGTGGACCAGAGTTAATAAAAGATACATCAACGCAGGGTGTTGGAACACGGCGGAGCCCATCGATGCAACATCCGAGACGTGCATTTGGTCCTTCAGAGCGATAAAAATCTTAATATAGGTCTGTCATGCTCTCAAGTGGCATCGGTCTTATTGCTGTGCAGGACAAAGCTGCAACATGAGACTGATGTCACTGCTGCTTTTACGTAGACGTCAGTCCTAAGTGTCCAAGAAAGCATTTACCGTAGGTCGAGATCTCGCCGTTTATACTCGTTCTTGATGAGCAAGCATGTATCAAGCACATACGTTGGGCTTTTTCTTGATATACGTTCATTTTTCTTTCATCTGCAGAAAGAGATTCCAGTGGAGAAGACGCCCACGAGTCCAAATCACCTGACCTCGCTGGACGTCTCCGTGGTAAACGAGCTGAATCACAGCAGCCCCAGCAGCTTGTACCCGGACACGAGCTTAAGCGGCCTCCAAGGGGAGGCGGGGAAGAGAGGGGAGGACGGCCGCAAAGTCGACGAGCCCCTGTCGTCGTCCAGCTTCGTAGGCAGGACCGGGGCGGATCCTATGGGCTCGCTTAGCGACTCGCTCTACGACAGTTTCTCCTCCTGTGCCAGTCAGGGCTCCAACGGCGTCTGACGTTGTCTGGACATTTTTTTTTTTTTTTAGAACTCCAAGGATTTTCAGGTTGAAATGCTGAATGGTACAACTAAATTATAAGGTGGATTTTCAGGTCATTATATATTTTTTTGTCAGCCAAGTCACTAATGCCAACAATATCTTAGCTTCTAGAACTTAATGTGACAAAAAAACGTGCAGTTTTTGACGTGGCGGATAAACCTGACTGGTTTCAGAACAAACAATCAAATGCATTGCCTCAAATCTAACCAAGCTGCTTGGGTGCATAACTCAAACTACATTTAAATGTATCAGTTCCTATTTTGGGGCGATTTGGAAAATATGTCAACGCATACACAAAAAAAAGTCACAAACATAGATTGGACTGCAACCCTCACATGCTGGATGAACGTTTATTCCATCACCAGCTTGCAACTTTTCAGTGTGAACCTTGTTTTGATGTCATTGTATTAGTAAATGTTTCATATGATTTTTGGTTCTAGGTACTTCAAGTAAAATGAACGAGTAAACAGTGGCAAACACTGAACAAATATGCAATTTTTATTGTTTGGTTACCAAAAAAAAACAAATTCAAACCCATTAGTTTGTCTAGTTGATACCTAAAATGTCCATTAAAATGGACCCTTTTTAAAGATTTTCAATAAGTTATCCTTGGTTTTGTTTTTAGCATTTTTTTTGTGGGGCAAGTAAAATTGGTGACTGTCTGGAAATGCAGCCACCTACCCACCTGAAAAGGGTCTTCCTCTTCTATCAACAGCGTGTACCCCCACAAGTGTTACATCAAAACAACCGGCTCGATATCGTGATGTGTCCTTTTACTTTTATTAGCGTTTCGAGTTACCATGACGACGTGATTTGCAAACAAAGCTGCAATTTTTCCTCATTGAAAAACACTGACAGAACTCGTGTACATTTTAAAATGGCTGCCACGTGGCAGCCCCCGCCATAGTTCCTTCAGGAACCTTCCAGTTGAACGTTACTACTTGATCCGCAAACGCAAGGTTGCAGCGATTTCTTTACGAAACCTTTTGATTTTGTTTTTCCGATGAGGCACAAACTATTTTAGGAGGAGGGGAAATTGTAGCTAAACGTCCGACTTTCAGTTTGATTGCTGCAAAATAAAAAGATCCTGGAGAAACGTTGATGGGGACTGCCACATCGCGTCCATTTTAAATTTTTGATTTGGCAGTACTGTGTGTTGGTGTCCGCTCTCTGCTACCACCATACCACATTTCAGCTCACTGTCGCAAAAAGTCAACAAGTTACTCATTTTTTTATTTGAAGCTTTGGTGGCCATCTTGGATTTTTATTTATTGTATTAACCTTTATTTAACCAGGCAAATCCCATTGAGATCACAGATCTCTTTCACAATGGCGGCCTGGACCTGAAGGCAGCCCAACATGCATGTTTTTGGTCTGTGGGAGGAAAACAAAGCACCCGGAGAAAACCCACTCAAGCACGAGAAGAACATGCAAATTCCACACAGAAAGACCCCAGGTCCAACCGGGGATTGAACCCAGGACCTTTTTGCTGTGACGCAACAGTACTAACCACTGAGCCGTCATGCTGCCATTTGGATTCAGTATGAGATTGGAATGGTTCTCAGCTACAACCACGCCAAATTTCAGCTCTGTGTGTGTAAGACAGCTGAGTTAAAGCCATTTAAATGTAGCTTTGGTGGCCATCTTGATTTTTTTTTCCCCAGTATTTATTGAGCATTGCTGTCAGCTACCACCAGACCAGATGTCATCGTAATGTCTCTAAAAATGGCTGATTTATAATATTTTTTTTATTTTTAGCTCTGGTGGCCACTCTGATACTTGATTTGCAACCAGTCAATGGAAAATTACTAATAAAAATGGCGTCTTTGTTCGCAAATTACGTCGCCATGGCAACTCGAAACACCACTAACAGGAATAGCACATATCACGGCGCCGAGCTGGTTGTTTTGATATAAATTTGTGGGGGGTTTGAGTCACATTAAAGTTGATGAAAAAGTAAGATGTAAAGTCAAGAAACCCTTGTCAGGTGGATAATAATAGGTGCTGCCTTACTGGGCAGTTCCCAGTAAAGATCCAACTCCCAGTTGGATTGTTACAAACTTATTTTATACGCTTGATTAGGCTTGTGAACGCGAACCTACTCCGTTAGATTTAAGTAAACACGGGCTAACGTCCACCACACAATGAAAAGCCTCATTCCTTTCTTACGAAGAAAGGAAAATGGGCGCAGGCGAGACTTAAACCAGCAGGTATTGAGCTCGGATTCCCCACAAATTGTGTAAATCATGCAGTAGATTAATTTAAGCGTCTCACAGGTACAATAAACAACCCACTGTCACTGCTGGCAGCTCAGGGAACATAGCGGACTCAGAACGATTGTAGGAATCAGCCATCAGGTACATTTTGACACATAAAAGTCACTCTTTTATTTTGATTATTCACAATTTCCTGAATTCAAACTGCCTTTTTTTCCCCCAAATGTAGCGTAACGGAAACCTCTACTGTTCTCCTCTCGTAGCTGTACATTATGTTGTAAATAAAAAAAATCCTATAAGTTAATATCGGAGCAGAACCCGTCCAGAGGACCGGACTCAACCTCAAATGTAAATGCCAACCGTTCAACCATTTTCCACGCCTTCTGTTTGAAAATACAGTACCTTTTCTTGTTGAATTCTTCAGGGGAAGGGGTTAATGGAAAACAGATATTTTGATCAATAAGAGTATTTTATCATTTTATTTTAGAGACATATTTGAAGTTTTAGGTGAAAAATTATGCCAAATTTCTATCAGGAATTTGACCAGCTGGTGCTAATCAGAGCCGACTTTGTTTCTTTTCTACAAAACTGTAATTATTGTATGAAAACAAAAAGTTGAAAAAAGGACTTGTGTATTTTTCTAGGTGTTCAGTATTTATACCCACATTTTGTACTGCCGGACTGTAGCGTAATCATCACCCTTCTTCCTGAAATGCTCCTTTTGTAAAGAGAAACCAGCAGTGTTACTTTGGTAATTATTAAGATTATTGTTATTATTATTATTATTATTGATGCGGTGTGCAATTCTGTCTGTTACGCTAGAATTTATTGTATTTTATGTAACTATTTCCTAAATAAATATGAGAAAATATTTCCTATTTCAAATTGAGCTGCTGGCTCTTTTTTAATTGTTATTTTTAATTAATGTTTATTAAATTTCAGCTTAAAAAAATGGAAAGTTTGCAGCAAACCTGCTCACCGCGGAGGGATACAGAGGCGCATTAGTCCCTCGGTGCGTAATTATTCAGCTTTACGCGCGCCTGGATGAACCGGTTCCTGCGCACCGGAGCTGTTATTGATCACGGAGCCGTGCGCGCGGGGCCTCATTAGAGCTAAATTACAGGTTAAGTTGGATTTATGTTCTGATGATTCTATTTTGGAGGCAGAAACTCGCGCGGCGCCTTCGTGTTATGGAAGAGGTTAATTAAATGCAAAACGGCAGCGGAGGAAAAAAAAACGGTGAAATAAAAGTCATTCATCTTAATCACCTGCTGAGTTAATTCCAATCACTTGACTTGGAATTCGTGGAGGCGCACTTGAGCTTTAATAAATGAGAAATAAGCGCATAATTTTACAGCAAAAGTCAACTTTTTGTTGTGTTAAAGCCTCGAGGTCAAACC
Source organism: Hypsolebias martinsi (assembly GCA_031762355.1). Lineage (NCBI taxonomy): Eukaryota > Metazoa > Chordata > Actinopteri > Cyprinodontiformes > Rivulidae > Hypsolebias > Hypsolebias martinsi. The sequence continues at coordinate 21,084,645 of JARVGQ010000828.1, read as the reverse complement.
ACGTGGTGCGCGCGTTATCATCTCTGCGCTCCAGCCTGCGTCTCCAGTCGCTCCGGACTCCGCGGAGCTGCCTGCGTCCTCCTCCTCTTTCTCCAAACAAGCATCCAGGCAGCCGGGAGAGGATGAGCGCGCTCCTTCCTCCTCCTCCACTGCTCCTGCTCCCCGCGTCCTCCTCCCTCTGAGCGACTTCACCGGATTTTCTGTCTGATGTTTCTCCTCCGGGCGTCATTTTGGAGAGGATGCGTCTGCTCGTTTTGGCGACTTTGTTTGGAGTCTTTCTGGACGCAGGTAGGCAGAATCACAGATTTTATTCTGAATAAATAAACTAGCTTTAAATGTATTTTTTTTAAAGCCTTCTTGAACCTGATGAAGAGTAAAACAGCAGAAACCCCCTCTTTAAACAAAATAACTCCAGCTGCTTTAAGTCTGCTCTTTTTTCTATAAGAAACCTCATGTCTTATAGAAACTCGTCATTTTGGGCCAAAAGAATAATTTCCCCAAAGATCTGACTGATTTTGATTTTAGTTGGCGCCTGAAAATATTTATCTCTCTTTATCCTGGTGCTCAGTTTGAGTCAGGTCCTCTTCTTTGGTGAAACGTTTCGTATTTTATCCTAAAGTTGTCTTCAGTACATTACGGGCACTAACAATCAATTGTTAGGCTGATGCCCTGATGCATGCTCAATAATCCAGGTAGAAAAATCTAAAAAAGCTAAGTCTGGTCCTCTGGACATTAGGCTGATGGTCCTCTTTTTATATTTGGACAACTAGTTCTGGGTGTCATCTGCAAACTGGTTGATCCGCTATTTATAAAACTGCGTTTATTGCAGCTCCTCAGACTGAAGAAGTCCTTTGGAGAAAAGACGAAACGTTTCAACAAAGACTGACTCAACCTGGTTAGATTCCTTTTTGGAGTTTTGGGTTGCAGATGACGAAGGTTTCAGGACTTTATGATGCTGAATGTGAGACGTCATTATCTGTCAGCAGAGAGATACGCAAAAGAAGTGAACACTGTTCCTTTACACCAAAGTTCAGGCTCAGTAATCCAGGTACAAATCCAACAAAGTTCAGTCAGGTCATCTGGGCGGTTTGTTTTTAAGACATTTCGTCCTTCATCCAAAGGACTACTTCAGTCCGGACAGCCACAAACAAACTGGATTCCCACAAGCACCACACTCCCATAGTGGGAAAAAACAGCTTGCTGGTGATAACCAGAAACCATCTTATCACCAGCAAACTGTTTTTTTTTTTTCCACTATGGGAGAGTGGTGCTTGTGGGACTCCAGTTTGTTTGTGACTTTTCAGACTGAAGAAGTCCTTTGGATAAAGGACGAAACTTCTCAGGGGGAAGGAAAAAAAAAACGTCCAGATGACCTGACTGAACTTTGTTGGACATTTCCTTGACTTTTATTAAAACATCGTAATCAGAAGTTTCTGTTCTGTCCTTTTTTTCCCCCTACAGAATGTCGCTCCATAAGCCCGAGAAATCAGCTTCTTGATTATTCAGATATTGTTTCCAAACAATATGAGATAATTAAAACCAACTTAACCTTTTACTTTAATTTCCTGAAGGCAAAAGTGACCAGCTGAATTTAAAAAAAAAAAAAAAAATCAGTTGTAACTCAGTCAATTTCAGACGTGGGCAACTTAAGGCTTGAGGGCCAAAAGTGACCCATGGATAATCTCCATCAGGCCCCCAATATCCTTAGTTAAAAATAAAATAAATTAAAAATAGCTTGATTTTTAAACTAAAAACAAAACAACAACAACAAACAAAAGAAAAACTGAAATGTATTAACAAGATTTGAGGAACTTTCAATTGAACATCTTACCCAAAACTTTTTTAAAAACATTTTTGTCACTACGTGTTTCCATAACTACACTGAACCTTACACAAACATATTTGTTTTGCATATTTCCGCTAACGTTTATAACATGTTAAGCTAACGTGTACATGTTAAGCTAACCTGATGCATGCTCAATAATCCAGGTAGAAAAATCTAAAAAAGTTAAGTCTCTGGACATTCAAAAAAACAAAACAAAACAAATTGTAGAAACGTTTCGTCTTTCATCCGACACTTTCAGATGAAAGACGAAACATTTCTACAATTTATTTATTTATTTTTTGAATGTCCAGAGGACCAGACAACTTTTTTTTAGATGTTAAGCTAACATGTATAATATATTGTCACAACTAGTTTATAGAATACAGTATATCTTAAATTCCTAAAGGATTTTGGACATTTGTTTTATACGGCATGCTAACTATAAGAAAAAGGTCTTATAGATTATCTGTCAAAGAAAATTTATTTTCCAATGATTGATTGCTTAAACATCTTGATGTGGCCCTTTGGAAAAAATGTTGTCTAAAAATGTTAGGCTGTAATTTGGTGTGGTAGTAGCTGAGTTATCCCCAACACATATTGTGCAATGTATTTGTTTAAGTTATAGCCATTTGAAATTAGGTCATGCCTGTTTGTCTATAAGCAAACTAACTCATGATCTACCAGATGGATTTTAATGAAACTTTCAGGAACTAATCAGTGAATATTCACCTATAACTGTTTAACATCTGGAGCCAGTTTAATTCAAGATGGCTGCTGCAGCTAACCAAAATTAGCCAATACATAAACGTTCCAGCTCTGTCACTTTAACAGATGTTGAGCAAATATATGGTGTGGTTTTAGGTGACATCTTGCGATATTGTATAAAATTATGCACAATGCTGTTTTTAACCAAAACGGCACCAACTTTGTCTTTTCTCAACATAAGATGATCGTAGTTTAAAACGCTGACCTAAAAGGTGGTGGGTGATATGCATTCTTTCACATTCAACCAACCAGGTTTAGAGGAGGCAGTTAACATGCCTGAAGCTAACGTTATTATTTATTTCAACTTTTGCAGCCGAAGCCGTCACCCAAACGTCTAACGCCTGTTTTAGCCACTAAAAAGTGAACTCTGACCCTTCACACTTTGGGTGGACATAATGGATATCAGGGTGTTCTAAGGCAAGAAGCGTTGCTGCTAAAAGCATCAAAGTGTGCACAAGCCACTCAAACACTCTGAGCTTGAGCTGTGTGTGGAGATGTAGCAGGCAGGACGTATTCCTGCACCGTCTCAGGGGATCACTGTGCACACGGGTCGCTGTCTGCCGCCTGTTTGCACCGTAAATGTCATTTTATCGCCCATAAAATCCACGGGCTGGAAGGGAATTCAACGGAAGCGCTCTACCGATGTGCCTTTTACGGCACGTTCTCGGCTGGGCGAATAAATTTATCGCCTCTCCGCTGACGCTCATGAGGCGGACAATAAAAGCGTCTAAAATAACTGTTTATGATTGAAGTCACAAACGCTCGACCCCGTCCTTCTGCTCGCAGGTATGATGTCAAAACACTGACGGAGATTTAAAAAAAAAACAACCTTTTGACTGCAGTTCGCTCAAGCGTCTCATATTCCACCTGAAGTGCTCAAATGAGAGAAGAATCTAAAAGACTGTATCTGAAAGACGAAGAAAAAAAAACTCAATTTTGTGATTTATTTCATGCAAAAGAAAGAAAAACAAACTATTAGGAACAAGATTATCAAGCTTTCAAATATCTATGTACCGGATCATTAAACAGCCGGTGGCCTTAACTAAAAAAAAAAAAAGAAAAAAAAAAGAAAAATTCCAAGTTTGTGCACCCGTTAAAGAATCGGTTTAATTTTGTGTTATGATGAAGATTGGGGCAGCTGTGTCTGACTGGTTAGAGCCGTCGTCCTCCACTGGGAGAGTAGGGAGTTCGATTCCACCAGCAGTCACATGTTGAAGTGTCCCTGGGCAAGACACTG
>JARVGQ010000828.1:21004966-21016782 GCA_031762355.1 Hypsolebias martinsi | reverse complement strand
CATTAATCTGGCCTCCAGTTCTAATGTTAAAAATCTTGGTGTTATTTTCGATCAGGACATGTCTTTTATCCCCCACATTAAAACCGTTAATAGAACTGCTTTCTTCCACCTGCGTATATCACTAAAATTAGAAACATCTTCTCTAAAAATGATGCAGAAAAACTGGTTCAGTCACATCTAGACTGGTCTATTGCAATGGTTTATTATCTGGTTGTCCAAATACTTGTTTAAAAAGTCTTCAGTTGATCCAAAATGCTGCTGCCAGAATCTTAACTGGAATTAGTGGGAGAGATCATATCTCTTCAGTTTTAGCTTCTCTCCATTGGCTCCCTGTCAAATACAGAAATTAATTCAAAATTCAAAATCTTACTTCTAACCTACAAAGCACTCAACAACCTAGCTCCATCTTCTATTACAGATCTTATTGATCCATATTTTCCTAACAGAGCACTTTGCTCTCAGACTGCAGGTTTACTTGTGGATTTGGAAAACCAACGTTTCTGGAAAGAATGCGTATCGTCCACCATCTTTTGTGTCAGAGTTTCAAATTAAGATCTTGAGAAAAGAGTTAAAACTAGTTTGGTAAAATTATAAAAGTAACTTTGTGTGTAACCTAAAACATTTGTGTCCAGATTATTTGTTGTGGATGACTCTCACCATAAATTTTAGCTGAATGTTTGTAAAACAGATCGACTTAGAGCCATTTTGTGTTTTCTAATGTCCATTAGCTGTGGCAGCCATATTGAATTTGTTTGACTCTTATTAGTTTCTTATATCTTTCAATTTCTTTTTGGTTGATTTTTCTCACTCTGCCGTAGCGTTTAAAGTCCTCCTTGCCCATCTTCGTTTCCTGGTGACTACCTGAGAATTTGATCTTGGTGAGGATTTAATGAGTCACATGAGAAAAGGATTTATCTGCAGCTTTCTGCCCCTCCCGTTCAGTTTTACAGTTTTTAGAAGGGTAAACTCAAACCTCGCCTCACCTGGGCCTCTCGGCTCTACGTGGGCTTGGATATTTTTCTACATGTTTTTTTTCCCCTCTCCCCCACTACTTCTACTCATCTGTGTCCGCCTCTCTTCTATCGTTCCTCACTCGTCAATCTTTTCCTGACGAAAGCGAGAGACGGCAAGAAAGATTAAACTTTCTTTCATCCGTGAAGGCTTTCATCTGTGCTTCTTCTTTAGCAAACAGAGAATTATCAGTGCCGAAACTGACACGGGGCTTTTGACGAGGTTGATGGGATGGGGGGTGGGGGTGAGGGGGAGTTATGACGGGAATCTTCTTCCCATGCAACCTTAGTGGTATTATAGGCTTCAGTCTTTTTCTAATGAGGGCCATGGGATGTACACTTTTTTGTTTCTTCTTGCTGTGTAAAAAAAAAAAAAAACATTTTTTTTTTCTTGTTGTCATCATTGTTAGGAAAGTCTCTGCTTGACGTCTCAATCTGATGTCGGAAGGAAGGAAAGAGGAAATAAGTGCTAAAAGAAAATGGCTAACCCAAACTACCGTATTTAAGCGGTTTGCCGGTGTCCTCTGTCCATGAGGGATTTGTTTAGTGAATGTTTGCAGTTTTCAAGATGTGTGTTTTTCTGGACTGGAACTGAACAAGGAATGCAAGTGCCATATTTTTTGGCCTATAAGTTGCAGTTGTTTCCCCCCCATAATTTATAAGCCCTGTGACTTATAGGCCAAAGCGACATATTTATGGGGTTTTCCCATTTATTTATAAAACCAATTATTGGCTGAGATATGACAGCTGATATGACTGACTGAAAAAAAGGACAGTACCACTTTCAGCCACTTGATGGCAGCAGAGTAGTAACAGCTGTAAGGCATGCCGTTGTATCATGTAATAGGTAAACGTGGCTAGCTATGATGACAAATTAAAAAATTTAAAGACAGTAACAACTGGACTTTATTTTTTATACTTTACTTTATACTTTATTGTTTTTGTCTTGAACTTTTTTGAATTTACCATGTCCTGGATGACTGAGAATCTTCACCTGCTATTAATGACACAATCGGCTTGCCATAGACTGCCAGCTTCGTTCTGCTCACTGCTTGGAGGAAGTTAAAACAGCTGCAACACTCCGGCGAAATGCAGCTAATTTGACCATTAAAGTGTGTTTATTAAGTAAAAATTCAACTGAGACACACCTTTAATATTATTTTGAGCAAACAATTGTTTTTAGGTATTTATCTTGTTAAATTTCAAAGAAACGAGCAGTGTTCCTCCTTTGTTCCTCCTTCTGCGTGCTGGAACACCTCAGCAACTAAACTATTTTTGAAATGAGCGGATTTGACCATTAAAGCGCATTTTTTAAGGAATAGTTCAACTGAGACCACCTTTACTATAATGTTGAGCAACCAAATAATTGTTTTTAAGTGTTTAGCTTGTTAAATTTGCACAGCGACTCGTCGCATGCCTGTGTTGACTTCTGCGTATCGGCTTTCGAAATGCAGCTGATTTGACCGTCAAAGTGCATTTATTAAGCAAACGTTGGACTGAGACATTTACTATAATTCTGAGCAAACAAATAATTGTTTTAAAGTGTTAATCTAGTTAAAATCTAGTTAAAGTCCTCTTGGGCACGCTCCCGCGGCCGCTGTTTGGCAGCTAATCGATTTTTGGCACAACACGACCCACATTTCCGGGTTGTCACCACTGATGCGTAACGAACGCGACATGTCAGCGGTGACACATAATTGATAAGACGTACACGGCAAAGCGACATATTTTTGGATTTTCCCACTTTTTTAGACACATTTGTACTGATGCGACTTATAGGAGAGTGCAACGTCTACGGTGGAAAATACGGTAAACCTTAATGTTTTTGGTGCATGATATTCAAGTGGTCAGGAGTTACACTGTGTATGACAACAGAGGTATTTCTTTATTTATTTATTTTTAAATTTATTGTCTTTTGCTTGTTTGAGGCAGCATCCTGGTGAACAGAGGTATCAATTTTACACATGACTTGGTGCAAAGGCAGAGCCAGGGGGTGGCCAGGGGTGAACTTGGCTACCATAGATCTTTGATCACCTAAAGGGCCAAACCAATCATTTGAAAAAATCAAAAACAAACAAACAAAAAAACTATACTTTTAACCAGTATAATAACTAAAAAGCATAGGTTCCTCAAATGACTGGGGTGACTGGTTTACATATATAAATTGTGGTGGCCATCTTGGATTTTTACGTGGCAATCCAATTTTCGATATTGACTCTTCTTATGGCTAGATGCAGCCACACACCAAACTGGGAGATGGCATGTTGCTTATTTTTTGAGTTGTCCAACTAACATTGCTTACAATTATACATTTGGTAGCAGCCATCTTGGATTCAGACGTGGTAAGCCAATTTTTGAAACAAACCTTTCTTGCACCTAGATGTTGCCTCACACCAAAGTGGAAGTCCGTACGCCACTAATTTTTTATGTTGTGTTCACAGCCTGGACCAATTGAAGATACTGTATTTCCATTTCCCCAGATTTGTGATGGATGACATGTATTGCATATTGCCTGCTGCCTTCATTGCCAGATGTTAAACTACGATCAAGTTTTGATGCAGAGGTTTAGTCAAACCTTGTGAATAAGGTTATGCACCATGGCAAAAGTAGAATTTGTGAATGGCTCGCAGCTACTTTTACACTAAAAAATGAGTGCAAAAGTCACTGAATTATAGCCATTTTATGTTGCTAACCTTGATTAGCAGTGACATCTATTTCAAAGCAGATTAACTTCAAAAGTTAATCAGTTGTAGATATGCATCAGCTGATTACTTTTGTTAGTTTTATTAAATTCTATCCAGTAGTTCATGAAATATTTTGCTAACAGACAAATCAATTTGTCTTCTTGAACGGTCATCAATGATCTTGTAGAATGAGTGGTACTTGAAGTATGTGTTGTGAATGACTCTGAGCTACTACCACACTAAATTTTAGCTCAATATATGTAAAACTGACAGATTTATAGTCATTCATATCATTTATAGGCCAGCAGGCTGTGGCAGCCATCTTGAATTAGTTTGACTTCAAACATTGAAGTTGTGGAAAAATATTCATGGACATTATTCTGAAAGTAACAGCAAAATAAAATTGAGTCCAAAAAGTTATTGGTAACATTTTTTTTTTTAACAAACTAGCACAATCTGGCAATACTTTGAATAAGTGTTGGCTTCACTCTCAGCTACTACCACGACAGATGTTAGCTCAGTATTGGTCAAATTTATTACGTTATAGCCATTGTTGTGTTTTTGTCAGTGGATTGTCATTCCTCTTCAATTAGATCCAAAGGGTAAATTTAGCATCTACAGTATTTTTCGCCCTATAAGTCACAGTTTTTTGCATAAATTAGCATGCCTGCAACTTAAACGGCAAAGTGCCGATTTATGTTCCCCCCCATATTTATAAACCAATTTTTGACTGACATCTGACTGTTTTCATTAATTCTAACCTGGAAAATATTGACCACTTCCACTTTCAGCCACTAGGGGGCACTTGAGTAATATGGCAAACTAAGTGTCTCAATAATAGGTAAAAGTGGCTATTAATGAGACACTTTGCTTGCCATACCAAGCCATCTTTGTCTCGTTCCGGAACTCCTGGAGCAAATGTCAAATCAGCTACATTTCACCGCACCGCTCAGGTGAAATGCAGCTGATTTAACAGTTAAATTGTATTTATTAAGGAAAAGTTCAACTGAGACACACCTTTACTATGTCGAGTAAACAAATTGTTTTTAAATGGTTATCTTGTTAAATTTCGAAGACTTGCACAGCGAGTTGCCCTCTGCAGTTCATTTTTCTGTGTATCGGCGTTTGAAAATGCAGCTGATTTCAAGTAGGTATCTCTGCAGACAAATATGGAAGGCACATCTGGAGGGCCACATCTGATTGGACGATAAGAAAAAAGGCGTATCTGAAGTGCCACATCTGATTGGACCATAAGAAAAATGTTTACTGGTTAACTTCCTCAGCTGTCTCACATTTTAAGGGTCAATTCTAATCCATGTTTCAGCTCCTTTCATAGCTCAGATCTCATAGAAGAACACTTCTAAAGAGAACATTTTGTTTTTAGCGTTTGTTTTGGGCCGTTATCTCATTACAGGACTCATGATTTTTAATAGAGACCAGACTTTTTGACAAATGGAGCAGGTTTGTTTCAGATGCTTCATATTTCATTGTACCCAGACCAGACTCAAGTCAACCTGTGTCAGGTGCAGCCTACAACCCAAGAACAAAAGAGAATCTTCTTGTGTTTCACAGCAGATATAATGCTGTTTCTTAGAAACCTTCAGTTTTAAAAAAAAGAGCTGACGTAACTTACCTAAAGAGCCAGCAAATACAGCTAGCCAATCAGGGTTTGTCCTCTAGAAACGCCTATTCTCCAGAAACGCCCACTTTTGGTCTGCAGCGAACCCCATCTCGCAGATTTGACCGTCAAAGTGCATTTATTAAGTAAACGTTAAATTGAGATACACATTTTCTATAATTTCAAGCAAACAAATTCATTTTTACATGCTATTCTTGTTAAATTCTTGTTAAAGAACTCCCGTGCACGCTCCTGCAGCCGCCATTTGGCAGCCAATCGATTTCCGGGTGGTCAGCGGTGACGCACAATAGATGCAACTTATACGGCGACGCGACATATTTATGTTTTTTTCCACTTTATTAGTCATATTTAGACTGATATGAATTATACGGCGGTGCGACGTGTACGGCGGCAAGTACGGTACTAACTAGTTTCATTCTATTTGGTCCAGTGTTTTATGATTCAGAATGTTTTGCTAACACTACAGAGAAACAAACAGACACAGACAAAAACATTATTGCCCCCAGAAATGGTCAATAACAAAACTCTGTGATTCTTGACGTGCTGTCCAATCTGCACAGATTTTTTATTTTTCCCGTTAAATTTTCGTGTCAGGACTAATTTTGAGAGGAATGAATACAGATGTCAGAATGGCATCGAATCCCATCGCAGGGCCTTTTAATAAGATAACAGGCTTTAGTCAAAGAATTAACACTATTGAGAAGAAAAAAAAGAAAAAGAAAGCACGAGATTAGTTCAACGGGATGCAAAGTAGAACGGGACGGGAAAACACAGCAATATTAGACCCGCCCTGCCAAATCACAAATCTATTTCCCACACGGTTATTAATGATCAAACTAAAGCTGCTGTTGCACACTGATTCATCAGGGTGTGCACTTGCATTATCTCCCATTAAACGAGGGGTTATAATAGGGGGGTGCAGATTAGACGCAGCCTTCGGGGGCGTTTTAAAAAAAAGTCCTGTGAGACTTCTAAACCATGTCACGGACTCGGGAGAAACAAGACGTGTGCAGTCTTAAGCTGTAAATTTGATTATTTTTGGGGATGATTTTTCAATTAGCTCCTCTGTTAATAGCTGCAGATACATTACCGTCTACATAAGTATGTTTATGCAAACATGTCCATGAAGACAGCAGTTACACAGAGGTAACGACGATTTAACCTTTATTATGCTTCAAACCAAGCGGAGCTAGTTTTGGTTTGGATTCTGACGGATTTTATCTGTTGTCTTTTGAAGAAACTAATTTACTACTTTATTAATAAGAAAACAATTAAGGCTGATTTAAAGTCAGAGAACCCCAGTTCTTGTATCTCAGGCGTGGATGAAAACTGCAGTTTTTTTTTTTAACTCTTACTCCCGGTTGACACCCCATCTTTGTGCATTGAACTCGGTCAGAACAAGTCCTCAGCACTATGTAGCGAACATTGTGTGGCTGATAAAAACTGTGTGGGCATGATTATGTCAAGTGGCTGCCATAAGTAGCATCTACTGAGGAGCTGCTGGCCGGGGCTGTGAGAAAATACAGCCAATGTCGCAACGTTTCTCATAAAATTGATAAAGAAAGTCAAAGAAAACTTATAAACATGGTAAATGAACTCATGGAAAGTGCAATTTTGTGCCTGCGCGAGACAGCATGGAGAACCAGCCCAAAGACCAAAAGATAAAGCACCTCTCCTGGGCAGCTGTGGTTGTGGTGAGTAAGTGGTCCTCAGCCCTGCAGTGTAGGGCACATTTCTGGACAGTCTGTTTGAAACTATGGCAGTCTCCATCCATCCAGTATCTTTACCCACTGTTAAGACTTGGGGAACCCAGAGTAGTATGAGACCTGGAACAAGACAGGCTCAGGTAATGCAAAAGTGAAGCGTTTATTATATACAGTGTAACAAGGTACAGCTGTTCCTCTGGAGCTCCTGGGGAGGAAGGAGATGGTCAGAAGAGGTCGGCAGGATGGCTCAGGTAAGATTTAATTCTGATGATGTTTTTGTCTTACAGGTTTGAGGAGGTGCAAAGGTTCAACTCCAAATCCAAAAGGGAGAGCTCCAGAGGATGAGAAAGCCAAGTTGTCAGGCAGGACTGAGGAGGCTGGCAACTCATTGAAGGCAAGGCACGAGGAGAACCAGGACGAGGCACGAGGAGAACCAGAACAGGACAGAGGGAAACCAGTACTAAGGAGACTGGATCACTAGAGACAAGAGAGAACTGGTAAGTAGATTTACTAACAGTAAATGTACAGGGCGGAGGCACAAATACCATTGTTGGCTAATACTCCAGCAAAGTGTAACACTGGACCGCAGCTTTATTTAGAGGAGATCCTCATCAGGGTGATGGCCGGCAGCTGGTGTTAATTAGCGGCCATCTTGGACAAGGAGCTGCAGTCAGTGATACTCTTACACCCACGTCTTCCTTTTTGGATCGCGGGGGGTCACTGGTGTCCATATCCAGCTGTCTTTGTGCAAGAGGTGGGGTACACCTTGGACAGGTTGCAAGTCCATCACAGGGACACATAGAGACAAACAAGACAACAACTATCCACTCTCTCACTCACACCTAGGGACAATTTACCCTTTTAACTCTGAAGGCTATACAACGCCTTGTAACTGCGACTTTCCTTCCCTCCATTGATTACCGTGATTTTATTTACACGAACACTCCTACAATCACCCTGCAGATGTTGGATGCCGCCTATCAATGCCGACAATACCAAAGGGATACTTTTTTCAAACAGGAAGCAGGTCCCAGCAGTCCTTCCTCTGATTTTATCCTCAAACGGTGTCCCTAGTGAGTTTGTCGATACTACAAATATTTGGGTATCTTGGTCGACTCGCATCTCTCTTTTAAGCTTGACATGGAAAATTGGTAAAGAAACTGAAAGTCAAATTGGGTTTCTTTTTCAAAAATAGATCATGTCTAACTCTGAATGCCAGGAAACGCCTTGTAACTGTGACTTTCCTTCACTCCAGTGACTATGGTGACATTATTTACATGAACGCTCCTACAAGCACCTTGCATATGTTGGATGCTGTCTATCATGGTGAACTAAGATTCATCACTGGCTGTAACTACAGTACCCACCACTGAACCCTGTACTCACTGGTTAATTGGTCATCATTAACTTCACGCAGCCTCCCTCACTGGTACATTTTCATCTTTAAATCACTTCTTGGTCTGATGCCTTCGTACATCTCCTACATGTCTCTGCGTGAGTGCAGCTACAGCGTGCGCTCTCAGGACATTATTACCTGCAGTGTCCCCTCAGTGAGGACTGAACTACCGGTAGTCAAAAGGACCTTCTCCTACTCCGCTCCTGCTTCATGGAACATCTTAAAAAATGATCTGATGCTCTCGACCTTGACCTCTCTAAGTGGCTTCAAACATCTGTTAAGTTCATGACAAAAACCAATGCAGACATGTTCCTGTTTTTAGTTTTCTAGTATTCTACAGTATATCGCTTTAAAATCTAGATTTTTTTTAATACAATTTTCTTTCATTTATTCTTCTCAATTTACGTGTTTTCTTTTATGATTGTCTATTATTGTCTTTGTTGTCTACTGTTGTCATCACTCTTTATTAAAACCAGGTCTCTCTTGTAAATGAGTCCCAGAGGAAGACCTGTGGGGTTCACTTGGTCTTTGTGAGTCATGAGGACCCAACCCCCAAGAGACACGTGTATTGGGCAACTATCCGAGCGCCCGGGTGTGATGAAGCTAAATGTTTTTGGTGGCAGGAAGCTTGTTAACCCATCAAAAAAAAAAAAAAAAAAAAATCCATAAATTAACCGCAGCATTGCTTAAGCTGCAGAGTTCAAAGCCTGTGGAAAAATGTAGCGGCTTATAGACTGGAAAGTACGGTAGTTGACAGTTATCTCTCACACATACTCTGAGCACTAACACATCCTGCAATACTTTATTTAAAACATCTGGCCTTATTGGTTAGATTTAACACCATTTTGCTGTTAATATAATTTCTCATAAACCATGGACAGACTTTATTCCTTTATGAAATGCTCGGTGTTTAATTTTAGCGATGCGTTGGCCTGTGCCTCTAAACCACAGCGTTGTTCTTAGACTGCTCGTGCTGTAAGCAGCTGTGAAAAGTAAAAATATCATCATTTTAACACCAAAAGGTGCAGGTGTTGGTTAGCTCTGCCTCTGTCTGCATCAGAGGTTGAACAAACCCTTTAGTTTAATTAAACTGTTGGTTAAAGTGATGGATAAAACTCCAGGAGACCTTCTGTGGTGTCTGCTCAGCCCAGCGAGCAGGTGTCAGAACCAGAAGCTCGGTGTGAACTTCCAGACTGACTCATGCTCTGCAGCAGCTTCATCATCCTCATCACTGAGGGCTTTAAACGCCCGACGCCTCTGCTCCCTCAACGTTCCTGTTTCTGCCTTCAAGCTGCAACATGAGTGTAAAGAATCACACTCCTGCACATCAGCTGGATCATCAGCGCGATAACACCCGGAGAGGCATCAGTGAGACTGAAACCTCTGCAGGCAGCTCAGGTCGGACTGAACTTTGGAGCAGGAGAGCACCTACAGCTCTAAATGTTGTGGCTGCTCCTTCTGCAGGAAAACTCACACATCAGACTTGGAAATTGTTCATGACTTCCTGATGACGCCTGGACTTGAACTTGCAGGTTTAGGATTTTAAAACCGCTGAGGCGCCGCGGCCACAACTACAAGTCAGGCTGATGTGCAGAAGTTGTTCAGTAAGTTCTGGGAAACAAAGTTTAGATGAGTCAGTGTTTGTGTAGTTTTGTATGTTGTTTTGTCTGACTGTTAGCAAAATATCTCAAGAATCAATGGATGGATTGCAAAAAAAACTCAGAAAGTACGCTACGCTTGATTGATGCTATGAGTTCAGGCAATTTAAGATGGCCGCCACAGCCAATCAACCCTGGCAACTACAAAAAGCCTGTCACTCAGCTGGTTTTACAGGGTTTGAGCTAACACGTGTCACCATCCTCAACACATGCACCAACAGATTTGTTTGTTTAAAACTCTGGCGTTCATTTCTCAGGCAACAATAAAATGACAAAACAACGAGGGTCCAAATATTTAGCTTGTGTGGTTAATAAAAAAGTCCATTAAAAGACAGATTTATTCAAACACTTAGTCAAAACGAAGGCGGAGTCGTCCCAGAAGCGCACGCCTGTCACCCACAATGCATCATTGAGCTGGTACAGGAACGTCAGTGTGTTAGCGGCAGAACAATGGCGCTCTGCTGTGCCACATCAACGCCCAGATGTTTGACAGAGAGTCGATTCAGAGCTGCTGCAGCTCTAAAATAAACCTCCAGAGGAGCAGAGGAGGTCTACAGAGTGTGGTCAGGACAGCAGTTTTAAGGTCAACACGGTGATTGTGACTCAAAACATGTTCACACAGGAGTACCAAGACAGTTTACTAAATACTGATGAGACTCCACCACAGGTGGAGTGGCCCCTCTGGGTTGGAGGGGGAGTTTGTGCCTCGGCTGGAGGAGTTCAGGCATCTGTGTGTCTTGTTCCTGGGTGATGGCAGGATGGAGCGAGATGGATCAGGGCCTCATCCTCAGTAATGAGGATGTTGCTTTGGTCGGTGGTTATGAAGAAAGAGTCAAGTCTAAAGAAACTTCTCAGTAAACTGGTCCATCTACGTTCCAAACAGGGGCAGCCCCTGGAAAATATCAGATCATTTTCCTTTTCATCTAATTTAATATTCTTTAGTGGTTGTTGTGACATTTTCCTCACAAAACACAACTACTGTAATTAAAAAAAAAAAAAAAAAAACAATCAATGATTATATTGAGTTTTTAAAATGAGATTAGAAAATCTTGTTTTATCATATAGTGATATTATCGCAAATGCAATTAATTGTTCATCTCTACTTGGGACCTCCAGGAGGAGCTGGAGAGTGTTGGTGGGGGGAGGAAGGTCTGAGCTTCTCTCCTGGATCTGTTGCCTCCATGACCCGACTATTGATAAGCGATAGAAAACAACAGGTGAGTATTAACGGCCTAGCAACACTTTTCACCTTTGATGCCAGAGTTTTAGACTCATTTACTCTAAAAGAAGACAAGGTTTTGGTCAAACCTTCAAAATAACCTCATGAAATACTGCCAGATGTGTCACTGCTCAAAGAGTTGAGGACAAGTCTCAGCTGCTGATGAACTCAGGTTTAGCTCAACGTCTACATCTGACTAAAACGAAGCAGACTTGTGTTTGCTAATGTTCAAATGCTGCAGCAGTTCTCTTGAATCCAGCTGGCTCTAAACATCAACCAGTTGTAGATGTTCCTACAAAGATTACTTTCTGAGAGACACTTAGCTGACAGACAGGCACAGGTAAAAACATCATCACCCTTTATCCTGATGCATGCTCAATAATCCAGGTAGAAAAATCTAAAAAAGCTAAGTCTGGTCCTCTGGACGGGCCAGGACTCTGCGGTCTACACTCATCTCCAGGCCAGCGGTCACTCTTTCAGGGATGAAGATGTTCACATCCTTGA
>JARVGQ010000828.1:20676600-20689489 GCA_031762355.1 Hypsolebias martinsi | reverse complement strand
TATGTTAATTGATTTGAAAATAAATGATCGCATTAATTGATGGATCAAATATAATTCAAGTCTCTTGTCACATTCATCTTCCAAATGGTCACACAGAGGAAAAAATCTTTAATCTGAAAAAGAAATGAACCCGTTTTTGAATCAATAATTATTACCCTGAGTCTCGAATGAGTCTTGTATGATTATTGAAAAGTGTAAGGTCGAATAAGGTAAGTCTCCACTGCCTTGTTCTACTACAGTATAGATGACATGTCACAGTGAGAGTCGTTGACCAATATGAAAATTAAGCTGCAGTTACCACAGTTCAACTCATAGGATTAGTGAAAACATGTTTTTAGACCAAATATTGCCGATTTTAACAAATACCACAAAAACATGAAAATAAACACAGACATAGTGCTGAACAACTTTTTATACACATTCTAGGGAGTTTATCAACTAAAAAAAGTTAATTTTGGGTTAAGTTCCTCTTTAATAAACACAACAGCTGTCTGAGCGTGTGTGAAGCTCCCAGCTAGATGACAGTGTTCTTCTTTGAAATAGTTCAGAGCTGATTTAGCCATGCTGTATTCCTTTTAGAGGAGCACAGAGAAGAAGCGCGACGTTAATGGGGTAGCAGTTTGTCGTATCGCTAGAGATATGGTCCTTAGCGGCTAACAGATGGCTAACGCTTTAGCCGTCTTCTTCCACAGCTGAGACTGACTGTGTCTTTGGCGAGTGTGATGAGCTGCTGATTTATTAACGGCTCCACCTCTTTCTGCTCCTCTCATAAAGCTCAGCACGGCTAAATGAGCTCGGACCCGTAGTTTAAACTGGGCTTCATTCAAAGCATGCAACAAAAATACAGAAACAATGTGCCAAAAGTGAAAAAGAAATAAATCTACAGCAGCATGGTCCTATTCCCCAAGGACTACCCCAATCATTTGAAGAACCTATACATTTTTAAAAACGTTTTTAATTGAAATGTTCTTAGAAGTTACAGTGTAGAAGTATAACATACATTATTAAACAATGGTTAATTTTCCAGGGTTCACATTATCCAGTTGTGAAGGTGGTGTATTATTTCTATCACAAGTCAATTTTTCCCATTTTCATTAAACTGCACCTCTTGCATTCTTAGGGTGCATTCACACCAGCCCAGTTTAGTCCGCTTTAATTGAACTCTAGGACGTTTGCCTAGAAAGTCTGGTTCGCTTGGGGAGGTGTGAATGTGCAATTAAACTCTGATGTGGACCAAAAAAGCAAACTGTGGTCTGCCTAAATACCTAGGTCTCAGTTCGGTTGAAGTGAACTCTAGCGTTGGATTGTTCACCCACTGACATTGTGAATGCAAGCGGACTGGAGACAGCTCCAAAAGCAGGAAGTGGACTACAGCACAGGGCAAACAAACACACGTTTTTCTTACCTCATATGGAGCTGTCAGCTGCCTTGTATGAAAAACAACATTCTCCATGGTCTTCTGCCTCATCTTCCGCTCATGCTGAGTCCATTGTTGAAAAATGATCAAGCAAAAATTTTAAAACCGCTAAAATTTGACGCCACTCCATTTTGTTTTTGTTTCCAGAAGAAGAAGAAGAAGTGTCTTCTTCAGAGGTTTTTGTGTTGTTTCCTTCAGTTGTTCTTGGTGCAGCGCCACCACAGGCGAGGGGGGGAACAGGTTGGCTCGACTGAGTGCAGTTCAAATAAAAACTGCACCAGATGAAATGTAAACAAATGTTCTGAATATTGGTCCCCAATCAAACTGAGTCTACTGAACTATCAGGTGTGAAAACAACCTTATTTTATGTGAGTTTTTCCATTGCAAGTTTCGCTTCCACAATGCACAGCTACCACGTCACGGTTGATGGATTCACTTCATGCCACATTCTTGTGATTTTTTTTTTTTTTTTTGTTTTACTTGCTGTTACCTAGAGCCTAACCAGGTATCCATCCTCTTTTTATGTTATATGTGTAAAATTTCCCTAATGAAGTGGTTTACATTTTTTGGGTATCTCATATTATCTCAATATCCTTTTATTTTTTGACAGGACCACAAAGAGGAACCTATAATTTTTAGTAATACTACATAAAAACTAGAAAGCATACTTTCCTCAAATGATAGGGGTGGTCAATTTACAGAAACAGTATGTATGCCAGTGGCCATATTGGAGTTTGATCTGGCAAACCAATTTTTTGCTAGTGGCCTTTCTTATGCCAAAATGCAACAATACACCAAAATGGAAGTACAGATGGTACTACTTTTCAAAGTTTATGCTCAATAATCCAGGTAAAAAAGATCCAACAAAGTTAAGTGTGGTCCCCTGGACGGTTTCTTAGAGAATTTCATAGTTAAAAAAAAAATCATCTGGAGGAACTGACTTAACTTTGTTGGGTACATCACTTCGGTCACACAAGGACAGACAAATGCACAGGCAGACATATAGTACGTACTGTATTTCCAATTCTTCCTTTTCACTCTGCAACAAGGGAAAAGAGTAGGGAAGTTAAACAACTACAAATTCCTCAATCATCCAGGTAAATAAATCACACAAAAAAAGGTAAAACAGGTCATCTGGACAGAGTTGATTGGAACATTTCGTCTTTCATCTGAAAGTATTCATCAGTTTTAGGTTTACCAACTAACTCTGTCATATAAATAGCACCTTTTCAGATACAAAAACAAAACAAGACAAAGAAGAACACTTCAAAACAAATCTATGACATGAAATAGCCAATCAAAATCAGGGACAAAACAATTGTATGGGTTTATTTTGGTGTTGAAAATTCTAAAAAGCTATGAACATTTTCAAAATAACCCACCAGTGTCGCAAAATGACTCAAAGACACAGAACCTCTGCAGTGGGAAACAAATGGGAAAACAAAGAATTAAAAAAAAGAAGACTTTTTTTAGAATAAGTAAAATTAAATGCAAAAATTAACATTCACAAATTGTTTTATTTTGTTTTTGTTTATGTTTCTATCTGTTTGTTCTGTGTTTTTGAACATTTTCAATTGGAAGGTTTTTTGAAAGCCCTGAAAATATGGTACGGGTAAATTTTATTTTAGGATTCAATCCACTCTCCATGACTGGCCAAATGTTTTACCCAATTATTCATTTTAGATAAAGCATGAAGTTGTATTTCAAACGGGTACCAAAAATGGATACATTTCCAGTTTGAATATTTGGGTTAATTTGAACAAAAAGCCTTTAATTTATCAACGGCAGGCGTTTCAAATTGGAGCAGTCGATTCACGCTTTGCGTCGAGAGCAATAAATTTGATCAGACATCTCACCTTCATATAATATTTATCATTTATTCACATCAGCATTTTCCAAAAAGGATGTTCATCCACAACTTTGAGTGTTAAGACGTTCAAAGACGACAGCGACATGATCAAATTTAAGTGTGAGAGAAAAGATTTCTAAGTGAAAATGTTCAATTTAAACCTACGGATTAAATTTTTAATAAGACAAGTGGGGGTTTGGAACGTGTCATTTGACATAAATTATCTAAGACCTCAACTTTGAAATTAAAAGTCTTCAGTGACTCCAGTTTTTTTGTGTCTACGTCAGAATGTCTACATTTATTTCTCAAGCTTATGTAAGAGAATAGGCTTCTGCCGTTTCAACACTAAAAGGATTAAACATTTGTTCACCACAAAAGACAAAAACAAATCCACACAATCACTTGAGCTTTCCCTTCGCATATTTTCAATCAAGTCTCCAGCGGCACTGTGATATCAAAAATACCCCGTTAATTTGAGACATTATAGGAATAAGACTGGCACTTTGAATCAAAGTCTGGAGTTGGTTATTAGACTCACTGACTGTTTGGCTCATGTAACACTAGTGTTCACAGGGGATGGTGGCGCGTTCATGTGATCTGTTGCTTCACAGCAGCACTCAGCGTCAAATTATTAGCTCGACTGATGATGGATTTAAGAGAAAATCAAGAAATGGCATGTTCCATAAGAGAGCGCCATCAAAAGACCAAAGAGGTGTTTGCTCTTGCCATTTCCCTTTCAACTCCCTTTTAGTCTCTGGCTCTTCTCTCTCATCGTCTTTGTCTCTCTTCAGGAACGGGGGCTACAGTTGGTTTCGGTACGCCGCCGTATGATTTATTCATTGTTGTGTTTTTTTGCTTCTCCTTGGTGTTTGCTGGAGAGGACAGGAAACTTTCAAGCCAACTACAAAGCAATGTATATGTGGTTTGCACAGTTTTTCCGCATTTCTTCAGAGCAGTGTGTGTTTGTAAGTGTACTTTCCTCCCCACCCACCCCCCAGTCCTTCTCCTCTTTCCTCCTTTTTTTCTTCTGAGATGCTGTCTGGTGACTAGGTCGACTCCTTGCCGCCACGTTCGTCCTTGAAGTGAGAATCAGCGGGGCGCCCTGATCCAGGGGGGAGGCTGAGAAGCAAGCAGGGCAGGGAGGTTGGGAGCTAAATAATGGATGATTTCTTGCTGAAATAAGATGAGGGAGCATATCATTACCTGAGCTTACAATGCTTTGAATTTCTTTAATTTTCCATTTGTTTGACCTTTGTTGTTTTGGTGTCACAACATCTAATCTATGCTATTATCTTATCCTAAGCAGCCACTATGTGGAGACTTGACCTAACAGAGTCTCAACTCAATCTGAATGACTTTTTTAAACTGGTTCCAGAGCAAGAAAATGTGGTATAGATAACAAAAACACAGACACAAGGGAGCACAAGCCAGCATATCTCTCATGCCAGTCCCAAGCCCAGGTAAATGTTGATGGCTGCTTCAGGATGAGTATCTAGTGGAAAACAGTTTTGCAAGAACTAACATAAATTAAACCATACAGGACCATTTGAGGCATGGGTTAATAATGGCTGCCACTGGTGTTGTTGACAAATAGGGTGCCAGCAGAAATTTTGCTACTGTTAGATCAGGGATGCCCAATATGTCGATCACAATCTACTGGTCAATCGCAAAGGTATTATGTGTAAATTGCATGGCAGTAAAAAAATAGACGTCAGTCTATCATCTATCCTCACTGTGAAACTTGTCACTTGATTGACATACAGGGCAGCCAGCCTGTGGCCCCGTTTACACGGTGTGAAACCACAGCTTTTCTAGTGGTTCAGCCGTTGATTTACACGTCAGCGATCCTCATTCTCTCTGAAACCAAAGGTTTCCGAATCCATGTCTCAGAGTGGAGATTTTCAGGGGAACCCCCACGGGGAGGTGTGAAATGCTCCGCAAGTTTGAAGACACATTTCTGCACTAACAACAGTTATAATAAGTGGCAGAGAGCAGAGTGTTTTTTGTGCTACTCACCCTTTTTCAGCATGTAGGAGCAAAACTAATAAAATCCAGGCTCCAAAGAGACGTTAGTCTATTCACCAGTTTGGACATTACTGTCATGCGAGTGGCTTCGGATGTTATCAGCCCATTAAATGGCCGTTATTTGTTCTCATCCCCATACGTAGTGGTGAGACTGTCCTGCGTACCTCCTAGTAGGTTTAAAGGTACATTATTATCCTTATTATTGCTGATAATAGGCAGCGTCGCACGGGGGTAAACCAGGAAGTGTTTTTTTTTTTCAGCTTATGTAACCCTTTTTCTAAACCTAACCTTACACCTGACCCAGAGGACCAACCCTAAACTTAACCCACTTACCCTTGTACCTAAACCTAACCAAGACCCTATCTAACTGTCAGACCCTTTACTCTGAACCTAACCATGTGAGCCTATTATCATTCATCGCTAACAACGCTAATAACATACCTTTAAACCCACTAGGAGGTACAGGAGGGGCAGTCTGAACAATACATATGGGTATGATAACTACTAATAACGGCCATTTAATGGCTGATAACATCTGGGTGGTCATGTAGACGCTGCATGCGCAATGAATGCAGCTGAGCCCTCCATCAGGGTTGCCAGATAGATTTAAAATGTCTTATTTATCCCTTCCTTTTCTGTACACATGTTCAACAAACACAATACACACCTCATTGTTGAATATCTTTGCTCAGCACATATGACAGTTTAATATATAATTTACTATCATTTTAAAGCGACAGTACTATAGTTCATAATTTCTTATCTGGCAACCCGACTAAAATGAAAACTACAGCATTTTCGTGTAAACCTGCTCATTTTTTGTTTATCACCCCCAATAAACATTGGGAGAAAAAAAACACTTACATTTCCAGAGGTTGTTCTCATGTAAACAGGTTTTTATACCTGTAGTAGGTGGTCATTTTAAAAGTAGCTTGCATGCTGAAAAAGTCTGGGCACCCCTGTGTTAGATGATTATTCGCTGTGGTGAGAGAAAAGCCAAAAAAAAAAGTAGACAGCCAAAACTAAATGTTTTGAAAATGTCATAGTCTGAGTTTTAACCGCTGTGACCCCCAAGTGTGACTGACAGAACAGTGATAGATTAAACAATTATTTGTGTTGACTACAGCAAATCTTTGTATACTGAATTACTTCTGTGCTCATAAACACCAACACTGTCCTGACAAGAGCAGAACAAAGTCCCTTGACTCTTACACCAAGTCATCTAAGTCATGTCATGCTGTTGTTCGGCATATTGTTTTTGCACTTTAAGTGTTTGGTGTAATCTTAATTTAGTGTATTTCTAAGTTCATTGCTTACACTGTAGATCTTATTACTGTTTTTCCTTTACAATTTATACTTTTGTTGGATGTAACTGGGACCCTGTGTACACAGTTTCGTTCCACCTCATGTACTGCATGCGATGCACATGACAGGTTCTTTATACTGTACTTTTTGAACTGTCAACAAGAAATTACTAGAAAGCAAATGTTGCAAAAAAAATTCTACACATATAAATAAAGTATCCATTTAAAAAAATGTGTGAAATGGAAATAAATTAAGATGACACTTGTGTATGAAAAATTCAACCTGATTTGCTTTGAACTTTGAGGAAGACCTCTTCTGTAGCTGTCCCTAGCTGGATAATGTACCTAAAACTCCTCCATTGTTCACATATTGAGGCTCCAAGTCAACAAAGTCCTGTATTTTTCTTGTCTTGTAGTTTATTGTGACAGAATGTAAAAGTTCCACTTTGTTTTCAATCAACAAAATACTGTTCTTCACCTTGTATGTTCATACTCACTGTTTTCTTCTTGAAACGGCATCAACTTTTTCTGTCTGTCGGCAAATTCCTCATAAACCAATTTGAATGAAACTCTCTGAAAGTAAATACTGGACATCCACAGCTAATTTGGTAGCAGCCCAATACAAGGCCTCAATGTTTATTTGAGATTAATCAATAAAAATTACTATAACTGGAAGTTTTATAGATAATGAGCATTGTGTGGTAGTAGATGGAAATAATTTTCAGGAAATAATTTTCAGCACATACTCTGATCACTAATGTGTGACACCTTTGCTTCAATGTTTACACAGATTTTAAAATGGCAGCATGACGGCTCAGTGGTTAGCACCATTGCCTCACAGCAAGAAGGTCCTGGGTTCAATCCCCGGTTGGACCTGGGGTCCTTCTGTGTGGCGTTTGCATGTTCTTCTCATGCTTGCGTGGGTTTTCTCCAGGTACGCCGGTTTCCTCCCACAGAACAAAATGTTAGGCAACCTTCAGGCCTTGGCCTCCCTTGCAAAAGAGATCTCTCAGTGGGATTTGCCTGGTTAATTAAAGGTTAATATTAAAATATATGGTAGTTTCAAAGCAGAGTTTTAATTGTTGTTTTTCTTTAAATATCATAATCTGGTCCTTTGCCCAGTGCCGTGAGGGCAGTAAAAACATAATTCATGCGTAACCTCCACCTGGACTAGAGTGGCATTCAGCCCCAAAAAATCTGATCCAACTCAGCCCCAGCCCACAGTCATAATTTCTTAACCCCACCCGGCTCGATGAATTAACAGTAATTACAAGTCCGAACCCGGAAAAAACCCTGACATTTTTAATTAGTTATTAATAGTCGGGGACGCATAGCTGAATAAAAACGATATACGATTCAGAGCTTGGTTGGCCTTGTCGCTGTTTTAAGTGCTCTATAAATAAAATGGTATGGTATGGTATGGTATGGTATGGTATGGTATGGTATGGTATGGTATGGTATGGTATGGTATGGTATGGTATGGAGCTGAGGGGTGTTTGTCCTTTCATGGACGTAAAAAAGCATTTAAACCCTGTTTCCGCCTGAATTCTTCTGAATTACTGAGACAAGCGGACAGCTCTGACACATACGTCTGCTTTGGGATCTCACTTGTTTGGGCCGTTGTCTGTGCGCTTCCGCTGAGTGCAGTGGCTGAATGAATGTCCATTTGGGCGATGGATTGCCTGGCGGTACAGTCCCATCTGAAGCTTAACTGAACTTTTTACCTCTTTCAAGGCCGGTCACCTCGCAGTGAAATGGCCACGTGCGGATGGTAGATGTATGGCAGGCCATGTAATCATATAATTACATTGTGGCTGATCCTGACCTAATTAAAAACCAGAGACCTGCCCAGCCCGCCCATTAATCACATTATAACGGCCTGGCATGGCCCTAATCCAGGTCTGTCAAGGCCGGGTTTCGGGTTCAGGTTAGAAATGACAGCTCTACCCTGGACTAATCGTCAGCAGGACAAACTGAGGACATGGAAAGAGAACTCTCTCCAGCTATGGATATCCAAATTGTCAAGGAGCACACCCCCGTTTATGGGTTTCTTCAGCTTTTCCCAAAAGAATCATGTTTAACAGAGTTCCCTTGGTCTCATTACATGGAGAAACGACTTCAGTTTCTTCTTAGTCTGCATTAGGATGGAGTCATGATCCCAATGAGGACATGGACTCTACAGCGGATCTCTGCATTTGTAGTGTAGGAGGATCAGTGAACCTAGAGCAGGTGTAGCAGGTCATTTCAAATGTGCATATTATTTTCTCTGTCTCAATATTCAAAGTCCATATTTCTGCAGCACTGAGAAGGACTCATAAAACAAATGCACTCTGGTAGCCATCAAGAATGATTTGTCCTTCCAAACAAGCTTGAGTCTAGCTAGGGCACTAGCGGCTTTGGCTATCCTTGTTTGGACCTCTTTGAGTTGTCCTCTGACGTGACCAAAAACCTGAGGTAAGGGGATTCTCTAACTTGTTTTAGTTTGGTCTCCTTGACGTTCACAATAATAAGCCCCTGTTTACCAGATACCATGGTCTTAGTTTTCTCAAGACCAACTTCCTTGCCATGATGACAACTCATGATGTCTAGGTTGTTTGCTTGAATGGCATTGGTGGATCTATTTACAAGGTCTATATCATCTGCATAGCAAAAACTGCTGATTTTCCCCCTACCCAGTTTACAGGGGAATCTGTTTCTGTCAGTGCCTTGTACTTTGTATATGATATGTTCCAAAAATATGTTACACAGTGTTGAAGAGAATAGGCATCATTTAAATATATAGTATAGTGTAAAAACAATTGTAATCAAGTATATATTTTTATAGAGATTTTTATTTTTTCTCCAGGTACTCCAGTTTCCTCCCACAGATCAAAAACATACGTTAGTCTGATAGGTAACTCTAAATTGTCTCTAGGTGTGAGTGAGAGAGTGAATGGTTGTTTGTCTCATTTGTCTCTATGTGTCCCTGTAATGGACTGGAGACCTGTCCAGGGTGTCTCCCGCCTCTTGCACTGTGATTGCTGGATATGGGGAATCAGTGACCCCTGACACCCTGAAAAGGAAGGCGCAGGTAAAGGTAACAGATGGATTGATGGATTTTTATATAGCAAAAGTATTTTCTGGCTCCATTCAACCTTGTTTTCTAATAAATGATGGATAAATTTTTTTTAACATAAATGTGGCAAACACCTGAACTTAGAGTTCCTGATTTTTCAGTTCAGCTTTCCACACAGACTGGTAAGCTGGCGCCATGACGCTGTTGGTTCTCCATCTTGATAGAAAGCACCTCACCTTCTCCGGTTCACTTGTGCAAATAATCAACATATTCACGCTTGAGAAAAGATGCACCTTTGTCTCTGGTGTGAATGATGGTAAAAAGTTTAAAAAAGTGCCAAGGAACAGATTTACTGCTTTGCTACATGAGTTGTGAGTAATTATGAAGAACTTACTTTTCGTCCCATATTTTCCGACCTGAATTATGAAATTATAAAATCACAAATGGAAAAAAATAAAAACAAAAGTAAATCAGGCTAATGATGTTAGCTGTAATTAAAATAGAGAAGTATCAGGCTTGCCCCACCACTGGCTCAGAGAGGGATGTATTAGGCAGGCATATGGCTATGATAATTAATCCCAGGACTGCAGAGAAACAAATGAACACACTCTAAACAAACAGGAGGGACCAGATGAGGGCTGCAGGCATGGATACTTCAGAAAAAAGACGAGATTCTTATCACAACTGCAGAAAAACAAAATGGAAATGAACGAAAGGTTTGGAGAACTTCCTGTTTCACCATAAATAAGAAACTCTGTGTTTACTAAGTGTTGATGTATTTTATTCACATTTTGCGTTTCCTAGATCACAACAAAGTACAAAAGGCTCATCCGTTTTTGGTATTCTTGTCTGAGGCTGTGGAAGAACTGATTCAGAGCCATCCAGGCTCATCAGCAGGTATATAGGCATCTTAAGGAGGGGATGGGATAAATCTCTGACACGTTCCCCTCCATCTGCTCCCAGTTGGGAGGATAATGGGTGTGTGGGGTGGGGGGGTGAGACAAAAGGGAGTAGCAGTTAATAAGACGTTGGGTGAGAGGCTTTGGGAAAGCTCCCCCATGGTGCCGGCCTGTAACTGAGATAAGCACCGGCGTCTTGTTGTCTCGTAAAAATCAACAAAGGGAGCATGCGATGGGAGATTTGCGTGCGCGTCCCTGGTGAAAAGCATCAAGCGCATGGCGCTCAAATGTTTAGCGGCATTAGAAATCATGGGGCTCGCTAAGGAGGCGGCATGCCAAGTAAACGTCCTTGTCCTCGTTAAAGCTCATGATCCGTGTCTTTAATTTGTTTGACCTTTGAAGACATGCAGAAAGGAAAACCAGAATTGACTCTTGAAGTGTGTTTTTGCTTTTAGTGAAGATTTAACTTGCATCTCTTCTGATCTGTAGACGCGATAACAGCCTGAATAAAAAAACAAAACAAAAAACAACTACAGGTAGGCCTCGACTTAAGGCGCCCTCGACTTACAGCAACTCGGACTTAAGAACGGGTGTGCGGCGCAGCTTTAACATATATTTTACATGTATTTCCTCGACTTACGGCAAAAATCTGGACTTACGAACGGGTTTGCGGCGCAGTATAATGAGTTCCGACTTACATTAAACTTGAGTTACGAACGGTTTGTAGGTACGGAACCCGTTCGTAAGTCGAGAACTACCTGTAATATAATAATAATAATAATAATCATAAAAATAATAATAATAATAATGATAATAATGAAATATAAGACAATATGTTTATTTTCAAAACGTTCTGCTTGTAATTATTTTGTTTGTTTATTTTTTCAGTTTTCTGAACATTTAAAGCATCAAGAATAAAATGGATGTTAAACTTTATGACAATAAAACACAAAAATAAGATAAATGATCAGAAACATTATAACTGTTCTAGAATAATCAATAAAAATAAACTCCTCAGGACATCTCCCCTTCCTGCTATTAAGCCGCACAGTGGATGTGCTGGCTGGCTTTTTAAGTTTGTCTGTAAACCTGAAATTAAAAAAAAAATTAAAAAAAAATAAAATTATTTTGCTAGCTCTTACAAATTTGGTTTTAAAAACAAATGTTTCATTAAATAAATATGTTTTATTTTCCTTTTTAAAAAAACGTATCTCCATTTTGCTGTCCTGAAAGCTCTTCGGGAGCGAGTGTTGCAAATTAGTGACTGTTTGAATATGAGACTTGTTTTGTCTGGTGTCTCCTCTGTTTGTCCCCGTTGCATAAACACATTACTTATTTAATTTTACAAGGTCAAATTTCTCAAAGTTGGTCAAATGCACCCAGATAATAGAAAATGCTTCTATTAACTGCTAAATTATAACCTGGTAAAATGAGGATACAATTTAGGCATTTTGAAAGTTAAAATCCACTTTCAGACCAGCTGCTGAAGGACAAAGACACACTCCACCTGACAGTTTTAGACATTAGAAAAAATCTGCCTGTTTTTCTTCTTCTTCTTCACATAGAAAGCAAAAAAATGCAGCACAGTTTTGTAAAGGATGAGCCACACTGCATCAGTGAATTTAATTCTCATCTTATCAATAAAAGTTGCTTTCCTCTGTTACTCATAAGTATGTCCCTAAATATTAGCTAACGTTTATCAGCGTAGACGATACGGTGATGAAGTTCTGAGTTTGTTTATGTGGCCAGTACTAGTAAGGATGTTGTTAGCTGAGAGATGCATTTACTGTCATAATTGAAAGGGAAACAGAAAAGACATGATCATTTGATGAGAAAGTGGTAGGAGGCACTATCATCCTCTCCCACGTCCAGACGTGTAATTTATTGTTTAAATTCAAAGGCACAGAGAAACATCTTCAAACACAACTGACAGCAAAAATGCACCGGTTGCTGACACCACCAGGCCTGCGGAAAACAACAACAACAGTTGTTCAAATGTTACAGCTTTGTCCCGGCTGAATAATGAAAAGCTACTGAGACGTATTGTTTTGCTTTGATGCCAACAATTTTCATGGGAAGCAGGGTGACAAATTGTGAGAAAAGATGTCTTCAGACATTCAGATGTTTAAAAGGAGGTAGTAATGTCTTTAGATGCAAGGTTTTAGGGCGTAACTGACTATAAGAAACGCTTTTTCAATTAACTCCATGGGTCTGTGTTTTAATCTTGTCAATAGTAATTCCAGTTTACATGTATTTTATATAGCAGGTTGCAGTGGCGGCTGGCCAATAGAGGGCGCAAGGGCGCCGCCTCACCACTCACCATATTACCTTGACTAAGAC
>JARVGQ010000828.1:20615372-20626404 GCA_031762355.1 Hypsolebias martinsi | reverse complement strand
GAAGCTTGTATCCTTGGTTACTCATGTCCCAGGAGAAATTTGATAGTCAGCCCATTCCAAGGCTGGCGGGGAGTCAGTAGTGGGCAATAGGTCACATTGAGGAAGTCATCAAGTCCAGAGTTATCCATCCATTCATCCATTTTCTTCCGCTTATCTGGGGTTGGGTCATTCATTCAACCTTTATTTAGTCAGGTTAATCCAATTGAGCCTCGAGGACTCTTTTACAAGAGAGACCTGGTTACAAACAAAGAATGATGACAACAGTGACAGCTTAAGTAGGGAGGCCCAGACTTCCCTCTCCCCAGCCACTTGGTCTAGCTCCTCCGGGGAGATCCCAAGGTGTTCCCAGGCCAGCCGAGAAACATAGCCCCTCCAGCGTGTCCTGGGTCTTCCTCTGGGTCTCCACCCGGTAGGACATGTCAGGAGCGCTTCACCAGGGAGGTGTCCAGGAAGCATCCTAACCAAATGTTCGAGCCACCTCATCTGGCTCCTTTCGACGTGGAGAAGCAGTGGCTCTACTCTGAGTCCCTCCCAAATGACCGAGCTTCTCTCCCTATCTCTAAGGGAGAGCCCAGACATCCTGCTGAGAAAACTGATTTCGGCCGCTTGCACCCGAGATCTAGTTCTTTCAGTCAGAACCCAAAGATCATGATGACCATAAATGATGTCCCAAGTTATGCTAGATAGATATGGCTATTTTGCTACTACAACGTATGGGCTCAATTAATTTCATCCTATCCACTGAGGATACATTAACCTAAAATGTAACATTCAGACAACATGGAAAATTGGTCCCAAAAAAATAAAAAAATTAAAAAAAGAACAAACTTAACCACAAAAAAGTGAACTAATCTTTTTCCTGCCTCATGTCTGTGTTTCCATTCTCATCTCTGTAAAATCCCTTCCTCTCCCCTCGTCTTCCTCTATTCACTCAATTAACAATAGCTCCTCAGTTTTGTGTAATTTGGAACAGAGCACAGCAGTTGTGGATGTCGTTAGAAGCGGTATCAATCAATCTGAGGACAGCAAAGAACGTCCCCCTCGCTCTATCGTTGAGCTCCTGTGTTTAGAACCAGCGGCTTCGCCTAAATGACTCACATCGCCCAGCCTTTGGATAATAAAATAAATCAAAACATAAGAGTTTTGTCTACTTCCAATTTCCTTTCAGGTCTTTGAATGTGAAACCAGATGTTTCCAGCGTCCTAAAGATGCTTTTTATCTGCCCTTTTCGTTTCCGCTCTAGTCTCCTTTTCTTCTTTTTTGCTTCCCTTTCTCGGCACCCCCCTCTGCTTTCAAAATTAATGTAACCCCGAAAAAACCTGAAGCTTATAAAAAGTGAAATGTCCTCTTTGCCTAAGGAAGTAGTCTGTTTTGCATTGATAGAGAGCCACAGGCAGCCCCTGGCCATCTAAGGCTGAGCCTGTTTTTCCTCTGCGATATCCTGCCGCTACATCTCTGCCTCTCGAGTGCGCCTCCAACTAAAGCAGGCGGGTCAAAGCGAGACTACCCCCACCCTCACCGCCAATCCTTCCCCTTTCTCCAAGGCTCTAATTGGAGGTGCTCAGGTTAAAGAATGTCCTGGTTATCACAAAGCCAACAGAGAAAACACAATTCAGGACCCTAATTCCGCTGATGAGTGACTTGCATTTTCAAATATTTTGCGTGGCTGTTTACACACGCCGCGCATCATTATCTCATTCATGCACATTCAAACGGTGACACGAGTTTATACAGGATAATTAATTCCGAGTCAACCCAAATGGGATTTTTAATAGATTCTGGATATATGTATGGGGATTCATGACGGGCTCTAAAGCGCAGACATTGACACTGTTTGTATAATTCTCCGAAAGCAGTAAGTGTGGTCCTGGTTGTCTCCTGTGTATGAAGAGCTTGTCTGTTTTGCGCTTCTGGCCTCTGTTCATTTTGACAAACCATGCGTGCGCTCTGCCAGTCACTTCCAGGCAACCACAACTACAATAAACACCAGACATTTTCTTTTTTCCCCCCCTTTTTTATTATTATTTTTCTTTTCAACTCGAGGCCCAGTTTTGATCCCAAGCAGATCCCCGGCCAGCTCACTTCCTTTCTGGGGTCTCAAAAGCAAGCCCAAACAAACAGGAACTCCTACATATATGGCGGCAACTCCCTCGTGCACCTGCATAATGTCACACCAGACTTTAGGGCTCCAGGTTCAGCCAGCCGGTGTTTATATTTGCAAACAAGCAGCAAAAGGCTCCACAGAATGATTTATAGGCCGATCGCGCAATAAAACTGTGGAGAAATTACACTCGAATGCAACAAGAAAAGCAGTCTTTAATCAGAACAATGCTTAGTACCTTATTTACTGTGTTGGTCCTAAAAATCTTGACATTTACTCTCAGCTACCGCAACCAAGAACCATAATCCTTATATTTGTAACAATTAAAAGAAATGCCTCCTTTCAATGACATAAAAAAACAATGCGGCCAACTAATAAGATTTTACGCCTACCGATGAACGCCCAAGTCCAATTATGCTTGTTCTTGTTAACGTGACAGGATGTCAAACAAGCACTTCCTGTTAACTGCCTCTTATCTTAATTAGCCTTGTCTCACAGGAGAGTCCGGCTCTGAGGCGACTACAGTCACAGAGCCTGCCTCTTGTCTGGCACGACTCAATACTGAGACCCCTTTTTTTGTCATCTGCAAATGGATGAAACAACTTTGAAATGTTTCGGAGAAGTTGAATTTTATCCGAAGTGCCAGTCGTGCAAACATCATGAGCTAGCCAGTCGGAGTTATTGATTCAGACAGGACGGAAAAGTCAAATGTTTCGCAGCCTTACCACCACTCTCAGTGCCTTGCCGACTGTCAGTCACACATCAACATATCGCCGCCTCCTTAGGGTACTTGAATGCCACAGAGAGCTGCGCTCTTAATAAAGCTCCAGCGCAATCTCCCTATAACCCCAATGAGATGGCTGGGCTCCTCAGCTCTTCCATAATGCACTATTCATGCTTTTTATTAATCTCTTTTCTCCTCCAGCCATTTTTCAAATCACTTCCTCTGTTTACTCATGAATATTTTTCTACCTAGTTGAGAGACAGAAAGGGGAGGGGGTATAGAGGGATGCAAAAGATCATCAACATGGCAAAAAAGACTGGCCTGTTGGTGCTTCAGTCATGGGTAATTTGTAGCTGGGAAGCCTTGTTTTTCATCATTTCATAATCTAACTTTAGAGGGGTTTTACAGACCCTGCTCCAAGTCCAAAACAGGTCTTCCAAGCACCCCGGGCTATGTACGTCTGGTAATTGGCGTTTATGGCTAGAGGCCTGGAACAGAGTGGTCCTAATGTGACATTTAGGCATGAGTCCAGTGGCACGGTTGGCTGATTAACCAACTCTTAATCACAGGTTGAATTTCAGGACATAAAATTTAAGAAAAACTCGTAAACATTTTTAGTTCAAAACCTTTTTCGTGGAAGTTTTCAACACCTTGCACTGTGTTCGACACAAAAGGGACAGTGATCATATTAGGTTGTCTATAAAAAGTACCTAGAATAAAACTAATCTGTCACCTATTTCCATTTTTTCTTTTTCTTTCCAGTTAAAGAGGGAAATACTGAGGTTGTTCGGGGATGGGAGGAGGGGGAATAGAGAAGGCATAATGAAAAGGGCCTAAATGACAGTGGGTTGACAGTGGGATTGGCTGGTAAATGACTGCGGAGTGGCTTGCCTGCAGAGAGGGGATGGAGGAAGCTCCCAGTAGGCCTGATTAATTCAACTCTCTGCCACTGCCGGGGGAGAGCCGGGGTTAGCCGCTGCTCGGAGAGGAGCCTATTACCAGTACGCCGCTGAAACTGATATAATCAGCTGCACGGCGACCGGGTCTTCCCCGAGACAAACTTTTCCAGGACACAATCCCTATTCATTCCACATGGGGACTTAAATACACCAGCCGGGAGGGAAGGTGAAAGGGGTTGAGGTAAAGGAGGGTGCCAGGTTCTTGGAATAGGGGTACAAAGGATTTTCTTTTTGAGAGATGGTTAGAGGAGGTTTATTAGAAATCCTCTCTGCTGCTCTGTCTCCATCCATTCCCTCTTCGCATTACCCTTCCCCCTTTGCTTTTGCTGTACCTTTGTATCGCTTCATCCTATACTTCTCTCCCTGCTTCGTCCTTCTCTGGCTGATTTTCCGCAGCTTTGATAGTGACAGACCCCCCCCCCCCCCATGTGGCAGCAGCTTTAAGTCTGGCCAGATATGAATATGTCACAGCTTTTAATCCTAGATGCTTCTCTCTCAGCTTCACAACCCGCCTCGAGTATGGCAGGTTTTATCTGATAGGGAACCCACGATGTGAAGCGTCCCCCACTGAACCCTGCTCCTCCTTGTTTGTGGGATTGACCCAGAATATGAGTCAAGTTTGTGATATGTTTCTTAAGGCACCTGGAGCTACATGTCTCTGAGCTGCATGCCCAGTGAGCATTACAGGATTACCAATTTATCACCGTGATAGGTATTTCTGCTTACATTTCCTGGATTTTCTGGTAAAGAAAAAATACTCTTGTTACAACCAGTTGCAACATTTTACATGAAATGTCTTCATATTCACGCGCAATTTATGGTTGCTATTAAGACTTTAGATACTTGTCATTTTATCAATACAACACCCCAGAAGACTCAAATGTAATCCTGATTAGATTATTGAAACTATTGAGTTGTTGACACTCAATATTTCAAAGAGCCGAGCAGTTCAAGCTTTAAACTTTTATAGATACTAAAACTTTGTCACAAATTAAGCAGCAAACATCTCTAATCAACTGCCCAACATTTTTTAATTGCAATACTAAATGATTTGAAACCAGAAGAGGGCTATCATCTGTTTAGGCAGGTGCTTCCTTGTTATTAATTTTTTTTTTATTTGTTAAAAAGAACTTGCCCGTTTTCCTTCCACAGACCAAAAACATGCATGTTAGGCTGATTGGTAACTCTAAATTGTCTCTAGGTGTGAGTGAGTGATTATTTGTCTCGTTTGTCTCTATGTGGCCCTGTGGTGGACTTGCGACCTGTCCAGGGTGTCCCCCCACTCCTTGCACATTGATTGCTGGACATGAGCACCAGCAAGCCCCATGACCCAAATTGGAAGAAGTGGATAAAAGATGATTGATGGATGGCTATATATCGCATATATAATATAATATTATACATGATGTGCATTGAGTACAAAACCACCCACTGGTTAGTTGTGGTAGATATTGGCCCGACCAGCCCTCTAACCTCAAGTCTCCCATCCTGTAGAGGAACTGCTGCAGTCGGAGAAGCAGCCACTTTCACACACCCCCACATGTACACACATGCACCCATTTCCTCCCATTATACAATCCCATTCATGTCCCAGATAGAGCAGGGTTGCCCTGCCTTGGTCTGAAAAATGTCAGCCTTTCTCTCTGCTCAGCCCACCCATCCCTGCCTCCCTCCATGCTGATAAAGGTCATGAATAATACATAACAAGTGCTGTACTGATGGCCGAAACCAAACTGTTAAAATATTGATCTTGGCCAATCATAATAAGGAGAAATTACTGAAAGCAATCCATCACCATAAGCGGAGAGTCTGCGACTACTCCATGCTTAACTTGCTCAATTCCCCCCACTCTGTGCAGCGCCACATTACAGCTCAGTAATAATAAAGATGATATCGGCGCCGCAATTGCCGCCTTGTGCGCTGTGAAAGGTACTGTGTTGTCATGCAAATTAAGTGACAACAAATCCATAACATGGCTAAATATATTTGGAGGATTACGTCCCGTTCGTCTGTGGAGTGAAATAAATACGTTCAATATTTGCCAGTGCTTGCTCATCTCTGCTCTCCAGATTTGAAACGGTGCGTGACATTTGGGTCGTGTTGCATGTGTATGTTGGACGTGCTTGAGCAGGAGGTGCGTTTAATTCCTCATGCTGCATGAAAGCTTTTTTATTCGACTTGCCGATGCGCAGCTGTGGTATTAGTGACGGTGCCAAACGCTGCATTTATACGTGTAAGGCAGTCTGCGTACAAGCGTGAGAGGGAAGACGTTAAAACTAAAGGCCTAGCATGTGTCTCCTTTCATGCCAGAGCTTCAGACTAAGAGCATCTTACATTGTGAATAGGAGTTTTAGCTACTTCGGGCAAACCTCGACTACAGGTATAACAACATGTGCAGTCTCATGCATCGTTGCAATAGACTGCATGATCATGGAGCAGGTGTTGTCAGCTACTATTGCGCAATATTTGTGTGAACATTTATGAAGCAATCACTCTGTTGTAATCCATTTTTCTTATGTACGTGTTTCGGCGTGATTCTCCTCCAGCAGTTTTCAAGCTGGTTCAACAAATCATATCAAAACGTTCAGTTATTTCAGGACAATCCTGCTATGACTTCTGGTATGGGTGCAACTTTAGTTTTTTGAAATATTTAGCCTTTTCTGCCACTTTTTCCTCATAGAAAATGAATTTTCATTTTACATTTACAAATCTTTAGATGTGTTTACAAGCTTTTACTGCTCCTTTCACATTTTGTTCTGCTTCAGCTTTTTTCAGCTTCCTTGTATGAATTTAAACTTTTTTCAGCTACTTTCAGCTGTTTTGTGCTCCCTTCTGATTCTTTCTGCTATCTACAACAGTTTTGTGCTTCTTTTAACTTATTTCTGTTAATTTCAGATTGTTATGCTCCTTTCAGCTTATTTCTGCAAGTTTCAGTCATTTCAGCTGATATTCACCTGTTTTATGTTAATTTTATCTTTTATCGCTAATTCCACATTTTTTGCGCTCATTTCAACTTTTTTTTTTTTTTTTTGCCTAATTCAGCAAAACTGTGCTCTCTTCACTTCCTTCTGGTAATCTAAACTTCTTTCTGCCTTTTTTTTTTTTAGCTACTTTCAGTTGTTGTTTTGCTACTTTCAGTTGTTTTAAGATAATTTTGCTTTTTTTGTGCTCATTTCTGTTTCTTTCAGTCAAAGTTGAGGGGCCGAGATGGTGTAGAGGCAGGGCAGCCGGCTCAGGACCGGAAGGTCCCAGGTTCGATCCCCGGTCACTGCATACCTCGTTGTGTCCCTGGGCAAGACACTTAACCCCGAGTTGCTCCCGGTAGGACAGGCTGGCGCCTTGCATGGCAGTCTACCGCTACCGGTGTATGAATGTGTGTATGAATGGGTGCATGGCTGGTACTGTAAAGCGTTTTGGGGCCCCTCGTAGTGGGCTGGAAAGCGCTATATAAGTAAGCTCCATTTACCATTTATTTACCATTTAATGAGCAGCAGCTGTGGAAGATCTCCTTAACGAGCTCCAGGGGTATAAAGGACTCCAGGAGAGCCTCCTTCTTTACTGGATCATTGTATAACTTGCAGTGGTTGCTTGCAATCAAACTTTGTGTTTATGGGTAAACTTTTATTTAACTTACTTTCTCCTTGTGCTCCTAGTACCTGCTTCCTGAAGTCTTGTGCCCTGGATCCCTCGTCAGTCTCCTTGTGCATGCAAAAGGAACCTTGCTCAGTCACGTTCCACCACCAGTCCTACCTGCCTCTGCCTGGACCGCTTGTCTTCTTCTCCACACATTGAGATCTCCATTACCCAGTAAAAATGTGCCCATCCTGTGGATCTTCAAACATATTTCTACGATCCTGGACTCATCCTATTTCCCCCTCCTCGTGTGTTTCAGGCTCTCTGTAAATAAGATTGTTCTATTCAACTCACTATAAATAAATCACTGTAAATCATATTCGAGTTTAGTCTACTTTCCCTCAGTCTGGTTCTCATTTAGGTCTTACCCTCTGATCATGACATCAATGTCCTGCATGCTTTACTTGTTTTCCTGTTCCAAAACACCTTATTGAATGGTGGAAACATCTGTCCAAGTTCTGCTGAAGCTTTTGATCACTCGTTCTGGTTAGTTGTTTTGGAGCAGAACTGTGTTCCTCGGGAAAAAGAATTGTGGACCACTGATTTAATTTTTTTTTTTTTTTTTTTTTTTTTTTTTAGAACTCTGCTTTAGCACATTGTAGTTATTTCAGCTTAATTCTTAACTTTTTTCCCTTTTACAATCTGAAGAAATATGGTCATTACTATGGGTGAAATTTAGCTAACATTATTTTTTGTTTAATTTGTCCCATGTAAGTGAGACGTCCTCCAGGGAATATCATTCTTCATGTCCCCTCTGCCTTAAACTCACCTCCCATGACCAAAGGATCAAACTTGTGTAGCATGAGCATGACAGCCATGTGCCCTATTCTTCACATTCACTCATTTCTCTCTTGACTGTCTGGTGTCCTTTGAATGCCAGAGATAACAGGGTTTACCTGGACCTGGTAAACCCAACAGCAGTGTGTTACTAGAAGGTCATACTTCAAATTAGAAGGTCACTCAAGTATGGTTTAATTTAATCTAGATAAACTGCTGGAACAGTGGCGATGATTGGTAAATGGAACTTAAATAAAAACTGAACACGAGACCTTTCATGGTTAACAATAATAATAATAAATTTTATTCTGTATAGCGCTTCTAAATACTCAAAGAGTTAAGCTCACATGATCTGTGTTTCTGTACTTCAACAATTCTTCTGGAAGATGAGGATTGAAGTTCAACTCCAACTTTTGAAACAATGACGTGGCAGTACTTCATTCTGATTCTGGCAGTTAGTGTTACATCAGTCAGCCTTTTTTTTTTATCAACACTGAATAATGATGGTCAAACACAGTGTTGTATGAAGAGCAGTGACGTTCTTTATCATTATTTGCTTATCATGGTCAGCTATAAATGTAGAAAAATGCAGTAGCCTTGGGCAATGGTTTGCATGAGTATGTGTGTGTGTGTGTGAGTGCTTAGCGGGCAGTGGAGGGGATTGGGGCAGTGCCATGCCCCCTACAGTAGTTTATCTTGGGCTTGTACATGCCCCCCCTTGGTGGGGTCGATCCTCAGGGCGCCCTGCCCCAGCACAGCTCCATTAGTGGGTGTGCTAACCTTGCAACAATGCTGTGACACCCTCGTTTTTCATTAGACCATAGCTTCAGCCTTTTCTCTATTCTCTGTCCAGCCTCAGGATTTTCCAGGAAAGACAGAGGTGAAAGGGGTTCTCTGGTCCAGGTGAAGAGGCAACCCTCTGCCATGCCACTCAAAGAAATTTATACTTTCTATGTTGTACGGACTTAGTCACACAGATCATGTTCTCAGATTACATTTAAACTTGCACTGTGTGTCACTGAATCAAGATAAAGTTGTTGTTTGACCAGTCTATGTATAGTGACAAAATGCATTTATCACCTCATGAAATAAATATAAATTAGACTGTCATTAGGTGAGTCTATTTAAATAACAATATGCTAGCTACATTCTTGCGCCTTTTCTTCTTGCCTAGTTTTTCTCTCCGTGGACTATTAATCAGAATTAATTAGATGCAAGTCCGTCAGTATATCAACGTGTGACAAGAAATTGTTCAGCAGACAAATGGAGGCTCTTTGATGCTCTATTGAGTTTTGGTGGTGTGGAAGCCTAGTATGTGGTATAGTACCGTACTCTTAGAATTAGGAGCAATTGTCATGGCTACGATTTGGCACTGAGAAAAGCTAGCTGTCCTGTAAACAAAATGTGGAAGAGATGTTCTGTAAAAGTGCTTTTCAGTCATGTCATCATTGTGATGTGTCTGGCAGCACTGTCTCACAGCTCTGCTTGCCATTCAGGCAGATCACACTTCATGAATACATTGATTTAAAATGACCTTTATGGTCCATTGTCATTTGAGCGCAAAACCCTGTAGTACATGGTCCAGAGCCTTATATTGTAAGTCTCAGAGCACTTATCAAAACAGATACATGCTCAGAGACCATTTTGAGATTTTAAAGCCTGTGAGCACCTTGTTTTGTGTGCATATTTTTCAAATCTTTTTCAATTGACCTTTGTTTTAGAGGACTGTATTTACATAATTTCTGATTTAACTCTGTAGCTGTTTGATGAACATTAGATATTAGAAAATGTTGACCTTTAGTGCTTTTTGTCTGTTGCAAATTTTTTGATCAAGAATCTTAGCATAGTGTATCATCAATTCGAAGATTTTAAAGGAATGTTTTGTCAGTTCCTGTACTGAAAAGTATGATTTTATTCATATGTGTTTACACAAAATATTTAAATGTTTTACAGCTACAAAGCCTGCATCATAATGTAAAATATGACTTAAACAATGTTGGAATCTAGTGTATTTTGGACTTACAGAATTTGTGTTGCATGTATATTTAGCTTAAAAACCAGTGTGATCCATCACATGCAATGCTAATAGTTATGTTTTTTCTCAATTGCCCTGGACACCTCTATAGTATCCTTTTATTAAGGCAGAGTGACAAACTTGTAGTCACAGTTCCATACTGGTAGACCTAATAGGTGATAATGCAAATATATTAAAAAAGGTTGTCTTGCAGCTCAAAATATGATATGCACCTCATAGTAAAACAGAGTGAAAAAAAAAAAGACATGCACATGAGACATCAAAGTGCATGGAAATGGCAGAATCTCCCAAGACATTACATGGCTGTTATACTTAGCTAAATGAATTAGTTTCTTTTCTTCGCAACTCAGGATGTTCGGTGATAAAACATTCAATCAGAAGTAGCCATGGGTGATACTATTTTAGTGCACTATTCAGCGTCCCCATGCATTCATCTTTCCAGGGACTTTAGCCTGATTTATGTAGAACCCTGGGATACTCGGATGATGATTTGCCTAGTGGTAGCATATTCATGTATGTCTATAATAAAATTCTCCAGCACGCAAAAAAAAAAAAAAAATCATCACTTAAATTAAAAAATAAATAAATAAAATAAATAAAACCAATTAGACAGATACCATGCAGTTTTGTGAATTGTTAAAAAAAAAATAAAACTGCAAACATCAATATCCATCCATTACTGGGCATTTACAATAAATAAATTTGTACATAAATACATAAATAAATAAAAAAAAAGTTTAACACAACTCTTTGATTTGATTATGAAAATCACTAAGCTAACAAGTTTTTATATACAGTATATA
>JARVGQ010000828.1:20232542-20244927 GCA_031762355.1 Hypsolebias martinsi | reverse complement strand
TGATGCAGGTGGCTCTCTTCCTGCATCTGGAGGTGTAGATGTCTGTGATGGTGGGGAGACTGACTCCAACATCTTCTAGCCTTCCCCACTCTCTGCAAAGCTTTTCTCTCTGCAGAAAAAAAAAGTTCATGTGTACCACATGAAATCGGTTTGAGGTCAGTGAGCACAATCAGAATTAACGCATAAGGGTCACTGTCGATTTTTGAGAAAATTAAAGGATTTTAAGTGTGCCTTACAGTCCAAAATATGTGGTACACAAACTGATTTTTCACAAACATTGACCAAAAGTAAAAGGCTGTCACCACAACACGAATCGTATGTTTGAAAAAAGATATGGGTCTGCTGAAAGGAGCAAACACAAGTGAATTAAAAAGCCAAACACATGTCACACAAACAAAATAATAAAAATAAACTAGAATTTTCTCTTTTAAGAGCACAAAAAGGATCCCAGACTTCTGTCCTGCCCAATCTTCTTCAACCACAACATAAAGATTTGGTTCTTAATAAAGAAGGAAAAAGATGAGTTTAATAAAACAATGATAAACACCAAAAACATGAAAGAATGTTGAGCCCTTGTAGGCAACAGTAAGGAAGTTGCTTAGGATTTGCCCTCACCTGCAGGTGAAGCAGCTAAAACCTGTGCTGCGACTGCTCGTTGATTTGGACAAAAACATGCAGTTTGGAAAATCTGAGTTTTTAGATATCTGATATTGTAACATTCATTATTTAACTATGAAGAATATGAGCAGCAATAATTCACTATCAGGCAAAAAAAAGTAACAAAAATTTACAATGTCTTGGATGTTTGATATGTTAGTCCATTAGTGGGACCACTACTATTCTTTACTTATTTTGATCATGTCCACATCCAATGTGGATGTTTTGAAAAGTCATTTATGTGCATATTTTTAGTATATTATTGTATATTTGTGTTACTTTGTTCTTGAATATGATTACTAAACTAGTTCCTGCTGGGAGCGTCATCTGCAAATAGTTAGCAGACGCTCCACCAGTTTATGCTAAAAGCAGACATTTGTTTCTTCAGCCAGGCACATTTTTGTGTTTTTTTTTCATCAACATAATAATATGAAAGTGATAAAAGTCTGTGTTTCTGTTTTTTATATATCTTTCCTC
The DNA here is from genome assembly GCA_031762355.1 of Hypsolebias martinsi. NCBI lineage: Eukaryota > Metazoa > Chordata > Actinopteri > Cyprinodontiformes > Rivulidae > Hypsolebias > Hypsolebias martinsi. The sequence goes on along the minus strand of JARVGQ010000828.1, from coordinate 20,243,793 downwards.
AGTGAGCAGTGCCTGGCAAACTTTATGTGACAGACTCCAAGAAGACGAAACTTTCACAGATCTGTTCCTGACTCACCTGGAAGACGACAACCGAAGTAAGAGTTGTGCACTCACTGACGAGCTGACACTCACTGACACAATAAATTACCATAATTTGAAGAGAAACTTCACTTGTGAGGAGCAGAAACCCACAAAGAACCGCAATGGTTGACTCAAGCTGTTCCAACACTTACGGTAAATTGTAGAACTGAGTTAAAGTTGTGCAAAGCCTGCAGAGAACACCTGAACATTGATCAAAGGCGAGTTTAAAACTAATCACTTTATGTTTCATGTTTTTATTTGATATCCAGAGGAATTCCTGCTAAGGTTCATCTTGTCTCCTATCCCACATGTTTTTGCCACCATTCTTTGTAAAAACAATCGTTTGTTTGGCTCTTAATCCTATTCTTGTTTGAAATTATAACATTTATTGTGTCAAATAGCTGATTTGTTTTTGTCACACAATGTAATAAACTCAACAACTTAAAATCATTATCATGCATGCATATGCAAATATGCATGCATCATGCAAATGGTTAATTTCTCAAGGAGTTTGCTCATGAAACTGAATTCAATACAATTCAGCTTATTTATATAGCGCCAAGTCACAGCAGAAGTCGTCTCAGGGAACTGAACAGGAACATTCAAATATAAAAATAATAATTTAACATTATTATTTTTATGAGGAGCAGACAGCTTTGAATTTAACTCCATCACGGAACGCTCATCCTGAGCAAGCATGAAGTCGACAGTGGAAAGAAAAAACTCCCTCATGAGGAAGAAACATTTAGCAGAACCAGGCTCAGGACAAGCGAGCATCTGCTTCGACCAGCTGTGTTTGAGAGGAACAGATACACAATGGAAGGTCAAGAATCACATGTTAAGATAGAAATAATGTAAAATGAAAACTATTCAATTTTAACACTTCATTTTAAGAAATGAGGTCAATTTATCCTCCAGTAGTCTAAGCTTAACAAATCAACCCTAATTATAGGATTTATCATAAAGAAAAATAGGAACCACAATTTAACCTGCAGTCTGAGAGCGAAGTGCTCTGTTAGGAATATATAGAACAATAAGATCTGTAATATAAGATGGAGCTAGGTTGTTGAGGGCTTTGTAGGTTAGAAGTAAGATTTTGAATTTAAATCTAGATTGACAGGGAGCCAATGGAGAGAAGCTAAAACTGGAGAGATATGATCTACAAACTCCAGTTAAGACTGGCAGCAGCATTTTGGATCAGCTGAAGACCTGAAAGAGTATTTGGACACCCAGATGACAAACCATTGCAATCGTCCAGTCTAAAATGCATGAACAGTTTTTCTGCATCATTTTTAGATAAGACATTTCTAATTTTAGTGATATGACACAGGTGGAAGGAGGTTCTAGTAACATTTTTAATGTGGGGGATAAAAGACATGTCCTGATCAAAAACACCACCAAGATTTTTAACATTAGAACTGCTGACCAGATTAATGTCATCCAAGGAGGGAGACAAACTGTAAAATTTATTCCTAAGATGCTCAGGTCCAAAAACTAAAACCTCAGTCTTGTCTTCATTCAAAAGCAGAAATTTTAGGGTCATCCAGGTTTTTGTGTCTTTAAGACATGCAGGTAGTCTAATTAGATGATTGGATTCATTGGGTTTAATAGACAAATATAACTGTGTATCATCAGCATAACAATAATCATTTATCCCATGCTGTTTAGTTTATTTTTTCTCAGGCAAGAAGAATGATTTTAATATGAATTTTTCACCTCCAATTCATAATGTGTCCAGTTTCATTACTTTTTATCTGTCTAAGCAGATCTCACTTGTAAATGAGACTTCTAAGCCCAACGTGACTTAGCTGTCTAAATAAAGGTTGACTGAAAATTAATAACTTTACCTAATGGAAGCATATATAAGATAAAGAGTACTTGTCCAAGCACTGAACCCTGAGGAACTCTAACTTTGATGTATGAAGAAGATTCATTATTTACATTTATAAACACTGTTTTCCCGACATCTAGCTTTCCATTATCTCTGACTGGTTTCCCTTTCCCCACCAATGAATACCACCCCCCACAGCATGATTTTGACGCCAATATTAAAGTTGACACAAAATAGAAGTTTGGTTTAATTACAAAAAGACTTACATTAAGTTATTTCTTCTTTTTGAAGTTTGACAATTGCATACACATAAATGACACAAATAGGATTAAACGTGTCCCTGATATGAGTCAGCCTGAAGGCCTTCCCATCTCTGGAGGAGGAAAACCAATGCTGCTCTCCAACGTCTGGATCAGAGCCTCCCGTTCTGAGTGTTCCAGTAGATCCAAGATCAAATCCTCGAGGACCTCGCCTCCTCTCATTAACCCCTGAGCACAAAGCACAGCATGCGAGAGGGAAATCAGAAAATACATCAGTTCTTATTAAAATAAAGGAACGCCTCCATTTATAATCCACACATTCTGAAAATACTGTGACCAAGTAGAACTAGCAAGAGTTGAAATCAAGGAGCGATATACGATCATAAATTTGATACAAAATGAAAATTTAAAAAAGGAAGGAATCTTTGTGAAGCAGAAATCGACAAAGCATCAAAACAACAAATGCTTAAAAATCCATCTTACTCCTCTGCAGTGCATCATATCTGATACACACAGGCAGCTGTCTAATGTGTACTGTGTTTAATTCATAAAAGATTCTTTAACTTTAATGAGGAACAAAAGCCTTCTGATAGTTTAACCCAAAGACACTGTCCATTCCTTTGAGGTCGAAGCTGAAATCCAAAATTTTTCCAAGAAATATTGAAGAAAATAACTCGATATCCTCAAAGCCTGAACCTTTCATGACCTCTGTAGTGTTGAGAAGTTTTATAATATTACAAACTGACAAAAATCTTACTATTCCAAATTATATTGGAATGAGTTAAAGGTCTGGAATGGAAGATGGAGTTACAGTGGTCCCTCGCAATTTCGCAGGTCGACTTTTGCGGACTCGGTCTTTCGGGTTTTTTCACAGTAAGACTGTACACGACACACGACTGTCAACTTTAGTATTGCTCACGTGATTGGGATAGTACGGGATAAAAAGTTAAAATATTTTTCAGACAGGCGCCACCATTTTGTAGTTTTCTCTCGATAAGCCTACACTGAAGGGAAAGTTTTGATTCGATCCGAAAAAGTTTGGTCTTTAGTCATAGTGACTTCGGCACTCAGTAGATGCAGAGTAGAGTTCTAAACCCGGCCCCACCTGACCCGATTTTGGGCGGGCCGTGTCAGTGTTGGGCTTTTGATTGGGTCAGGATCAGCCACAATCTAATTATATGATAACATGGCCTGCCATACATCCACCAGCCGCAAGTGGCCATTTCACCGCGAGCTGACCGGCCTTGAACGAGGTAAAAAAGTTCAGTTAAACTTCAGGTGGGACTGTACTGCCAGGAAGAGATCCATCGCCCAAATGGATGTTCATTCAGCCGCTGCATTCAGCGGACGCACGCAGCTGATGACCCAAACATGCGAGACCCCAAAGCAGACGTGTCAGCGCAGAATCCGTGAATAAATCAGAATGCAGGCAGAAGCAGGGATTGAATGTTCTTTTACGGCCAAGAAAGTACAAACACCCTCTCAGCTCCAAATCTTCTGCCCCTTTTATTCAGCCGTGCATCCCCGACCGTTAACTAATTAAAAATGTCGGGGGGTGGGGGGGTTTCCGGGTTCGGACCAGTAATTACTAGGGATGCACGATATTATCGGCATGGTATCGGTATCAGCCGATATTAGCGATAAAGGTAAATATCGGACATCTGCCAATCCATCAAAAAAATACCTCAACAATACAAAAGACTTCTGTTTTAAGTTAATTTTTAATGTAAGAAACTGTCAAGTATTTCTACTAATGCACTACATGCTTTTCACTTGTCGCTTGTGAACAGGCTGAGTTTAGATTTGTGAACGTTTACTAACTCGCACTGTTTCAGTGTTGTCATTTTGTTAGAGAGAATAAATGTCATGAATAATCCAAGTTGAAGTGTTTCATCATTCTCAGCCCCTTTTTGTCAACTGCATTTGGTAGCAGGCCAAACTGACAAAGACCATGCAGAATAATGTAGTATTTTAATCACACAGCAGAGAAAGAAAAAAAATATCGGTATTGATATCGGTTATCGGCCAAAGAAGTTTTAACATATTGGCATATTGAATATCGGCCATAACTTCAATATCGTGCATCCCTAGTAATTACTGTTAATTTGTCAGGTCGGGTGGGGTTCGGAAATGATGACTGCGGGCTGAGGCCGGGTCAGATTGGATTTTTTTGGGGCCTGATTGCAACTCTAATGCAGAGCGTCATTTGGAACCGACCAGGAATTGGACCAGAACCGGACCTCCAGCCTCATCGCCGGTCAATCTGAGCGCTGCCTGCCGGAACATGAGGCCTCGAGCAGGGAGGCGTTGCTTGGAGGTCCGGTGTTTTTCTCCGGGGCTCACCAGGACTTTTTTCCCCAACTGGATTTGAACTCGATCGGGACCAAGGTGTGGTCTTCCGCTGGCTCTCCGAAGGGCCGGCTCTCTCGAAAAGTGTCTGGTGCTCAACAGGTGTAGAGAGCTGATCGGAACCGGACCCAGGCTGGTGAGTACCCTTAAAAAAACTTTGCCGTACGTAGCTACTGGTGAGTACCCTTAAAAAAACTTTGCCGTACGTAGCTACTGTGTAGTACATGTTAAAGTTACGTAGCAAGAGTGCTGGAAGGGTTTATAAAGAATTAAAATATGTACAAATACTGACAGAAATACAGCATTCCTACTTGACAATTTTTCACTCATTGCAAGGGGGTCTGGAACATAACCCCCGCAGTAAAAGAAGGACTACTGTATATGTAGGAATCAGATGAAGCTGATGAGACAAAATGGGAAATGTCCAGCTTCTGTACCAATTTGGTTCATCTTGTTCAGTTTTAGCGTAAACCTCCGTCATTCGTATCTAACCTTAATGTCTCTTGTGGTGTATCCACTGCGGTGATCGGAAACACGGTCCTGGCTGAAGTTGTAGGTCCGGATCCTCTCGGACTGATGCCGTGTGCCCACCTGTGTTCAGAAACCCGAGAGTGAGCCCCAGGTTTAAAAAGTATCTACAGTAACCCCACCACACACACACACACACACACACACAGGTTCCCCCCACTCACCTGCTGCTTTCGCGTTGTGCGTCTCTGCTCAGTCTCTTTACTCAACATGCTCTGGTAGAGTCTGGTCCTGAGCACATGCATGGCGGTGTCTCTGTTTTGCAGCTGCGAGCGACTCTGCTGGCACTCAGCCGTGATTCCTGTTGAGGACAAATAACAATAATAATAATAATAATAATAAACAGAAGGCATGAAAAAAATAAAGCGTGGAAGTCTGGAGAAGCTTCCGAACCCTTCTACCTGTGGGAAGATGAACTATTCGCACTGCGCTGTCCGTCGTGTTGACGCTCTGGCCGCCAGCGCCTCGAGACTTGAACGTGTCGATTCGCAGATCTTTTGGATTGATGTGGACTTCCAGCTATGAACAAAAACCAAAAACAGTTTTGTTTATGAACTAGAAAGTTCCTGGAGAAACTTTGACGGGGACTGCCATGCTTAAATTGTTGCTTTGATGTACTGTGTGTTGGGGTGTGCTCTCAGCTATGGCAGCCATCTTGGCTTTTTGATTTAGCTTCAGTATGTGATGGGGAATGTTCTCAGCTACCACACCAAATGTCAGCAATATCATTTCATTATCTATAAGAAAGACTGATTTATAATCCAACGACGTTCAGTCATCTGGATGGTTTCTTTTTGTTGAGATGTTTCATCCCTCATCCAAAGGACTTCGTCAATTTGAAGAGCCACAACAAACTGTGTCCCGCAAGCAGCACACTCCCATAGTGGACCAACCAGTTTGATGGTGATACGATGGTTTCTGGAGCCTGCCCTTTCCCCCGTAGACTCCTCTGAAGCAGCCATAACCAAAGTGGTTCAAATCATGACCATCCATGCTCACTGATGACCTAACTGAATTTTGTTGGATTTTGTACCTGGATTATTGAACATGAACTTTGACGATTTGAACCACTCTGGCTATGGCTGCCTGAGAGGAGTCGACGGGGGAGAGGGCAGGCCCCAGAAACCATCTTATCACCATCAAACTGGTTGGTCCACTATGTGACTGTGCTGCTTGTGGAACTGAGTTTGTTGTGGCTCCTTGGACTGATGAAGTCCTTTGGATGAAGGATGAAACATCTAAAAAAAAAAAAAAAAAAGAAACTGTCCAGATGACCTGACTGAACTTTGTTGGATTTTTACCTGAATTATCGAGCACGAACTTTGATGCTGATTTATAGTATTCTTCCTTTTTAGCTTTTCCTTTTTAGCTTAGGTGGCCATCTTGGATTTTTGATTTGAAGTCAGAATGTATTGTGCATCGCCGTCAGCTACCACCACACCAAATTTCAGCTCAATATCTTTTCAAATAGTTGACTTATCATATTTTTTCTTTTAGCTAAGGTGGCCATCTTGGATTTTTAATTGCATTAGGAATGTATAACAACTCTCTCTCAGCTAAAACCAGATCAAATTTCAGCTCAATATCTCAACGAGTGACTGAGTTATAGTCAATTTTGAGTTGTCTGAGGTGGCAGTGGCAGCCATCTTGAACCAAAATGGCTCCAAGAATTAATCAGTTTTGATCAGAGACCTCTTCACTCTAGGTCATGTGGCCTCACTGTGGCGGTTAGAGGCTGTTGTCAGGGTTTTTAAATGAGAAAAATGGCGCCTTTATTTACAAATTACGTTGCCATGGTAACTGGCAACGCCAATTAAAAATAATAGCACACATCACGGTGTGTTTTTCTGGTTGCTTTGATAGAGAAGTCGTATTGCGGTCCGGACTGCGTTAACAATGACAGAAGGGCAAGATCCTTTTCAGGTGCACAATAATGCGGCAGTCCCCAGTAAACAAAAACAAAAATGGAGAAAGCGACACAGAGACGGAGCACCTCCATGGGCTGCGGCAGGATGATGACGGTCATGGTTCCTGTGTGGATGCACTGCCGCCTGGAGGAGAGGCCCACCTCTGGGATCCTCTGCACCCGATGAGTTCCTCCTTCGTGCTTCAGGTGTCTGTACACCTTCTCCCCGGCTATCCTGACTGCTGCGTGGTGCAGTCCACCTGACAGGGAGAGCGTTAGTGCACGAGTCACTCTCACGTCGGTGAGGGCTCTGATCATACGAGGCTCTTTAGGATCGTACCGTACTCTGCAGGAGTGTAGTTCAGAACTGCAAAGTCCCAGTTTTTGTAGCTGGCAAAGCCCTGGTACATGTCAAACATTTCTTTGGTAAACTGCTGGCAGATGTCACCTAAAATGAAGCATTACAAAATAAATTATAAACAATTAAAAAACTTTTTTTTTTTTTTTTTTTTTGTTCAATTATTTATCCCTTGAAAAGCCAATGTGGACTATTTTAAATGTCTTGAAGAAGTGACATGTTGCAGCGTTTTCATGCAAATGTTGAGTTTTATTCATTTTTAGTAGACCTATAATGTAAAATGTTATGATCCGACATTTGATTCAATTTGGATTTCGGCTAAAATTGCTTTTTTATTTTTTTTTAGGCTGCCGCCATTTTATTTATTTATTTTTATCATATGACGATTTATTTCTTGTTTGAGATAGATGAAAGGCCTTAAATCTTGGTGTGTGTGTGTGTGGTCAAGCTGTTCTCTGATAAATGTTTCTTCCTCCACAATTCAGTTCAGTTTATTTATTTAGCTCCAAGTCACAACAGAAGTCATCTCAGGGCACTGAACAGAAACATTCAAATGTAAAAATAATAATTTAACATTATTTATCTGAGGAACAGACTGATTTGAGTTTAACTCCATCACAGACTCATCTTGAGCAAGCATGAAGGCGACAGTGGAAAGGAAAAACTCCCTCATGAGGAAGAAACGTTTACAAGGTTCAGGACAAGTGGCCATCTGCTTCGACTGGCTGGGTTTGAGAGGAACAGATACACAATGGCAGGTCAAGAATCACATGTTAAGATCAAAATAGTATCAAATGAAAAAATAGCCTGCCACCTCAGAAATCTTAAATAAATGTTGTTTTTACGTTGTAGAAACAAGAAAATGTTTATGCTATCAAATTAAAACTAAATGAATTTCAGCTAAGGCCCTTCTGTGAAAATGTAAAGTGCATTTAAGCACAAAATGTTATGGTAAATGTATTGAATAAATAGCATACTTTATACTCTTAATGCTCAATAATCCAGGTAGAAAAATCCAGCAAAGTTAAGTCAGGTCCTCTGGACGGTTTCTTTGTGTTGAAACGTTTCATCTTTCATCCAAAAGACTTCATCAGTCCGAGGAGCTGCAACAAACTCAGTCTTATAAATAACACCTTCTCATAGTGGGTCAACCAGTTTGATGGTGCTCAGATGGTTCCTGGAGTCCGTCCGTTCCTCTGCAGACTCGTTTGAGGCAGTCATAGCCAAAGTGGTTCATGCTCAGTAGTCCAGGTAGAAAAATCCAACAAAGTACCTGAAAGGACCTGACTCAACTTTGTTGGATCATCCTCTTATGTTCGGCATCATGATTCACCCTCGCTGGCTACGTGTGTGTTTTATCACCGGTGTGCCATCGACACATTCGGCTCAGTGAGTCCCTGTTTCTGTCTTTTCAGCGAGCTGGCGTCCTCTCTGTGCAGTGGTTCTGAGTCCGGGTCGGCTCAGGGCCTTTCAGTAAGAGCCTGGTTCAGATGTGTTCTGCAGCAACACCTCCACAAGAACCTAGATGGAAGTGACAGCAGAACGGGTACGAACGCCTACAATCCTACACGCCATGACACGAATGACCCCGCAGCAGATTTAGTGTTTGTTCTTTGAACTGCTCCATGATTCTGGCTCTGCTCCGAGTTCAACACGTTCTCCAAACCTGTGTTTGTTGTCTGAATGTTCATGAAGCATGCACACTGTTGTCATCCATTTTTCTTATGTACGTTTTTCAGCACAATTCTCATCCCGCAGTTTTCAAACTATTTCAACAAATCATAAATCAAAACATTCAGCTGTTTCAGGACAAACCTGCTATGGCTTGATGCAGCGTTAGCTTTTTGAAATATTTAGCCTTTTCTGCCACGTTTTTTTCTCAGAAAATGAATTGAGCTCATTTTACCTCCTTCACATCTTTAGGTCTGTTTACACCCTTGTACTGCTCCTTTACATTTTGTTCTGCTTCAGCTTCTTTCAGCTAATTTCAGCTGTTTTGTGCTCCTTTCAGCTTCTTTCTGCTAATTTCAGCTTGTTGTGCTCCTTTCAGCTTATTTATGCATGTTTTAGCATTTTCTGCCATTTCGGTTACTATTTAGCTGTTTTTATACTAATTTCAGCTTTTTCAGCCAATTCCACATTTTTTTGCACTAATTTCAACTATTTTCAGCAAAAATGTGCTCTTTCTCCACTTCCTAGTAATTTAAGCTTCTTTCTACCTTTTTAGCTACTTCTCAGCTGTTTTTTGCTCATTTCTGCTTCTTTCAGTCTAATTGGTGTTATGATTTCTTCTGCAAATTTAAGCTTGTTCTACCTTTTCAGTTACATTTGTAGCATTTTTAGCTAATTTCAGCGGTTTTCAGATAAATTAAAGTGTTTTGTGTTAGTTTCTGCTACTTTCAGCCTAATTAACTTATTTCTGTTAATTTCAGCTTGTTATGCTCCTTTCAGCTTATTTCTGCTAGTCTGAGTTATTTCAGCTGCTATTTAGCTGTTTTTATGCTAATTTTAGTGCTCATTTCTGCTCATTAAAACCCAATTCAGAAAATGTGTTCTTTCTGCTTTCTTCTGCTAACTTAGGCTTGTTCATCAATTTCAGCTACATTTCTGAATGTTTTCTTTAGCTAATTTCAGCTGTTCTTCAGCACGTTCTTCTGCAGTTCACACTGCGTTTTTGCAGGAAATGCAATTTCTCTAGTTAAATAGTTTCTGGTGGTTTCTGTAAAGGGGCACGTTTTGTTTAGGTTTGTGTTTGCTTTGCTTCAGGTCGGGCGGTGGAGGAGCAGCTGTGTGAACTGACCCGCCTTGTGCTCAGGCTTCCAGAGGTGGACAGTCTTCTGCAAAGAGCCGGACTTAATTCCACAACCCCCCAGCTGGATCCCACTTCAGCCCTCAAGATGTTTATCAAGGTATTACAGATTAACAGGTTCTGCAAAATATTCACTCATAAAAGCAAATCCCGTCTTTAGTTTTTGTCAGTTTGTGTCTAAAAGGCTTATATTAAAACAAAGAGCACACGTGCAGTAACTAAACCTTCTTATCATCCTGTACTGTATATTATGACTGAATGCTGAGACTAACTGAAGTTCATGTTGCGTGGCGTCAGGCTGTAGGCAGCGTGTACAGTGACCTGCAGCTGTTGTCAGAACGATCAGCCATGGTGACCACAGCCCTTCACTACATCGGTGACATCCTGAAGCACATCAAACCGTATGTGGTCAGCAAGAACCAGGAGGGACTCCAGCTGGCCTACTGGGCTGTGGGTATGTGCTGGCTGCTCATCATTTCAGACTTCAGCTTTTTGCTTTTAGAGAGAAGCTCTAGTAATGAGCTGAACTCTGATGGTTGTGTGTGACCCAGGCTGCATTGTTAAGCACTGGAGCCCCCTGCTGGCCACTTCCAAAGCTCAACCGCTGCTGTTTCGGATCGTGGATGGGGTGCTGCTCCCCCACCATCTCCCACAGCAGGACAAAGCCCTGAGGGACAGCTTGCCCCTCTACCTACAGGTTAGGACAAACGTACCCCGAGCACAAACACATTCTATCATCACACATCAGTCCTCCATGTCAACATCATTTATTCTCCTCCAGGGTTTGTCGGTGGCCTCGAGCGTGTCTCAATCTCAGGGTGCGGGCCTCAAGCAGCAGCTCCGCTCTGTAGTCCGCAGGTATCTGGACCATTTCCTTCCTGCCTCACCTTCTGTAGGCGGTGTCGCCAACCACCCGGTGCTTCTTGGTGCCTGTGAGGTCGTGCCAACCACACGAGGAGCTGCGCTCAGGAGGACCATACTGGAGGTGCTTTGGTAGGTCTACAGCTGAGAGGTGTTGTAACTACATCTGTCACGATAACAAGTTTAGCTGGGCGATTAATTGTCTCCGAAATTATTGCGATAAACGATAATATTGTTTGAAATTTGACAATAATTAGTAATTATTGTC
>JARVGQ010000828.1:20206221-20218935 GCA_031762355.1 Hypsolebias martinsi | reverse complement strand
TTATTGTCAAATTTCAAACAATATTATCGTTTATCGCAATAATTTCTGAGACAATTAATCACCCAGCAAAATTTGTTATCATGACAGGCCTACGTAGCCTGCTGGTTCTGCTCGGCTCTCTGCAGCCCCTTGATCACCAAAATGTTTTTGGAGGGAGCCGGACCTTTGGATGGCCAGCACAGGACCACACGGTGATCAAGATATAGTCCAAATCTGGATGGATGCAAGTCCTGGTGGGCTCCGGAGAAAACGCCGGACCTCCGGGCGGCGCCTCCCCGCTCTGAAGATCTTGTGGGCCGGCGGGCGGCACTCAGATTCACCGATGAGTCTGGAGGTTCAGTTCCCAGTCGGTTCCATGCGGCTCTCTGCATCCGCTGGTCGCCGATGTCACTTTATGTATAAGGACTGAACTTTTCGGATCAGATCAAAAACTTTCCCTCCATTTCAGCAAAACGAAATGGGGCTTCTGGTTGGGGCACTGTTGGCTTCTGGGAAATGTAGTTGTTTTGAGCGGGAATACAGTGTAGGCTTATTGAGAGAAAACTACAAAATGGTGGCACCAGTCCCAAGTTTTTAGGTTTTGTTTTTTTTTTTGTTTTTTTTTACTTTGTATTCCATACTGTCCCAATCACGTGAGTAATATTAAAGTTGACAATTGTGTGTCCTGTCCATTTTTTTTTCTCGTGTACAGTCTTACTTTGAAAAACCGCGAAAGAGCGAGTCTGCGAAAGTCGAACCGCGAAGTAGCGAGGGACTACTGTAGACTATTACTTTCTGAGAATTTCATTTAACAAAACAAAAAAAAAAGGTATGTCAACATTTGAACCAAAGTTACCCTATTTAAATGACATTTCTTGAATTGTCCCTTTCTTTTAAAGAGTGCCAGCGCTCTGTTCCTGCAGCTCAGTCTGAACTCATCCAGCCTGACATTAGCTTGTCCTGCTGACGCTGCTCTGCCTCGCGCCCCCTCTACCAAAACATCCTGCAAAGAAGGACGGTGAGGTATAAATAGAGCTGCTGTCAATTTACAGTGCGTCCTCTTCGTACAGTAAAAACAGTCCTGCACACTCGCAGTGTCCTTTTGAACTACATGCCAACATTAATCCTAGTCAGAGGATTACTACGCCACCAGCTCTCTACAACATGCCGTGCTTCTAGGACTCATTTCCTACTTTAGCATCAAGCATAACTAGAGAAATTGCATTTCCTGAGAAAATGCAATGTGAATGCTTATTGTGGAAGAAATTGCTGAAAAACAGCTGGAATTAGGTATTTACATTCTGAAATGTTGCTGAAATGGGGGGGGGGGGGGGATTATCAGAAGAAAGCAGAAAGGACACATTTGCTGAAATAGGTTTAAAGAAGCAGAAATTGACACAAAAATTAGGAGATGAGCTAAAAAAAAAGGCTGAAATTAGCAACAAAAATAGCTGAAAAGGAAGAAAGAAGCAGAAGGAAGCGGAAATAGCTGAAATGAGCTAAAATAAAAAGTGGAATCATCTGAAAAAAGCTATTAAAAAAGGCATCAAAACAGCTAAATAGTAGCTAAAAGAGCAGAAAAAGCTGAAACTAGCAGGAAAAAACCTGAAAGGCTCATAACAAGCTGAAATTGGCATAAAGAAGAAACTAAGGTTGAAAGTCGGCAGAAATTACCATGAAAAACTTTAATTTATCTGAAAACACTTGAAATTAGCTTAAAAAATGCTAATAAAAAAAAAAAAAAAAAAAAAAAGGTAGCTGAACAGGTAGAACAATCTTAAATTTCCAGAAAGCAGAAAGAACAAGTTAGCTAGAAGTGAGTATAAAAAGTGGAAATTATATGGGGGGAAAAAAGGCTAAAATAAGCAAAAACAGCTGAAAAGTAGCTACAAATCAGAAAGAAGCTTAAATTAGCAGAAGAAAGTGGAGAGAGCACAGTTTTGCTGAATTAGGCTGAAAAAAAATGAAACTGGTGCAAAAAATGTGGAATTAGTTGAAAAAATAGTATAAAACAGCTAAACAGTAGCTGAAATAGCAGAAAAAAATGAAATTTGTAGAAATAAACTAAAATTAGTGCAAATAAGTTATAATTAGCACAAAAATATTGTAGTTAGCAGAAATAATCTGAAAGGAGCACAAAACAGATGAATAAACAGCTGAAAGTAGTTGATTTTTGTTTTAATTCACACAAGCTGAAGCAGAACAAAATGTGAAAGTAGCAGTAAAAGGTTATAAACAGATCTAAAGATTTGAAGGATGTAAAATTAGCTCAATTCATTTACTATGAGAAAAAAATGGCACAAAAGCCTAAATATTTCAAAAAGCTAAAGTTGCACCAAAACCAAAAGTCATAGCAGGATTGCCCTGAAAGAGCTGAAGGTTTTGATGTATGATTTGAAATAGCCCAAAAATTGTGGAACAAGAAAGATGCCGAAAAATGCGCATTAAAAAATGGGTCGCAATAGAGCGAACGCTTCATAAACGTTCACAGTTTTAAAAACTTTTAAGCAGGAACATAAGTTTCACTCAGTTTATACAAAACAGAATTCTTCACAATCCACCCCTTCTCCTAAAAAAGACCATCTCTAAATGTCAGAAGAAATTTATGCTCCAGCAACAAAATTCTAAGAACCTAAACGTGGACCTGTAGGAACAAGACCATCAAGCTTTCACGAAAACACAGACTCTTTCGCCGTAGAGCTCGTCTGTGTTACGTCATTGACGTTCGCTGAAAACGTGCACTGCTCATTAATTAATCCTTCCCTAAATTAAAATAGTACAGACAGATGGTCGAGTCTACCTGCTGAAACAGGTAAAGTGACTTTTCACTGCAGTTCCACTATCTTTTTGCACGAAGTACGAATGGAAAGCAGCAGTAATCCTTCTAGGAACATCTGGGTCCACCCTAGAGCCTCCATCCATCTGGTCGTGACCGAAAACCTCCAACGGAAGACATCCTGGAGGCATCCTAATCAGAAGCTCAAACCACCTTAACTGACTCCTTTCCATGAGGAGGAGCAGCGGCACCCTACAGAGGAAGCCCATTTCTTGGAACTCATTTTTTTTAGGTCGTGATTCAAATCTCACAACTATAGGTGACGGTTAGGACATAGATACATACCGGTGGATGGACTACTACATAAAGAACCTTGTTCACCGCAACAAACTAACATAATGCCACTATGGCCATACCGTCATTCCATTTTCCACCATCATCCATCACTCATGAGCAAGACTTCAAGATGTTTGGAGTACTTCATTTGTGACCCAGAGGGACCATTCTGTGTTTTCGAGAACCACAGAGCTGATTCTCATCAAAGCCACTTTACACCTGACTGCAAACCACCGCAGGTCATGGCTTGAAGACATCAACAGAACCGCATCGTCCACAATATGCAGATATGAGACACTGAGGTTCCCAAACCCGACACCACCCTCTCCACTTTTGGACCTCAAAAGCCTGTCCATGAACACCACATGCAGTTAAGTGGACAGTAATTCAAGAATGTAATTTAGGCACCAGTTAAACAAATGAGACAAAATATTATACTTGTTCATTTATTTGTTGAGGAAAATGAATATTTGTGAGTGGTAAAAGTATGTGAACCTTTGCTTTCAGTACCTGGTGTGACCCTGCGGTCCAACTAAATGTTTCCAGTAACTGTTGGTCAGTCCTGTTCGTTGGCTTGGAGGAATTTTATCCCATTCCTTTGTACAGAACAGCTTCATCTCTGGATGTTGGTGGTTTCCTCACATTAACAACTGCTTCAGGTCCTTCCACAACATCTGGACTGGATTAATTCAGGACTTTGACTTGGCCATTCCAAAACATGAACTTTGTTCTTCTTGAACCATTCTTTGGTAGAACCACTTGTGAGTCACTGTCTCACTGAATGACCCACTTTCTCTTGAGACTCAGTTCATGGACAGATGTTCTGACATTTTCCTTTAGAATTATCTGATATCATTCAGAATTCATTGTTCCATCACTGATGGCAAGCCGTCCTGGCCCAGATGTAGCAAACTAGGTCCAAACTATGATGATACCACCACCACATTTAACAGATGGGACAAGGTTCTTATGCAGGAATGCAGAGTTTTCCTTTCTCCAAACAGAATTATTTGATTTATACTAAAACGTTTTATTTTGGTCTCATCCGTCCACAAAACATTCTTCCAACAGTCTTCTGGTTTGTCCTCGTGATCTTTAACAAACTGCAGATGAGCAGTCATGTTCTTTTTGGAGAGCAGCTTCTTCCTTCAATCCTGCCATGCACACCATTGTTGTTCAGTGTTCTCCTGATGGTGGACTCATGAACATTAACATTAGTCAATGTGAGAAAGACCTTCAGTTGTTAGAAGTTACCCTGGGCTCCTTTGTGACCTCACGGACTATTCCACACCTTGCTCTTGGAGTCTTTGTTGGTCCATCACTCCTGGGGAACAATGGTCTTAAATTTCCTCCATTTGTACACAATCTGTCTGACTGTGGATTGGTGGAGTCCAAACTCTTTACAGATGTTTTGTGACATTTTCCAGCCTGATGAGCTTCAACAACTCTTTTTTCTGAGCTCCTCAGAAATCTCCTTTGTTCCTCCATGATCCACTTCCACAAACATGTTTTGAAGAGCAGACTTTGATAGATCCTGTTCTTTAAATCAATCACACCTGATCATCATCACACTGATTGAAAACACCTGACTCTAATTCCACCTTCAAATTATCTGCTAATCCCAGAGGTTCACACACTTTTACCACTCACAAAAATGTAATACTGGATCATTTTCCTCAATAAATAGATTATCAATTATAATATTTTGTTTAATTGTGTTCTATTTATCTACTTTTAGGACTTGTGGGAAAATCTGATGATGTTTTAGGTCAGATTTTCAACAGTGTTCTCACATAATTTGGATAAAGCGTGATGGGCACTGCACAGCAAATCTACACACCGTTGTAACGCCGTTAATGGCTTCATCTCACTGGTAATGTGAGGTGTACAGGTGTATTACTGCGGAGAAAACAGTCTCAAAAACAAGATCTTGAGATAGTCATCTGTTAAAAAAAAAAAAAGCTTTACACCCTCTTTAAGTGTTGTCACTCATTTGTATCTGACAGATGATAATCGCCTTCTGTCGCTCCACCTTCTACGAAAACAAGCCAAGTGTCTGCCGGTTCAGACCGGTTTTTACTGCACAACATCTGAGGATCCTTCCAAGAAGTCCTTGCTTTGGAGCCTTTAAGGTTTTTAAGGGAAACTCGAACATGCTAAACTCTTGGAAAGCTCACGAAAACAAGAACACTCCTCTGTTTCTTTGTATTTAGCTTCCAAGTAGTCTGTTTTTCCAATAACTGTTTGAAGGTGATCTTAATCAGTAGGTCTTCTTAATTGCTAAGGATATTTTTAAGCCTATCTTTAGACTTTGGCTGCTTTTTTCCCATACAGTGTATCTTTTTTTTTTTGTCTTTAGACTTGACCATGAAACATACTGGGCAGTGTGTACAAAACAAACATGAGAAAAGTGCACAAGTAGAGGACACCAGGCGAAGGTTTAAATAACTGTTTGTTTTTGAAAGTCCTGTTTTTAATGCTACGAGCTGACTGGACTTCGACTTCGTTGGAGTTCCTAAAATGTCTCAAAACTGATTCACAAGGTGTAGAGTTCATCTAATTTATCACAGAGCTTTGGAGAACTAGAAGAGTCCGTACGTTGCAGAATATGTTCTTGCCCTGTCCGAGTTTCTGACCCGTTCTGGCTTCCTGAAGCAAAGCTGTTGGTTTTAGGAGCCTCCTGATTACAGTTCGGCCAGCCCCGGCCGTTATCATATCAGCTGCAGCCAGAGAAAGGGAAGTCGTGCAAAACAAGCGCCTCTCAAGGATTCCCTGGGAACAAATGCCAACAAAATGAAGGGATAGCAAACCATTAACTCTTCTTGCAAATAGGCATATAAAAAATCATTATAAAATTGAAAAAGAAAACAATGTAATTAGGGCTGCACGATATTATCGGTATCGGTCGATTTTAGCGATAAAAATAAATATCGGACATTCCATCTGAAAAACTCACCGATACAAAAGGCTTCTGTTTTGAGTTAATTTTTAATTTAAGAAACCATGCGCTTTTCACTTGTCGCTTGTGAACAGGTTGAGTTTGGATTTGTGAAAATTTTACAAATTTGCACTCTTCGAGTGTTGTCGTTGTTTTACAGAGAGTAAATGTCATGAATAAATTTGACAGTAAACATAATCCAAGTTGAAGTGTTACATCATTTTCAGCCCCCTTTTTTTGGCTTCTGCATTTGGTAGCAGGTCAAACAGACAAAGACAATGCAGAATGATGTAGTATTTTAATTCCACGGCAGAGAAAGTCTTTGTAAGTAGGTCTAGGAAAAAAATATCAGTATCAGCCAAATATGTATCAGCATATCGGCCGAAGATCCAATATCATACATCCCTAATTGTATTATCATTCTAACAGCTCACAATGACCTGTTAATGTAAAGGTTATTACTATGGTAAAATAATATTGAATGTATCAAGAAGCATTCCTGGTATGGGGACTTTACTGAATGTTGTGAGTCTTCCTTTTTAAAGTTAAATGTTTCTAAGTCAAAGGAGATGGTCATTGATTTCAGAAAAGACTCTTCAGTTGCCGCTCCTGTGGTCATTAACAGTGGAGCTGTCACGGTGGTGCATCAATATCAATATCTGGGAACTGTTCTTGATGACAAACTGACCTTTGATGCACATGTAGACTCACCAGAGAATGTATTTTTATCAGAAGCTTTGTGGTTTTAATGTTGATGCTACTTTTTATGAGAATGTTTTACTGAGTCTCTCTTAACTTTCACCTTCATCTGGTGGTTTGGACTTTTGACATGAAAGAACAGGAACAAACTCTCGGGGATTTTCAGGATGTGCAGCAAAACTGCTGACACAGCTCTACAGAACCTCACTGACCTACACAAGGCGAGGTCAGAGAACAAGGCCAGGCTGATTCTGGCAGATCCTGATCATCGACTCCATGGTGAGTTCAGGTTGCTTCCATCTGGACGAAGGTACCTGCTGCCCAGATGTAGAACAAAGACTGAAAAACTCATCCCTGTAGAGATCAGGCTTCTCAACAAACAGTGATGATTTACCTGGTCCAAACTTCACAGAGTTTGTGCAAACAGGATCTGTGATTCCATTCGAACATTTTCACGTTTTCTTGCAGTTTTGTGTCTCCAAAAAAAAACAATGTAGAAAAATCCTGAGATGCACCATCCATCAGTTCTGTATGACAAGTTTTCAGCCAGCAGCTGCATGAGAATCACGTTATTTTATACGTCCAACAAGTTTATTTTGGATAATGTTCACAAAAGATAAATTCTGAGTTGGATTGTTGGTGTAAAGAGCCTGTTGCACATCTATAAAACACTAAATGAGCTTGGAAATTATTTCAAAATGCTCAAAAAGTAAAATAAATAAAAATACAAATCATCCAGTCGCCCACCAGAAAAACATTGAAAGGCTTTTTGAAAGTCTGAACAATTGTTGAAGACCACTAAACGATAAATACATAAAAAAAAAACAATGACTGGCAGCTTGAAGGCAATTTTTTTTTTAATTGAGAAGGAACATTTTCACAGGTTTATAAACTGATGTCAATTAACATTTTTTAAAAGTTTTTCTTTATTTTTTTTTGTCTTTAAATTTGTTATTTTAACCAATCCATTACCACCTTGGTGTTGAAATATCCTTAACTAAATGATTTGTAGCACATTTACAGAGCTGGTGTATGCGGTTCATAGCTTAGCCTAGCATAGCTTAGCTTGTAGCATCGTAGCTTAGCATACAGACTTGTTTTTAAGCTACTTTTTCACTCTGAGCAAAAAGCCACAGCCTTTTCTTTTACTGCAAAAGAGACAACTGACACTAATTACTACATTAAATGCTAAAAGTAGTTAAACTAGAGAGCAAAAATGCAGTGTGACTGCTTAGTGCAGAAGAACTTGCGAAAAACAGCTGAAGTTGGCTTTAAAAAAAACATGCTGAAGTGTAGCTGAAAATGTAGAACAAGCCTAAGTTAGTAGAAGAAAGCAGAAAGAACACATATGTGCTTAATTAGGTTTTAACTAGCAGAACTTAGCATAAAAATGACGAGATTTATTAAAAAAAATGGCAGGGATTAGCAAAAAAATAGCTGAAAAAGCACAAAGAAGCTTAAACCAGAAGGAGGCAAAAAGAGCTGAAATGAGTGAAAAAAATGTGAAATTAGCTGAAAAGGATTAAAATAGCATAACACAGTTAAATAGTAGCTGAAATGGAAGAAAAAACTGAAATATGCAGAAATTAACACGAAAAACTTGAATTTATCTGAAAACAGCTGAAATCAGCTTAAAATGCTAAAAGTAGCTGAAAATATAGAACAAGCTTAACTTAACAGAAGAAAGCTGAAAAAACAAATGCTTGCCCAACTAAACTTAAAGAAGCAGAACAGAGCACAGAAAGTGGAAATTATCTTGGGAAAAAAAGCTGAAATTACCACCAACAACAACAAAAAAAAAAAAAAACAGCTGAAAAGTAGCTAAACAAGCAGAAAGAAGCTGAAAACACCAGAAGGACGTGGAGAGAGCACATTTTTGCTGAATTAGGCTGAAAAGGTTGAAATGAGTGCAAAAAAATGTGGAATTGGACAAAAAAGTTAAAATTAACATAAAACATCTAAATATTAGCTGAAATGGAAGAAAAAGCTGAAACTTGCATAAATGAGCTGATAGGAGCATAATAAGCTGAATTTAGAAGAAAGAAGTTAGAAGACGCACAAAACGTGCAGAATATAGCTGAAAGGAGCATAAAACAGCTGAAAAAAACAGCTAAAATTAGCTTAAAGTAGCTGAAAAAATGTTTACATTTGCACAAGGAAGCTGAACCAGAACCTCAATCAATTTTCTATGAGAAAACAATGGCAGAAAAGGCTAAATATTTCGAAAAGCTAAAGTTGCACCAATACCAAAAGACATAGCACCCTTCTCGTAAACGAGCTGAACATTTTGATAAATGACTCGTTGAAATAGCACAAAAATTGTGGAATGAGAAATATGCTTGAAAATGTACGGAAGGAAAATGGGTCACAACAATGTGAATGCTTCGTTCACACTATTAAATGCTGTATTTTGGCTCAACTAGTCGTGATTTCTATATGCTGCCATAACAAAATAATTCTGACAGTCAACAACATCTGTCCATGCATATAGATTTTATTTAAAATCTATTAAATTGTTCAGAATTAATCAACTGAGTGCTGAACTGGGACTGCAAAACAAGAACCCGACGACAAACCTGACAGAAAACAAAACAGAGCCCTTTTGCTAATGAGACTTAACAGGTGACATTTTGTGACTTTTTCCCACAAACTTTTATGAGACTTTAAAAAAAAAAAAAAAAGCCAGATCAGCTGTTGAGGGATGTGTTTATCTTCACTTGTGCTGTTGTACTCACCTACACGAACACACCAGAGTCAAGTTGAAATACGCCTCAGATCACATTCCTCCCTCCTCTCTCTGTCAGAGGAGTCGAACAGGGTGCTGGATTGATGGTTTTTCTCAGAAAATAAGAAGAATCTATTCCCAGAGAAACCTATCTGTTCCTCGCTTCTTATTTCACTTTTGCCTTTAGACCTTGAAGACCTTCAGAAAACACATTGTTTTTGGTGTGGATTAATTAACCAAATCATTTATCACATTTTGCTTACTGGTTCTGCAAACGTATCCAGCTTTGTTACACAAAGAACTTGTATCGGCCCGGAGTGGGGGAGACAGTATGACCACTGCGCATGGATAGGTAAATTAAAAAGAAATGAGGAGGACATCTTCCAGACAAGAGGCGAAGGTGGGGTGATATCCTTACAGGGAGAACCACAGTGACCCCGCTGGCCTCTAATTGACAGCTTGACGACTTTGAAAGCAACTTCAAACTTAAAAACAAGCTCACTGGGCGAGCAGTTCCTAGAAGTTGTCAGAAACCAATGAAGGTGTAATTCAGGGTGTGTTTGAACATCAGTCTGGGGAATGTTTTAATCAGTGCAGACCAGCTCCAGGGCAGCTAACGGTGACTTTAGTGTCAGGAACGTGGAATACACAGCCCATGACGTGGCAAAACAATTTCGCTCGACTCCAAGAGGGAGGCCGATGTAATAACAGAAACTTTTAACCTAGAAACGTGTGAGGGAGCTCCACCCTGATTTCTACCTGAGCTGTGCAAACAAACAAGCTCATACACACTTTTGATTTCCTGGTATCCCTAAGCTGATATCAGCGTATTTGATGTAAAATACAGTGAAGCTAATGTTTGCATCACATAAGCTGAAGATTAAAGGTGGCCATTCATAGGAGTTATAAACACAAAGTAACAGTTTTATACTTTGAACGAGTCACGAATTGTCAAGTGTTTCACACTCACCCACCCAACACTGAGTCAGACATGTTTTTCCATCGCCAGCTGACTTGGATAGAAGGAAAGTTACAAATTCTTCTTTAGTGTTTACATCTAAATTGTTAGAAACTGTTGGGTTAAAAACAACACAAATGTATTAAGTGTAAATTAACCCGGCGACGGGTCAAATTCGGATCGTGCCAACTCTAAGTAGTTTTAAGAGTTGAGATTTCTACAAATAATTTGGTAATACAGCAGTCCCTCGCTACTTCGCGGCTCGTTTTTCGCGGATTCGCTCTATCGCGGCTTTTCAAAGTAAGATTGGACATGACACACCATTGGCTGATTGATGGATGAGCCACACGGTATGAAATTTTTATTTTAAATACATTTTAATTTTAAAGTATTTGGCACCTGCTGCACCTGTGTGCATCCCACAACTGCAGGAGAAGCTTCCTTCCACCTTAATATATGTATTTATATATAAATACTAAAATATACTACTACTTACTACTCGTACTACTATTCCTACTTTGCGGTTTTTCACTTATCGCATGGCTTCATGGTACAGATCCCCCCGCGATAAACGAGGGACTACTGTATAGATAATTAATGACTGATTTGATGAACTGGAACTACAAAGAACATCCCAGAGTCTGATTGGATATACAAGCTAGGTTGTTGCTAGCTAGCTAGTGCTAAATGCTATTAGCATTAGCTAGCTAACACTAACAAATGCTTTTTAGAAAACCAAACTCACTGTCTAGTCCAAACTAAAGTTGTTAACAAAGTAAAGCAGGTTAAACATCTTCTTACAAGCTGTTTTTACTATTTTACTTATTACATACTAAATCAAAGGTTCGGTTGACTTCGATTTGGTCAACTTCTGTCTTAAAATGGCGGACATGACTCATCTCCAACCCAACTACTAGATCAAACTTTTGACCAAATTTTTGGTCAAACTAACTCAACCTATGACCCGGCAGCTTTAACACGGCAACCGAGTAATCTAAACAAGCCAGCAATTTTGAACGTGTGGTGAACTAGTAACATGTATTGTGATGAAGGGGTTAAAAACGATAGAAATAGTGAAACTTAAAAGGATATTCTACAATCTGGCAGTGACACTATCAATCTTTAACAATAAAATCTAGTGTAAATGTTGGTACTGTATTTGTTTTAGATAAGACTGGCAATTTCAGTATTGCTTGAAATGAGATGACATGGGTTAAATGACCATTAAGCTAAAATTAAATAGATAGATTAAAATATGTCTGCATTTCAGCTGTGCGTTCAGTAGTCCCTCGATACGATGCGGTTTGACTTTCGCCGACTCATTCTTTCGCGTTTTGAAAGTAAGATTATACACAAAACAAATTAGCTGATTGATGGAAGGCGACCAACTAGAGCATTGTGCTGAGAGGACTGACCATCGGGAGCACCGGAACATTTCCCGGTGGCCTGGCCCACTCAGTCATCGCCGAGGGACCCCCTCCTTTCTCTTTCTGAGGCTGTCTGTCACAGAAGAGACGCACAACAGGCGGGCGCACAACATGTTGCATATCTCTGCTCTGCTGTGACTGACAGCCTCAGAAAAAGAAAGGAGGTGCGGGGTTGAGGTCTGTCTTTCCCCATCGCTACTGCTCAGGGAGCTTCAGTGAGGCAGATACCTGAGTGAGCAGCACAGATTCTTTATTTGAAATAATCAAGCGCGACATGAAACGAGCCTTTGGTCCAGCCCCGCTGCAATCGCTGGGCGGGCTAGGCCACCGGGAAATTTCCCGGTACTCCCAATGATCAGTCCACCCTGGAGATTGGCTCAGTAAACGTAGCATCAGTCTGTCTGCTCTCTTCCGCTGTGCTCTTTTAGAGCGTTTAGAGAGCTTAGGACATTGTTAAGAACATTGCAAGAGTGTGGGAAGGGTTTATAAAGCTTAAAAATATATATATAGGTAGTCCTCGACTTACGAACAGGTTCCGTACCTACAAACTGTTCGTAACCCGATTTTAACGTAAGTCTGAACTCATTATACTGCGCCGCAAACCCGTTCGTAAGTCCGGATTTTTGCCAAAAGTCGAGGAAATACATGTAAAATGTATGTTAACGCTGCGCCCGTTCTTAAGTCCGAGTTGCTGTAAGTCGAGGGCGCCTTAAGTCGAGGACTACCTGTATATGTATATATATATACATGTATATATATGTATATGTATATATCTTCTTCTTCTTCTTTCGGCTTCTCTCTGCGTTAGGGGTCACCACAGCGAACTAGTCGCACGAAGACTTGGCAATTGTTTTTACGCCGGATGCCCTTCCTGAC
>JARVGQ010000828.1:20170668-20184475 GCA_031762355.1 Hypsolebias martinsi | reverse complement strand
ATGCACTGACCGGGGATCGAACCCCGGACCTTCCGGTCCTGAGCCGGCTGCCCTGCCTCTACACCATCTCGGCCCCTTATTATTATGCGCCACCGCTGACCCGTCGCGTTGATTGTGCTTTTATTTAATGGTCAAAACAGCTTCATTTTACCTGGGTGGCACAGTGACTTCCATCTATCGCAGCCGGAGCCGCTAGCTCCAGCGTTCCTCCGCCTGCACCAGCTGAGTGAAGCGAGCGCGCACGAGAGGTCTCGCTGTTGCAGTTCTTCGAAATTTAAAACATCAGTCAAAAATTGTGTTATGAATATGGGGGAAAAAGTATATAAGTTACAGGACTGACAAATTTATGCGAAAAGAACTGCGACTTATATGCCAGAAAATACGGTACTCGATCCTGCTTGCCTTGTCTTTCTTAATCATTAAGTGCCTACATGGCCTACATTTTGTTTTCCCCATATTTGTAACGTGCATTATTCATACTATGTATGAACATTATAAATCCCGTCACCTATTAGTGGGGTTCCTATTGCGGTGGCAGGCAGAGTGTCAGACACGATGATGAGGAAGACGGAGTAGCCTAGCAGCAAGGTGATTTTGAAGGAAACCCTCTCTCCGCTGTCTGGTGGCAGATAGAAGCCAACGACGTCCATCACCATCAGGAAGATGCTGGGCAGCAGCAGATTCACGGTGTAGAACAGTGGCCGCCGCCTGATAACCACCTGGGAAATATAGTTTGATGTCAAATTTAAATATTGTGAGCTTAAGGAACTTGTTTCTTTTCTATGTATTTTTTAAATTGAAATGAATAAATACATTAAATAAATAAATAAATAAATATGTTGCTAATTAACCCTTTGCTTATCTAATACTTGTGCAAACAGTAGACTGATGAGTGTGTTGATCAGACCAGCAAAAATGTTCTTACATACTCCAGACTGCTTAGACAAAAAAAAAAGAGGTAAAAATAGTAATAAGAAGAATAAAATAATGTGGTTCTGTTTAATTGGCACCGATATTAAAGATTAACGTCACTCGCACTTATGCAGAATGTGTTGTATGGATACCCTTAAGCCCAATTCCAAAAAAAAAGTTGTGACATGGTTTGAAATGCAAATATAACAGAATGCAATGATTTGCAAATTTCACTAACTTGTGTTTTATTCACACCGGAACATAGTAAACATGTCAGATGTTTAAGGTGGGAAACTTTTACATGTAACACGACAACACAAAAACACATCTCCAAAAAGCTGCAGTGGCAACAAAAGATTGTAAAGTAAGTGATACAGGCAGGAAACATCTGGAGGAGCATTTTCTAACTAATGATGATAATTAAACTTCAGTTAGAGGACTGGGTATGAAAATAAAATTTAAAAGACTGAACCTCTAGATGGGCAGAGGTTCACCAGTCTGTGAAAAGCTATTTTTTAGAAAAGCTGTTTCTCAATCTTCAATTCAATTCAAAATACTTTATTAATGTTGTTGGCACATAGTTCAAAAGCCAGCCTCTCTCATGTTATAGGGGTGCATCAGTGTCCAAGGCTTTGGCATCTTACACATCTGGAAAGGCTCTATGAATGCAGAACAGTGTGTTCATGTTTTAGAACAACACGTGCTCCCATCCAGTAAAGAATCCAGCAAACGGATCCACGACTGTTGAAGAGCAAGAACTCCAACAAACGGTAGACATTCAAACAGTTTTTTGAGAGTTGTCGCTTCTCCAAAATTCAAAAAAACCTTTTTAAATTGGTCCAGTTGCTTACTTTAAACAATGAATATGTTTGCTATTCTCCATTATGAATAAAATATGGGTTTATGATATTTACAAACCATTGAATTCTGTTTTGATTTACGTTTTACTCACCGTCCCAATTTTTTTCCGAATATGGATTGCAATACATTGTATCAGTTTTAACACAATGTGGTATTTCCATTCAATATTCGATTTAAATGACTTGCATCACATATTTCAAACCGCAACCAAACACTTTTTTTTCACCCACACTCACGTGGAACTTCATCTCAGCGTAATAGTTGTCGTTGTCGACGCTGAAGATCTTGTAGTCGGAGAGAATGTGGAGCAGCTCCCACTCTCCCTGGTTCATGAAGACGCTCTTGTCGTCCCTGAGCTTCTCGGGGCTTCTCATCAGTGTGATGTTGATGTCATCAACTGCAGATCAAACACAACACTGGGAGCAGCGTGAAACCTCCCTGCTCTCTGAGCTCAGCTCACAGCAGGACAGAACTGACGGGCGAGTCAAAGAAAACAAGCTTCTGCTTCAGGACTTGGAGGGATTCGTGCTACTTTAAGCTCACATTTATCCTTTTGTCTTATTGAGGATCTTTGCTTTGGAAAATGTGCATTTCATCTTGCAATGACCTGAACAGCTATCCCTCCAAAAAAAAAAAATTGTGGCAGTGAGAGAAAGAAACCTGCCATATTTTCCGGTGTATAAGTCGCACGTTTTTTCCTAATTTGCATGCCCTGCGACTTATAGAGCGAAGCGACATATTTATGGATTTTTTTCCCATGTTTTTAGACCAATTTTTGGCTCAGATATGACAGTTTTTCATTTTGGCAAGAATGGTGTAGTACCACTTTTGTCCGCTAGGTTCCACCAAACTTTTCCAGCTCATGTGTCTGACGGCAGCCTCCTCTTTTCGGACTAACTCTGTGGCAGCCCAGCCTCCTGCTCTGGAGGTATGAACCACAGGACAGATTTTCATCAAACTCACAGAAAGTAATTATTGGGTGGACATTTACAAACTGTTAGCTTTATGAGATGTTTGAGCTGAAATTTGAAGTTTTTCGCCGTAGTTGTGGTAGCTGTTAGCTCCATGTTTTAACGGGTACTATTTTTCAAATAACTCAAAATCCACGGGACAGATTTCATCAAACTCACAGAAAGTACAAACTGTTACCTGTATGAGACGTTTGAGGTAAAATTCAATTTATTTATAATTTATTTTCGCAGTGCGCAACCGTTTGGAAGACGTCAAAGCCAAACAATTTAAATCCAGCAGATTTGACAATTACGTGCATTTATTAAGGAAAAGTTCAGCTCAGACACATCTTTGCTATAATTTTCAGCAAACAAATAATTGTTTTTACCATGTTAATCTTGTTAAAGTCCTTCCGTGCACGGCCGTGGCTGCCACAATCCTTTTTTGGTAAGACACC
Source organism: Hypsolebias martinsi (assembly GCA_031762355.1). Classification (NCBI taxonomy): domain Eukaryota; kingdom Metazoa; phylum Chordata; class Actinopteri; order Cyprinodontiformes; family Rivulidae; genus Hypsolebias; species Hypsolebias martinsi. The sequence goes on along the minus strand of JARVGQ010000828.1, from coordinate 20,181,294 downwards.
GCCCACATTTCCTGGTTGTCAGCGGTGACACGTAACATAGGCGACGCGTCAGCAGTGACTCATAATAGGTGCTACTTATAGAGCAAAGCGACATATTTTTGGATTTTTCCAAATTATTGGACATAATTGGACAATGTGACTTATAGGGCGGAGCGACTTATCGGGCGGAAAATGCGGTACATCATGATCACAAATGAGAAGTCAACAACTCTTGGTGTCGTCAGGTTAGTTACAGTAGTCCCTCGATACTTCGCAGTTTGACTTTCGCGGACTCACTGTTTTGCGGGTTTTCAATGTAAGATTGTACACGATACACGATTGGCTGATTGATGGAAGGCGACCAACCAGAGCATTGTGCTCTGTATCCTGGGTGCTGATTGGCTCAGTAATCGTAGCATCAGTGTGTCTGCTCTCTTTTGCTTTTGTGAAATTTATTTCGAGCCCTACGATGCCCCCCAAACGTTCTGCGCATTCTAAGGTTTCAGGCAGTGAACCCAAGTGCTAGAGAGAGATGCTTACCATAAAAGAGAAGGTGGAGCTTCTTGACATGTTGAAGGAAGGGCGAACATATCCAGCGGTCGGCCACCAGTACGGGATCAACGCTAAAGACTGGTCAACCTGTTTCCCGTCCAGGGACCATAACTCCGGCATCCGTACAGCCCTCCCCATCCGCACATCTCTGGGTGCACATCTGGGGGGCGCCTTCTCCCGTCGAGCCTGTGGCGCTCATGGGTTGCAGCTGCCAGTGGAGGCCTTCTTCCGCGCTACCCATGTCCTTGCACTCTCCATCCCCGGGACCAACAGAAGAGACCCATTCCAGCAGGGGAAGGAGGGTGGAGGCCACCGTACAGGCAATGCATCGGCCTTCCGGGCGTGCCCTCACTATATCAAGAATAACAATATATACGGATATATGTATATAAATACTAAATATAACGTCACTTCGCAGATTTTTACCTATCGCGGGGGTGTCTGGAACGTAATTCCCGTGACAAGTAAGGAACTACTGTATTTGTTTTTATCATTCCACCCTGGAAAAATGGTGCTAATAAATAGTTAAAAGTCCCAAATTATTATGGTAGTCGTGCCCATGGTGTGTTTACACCTCCGAGTCGTAGAGTTGTAAAGTTTAACACGAAAAAAAAAAAAAAAACGTTTTTTTTCTCTGCTAAACAGAAGAAATCTGAACTCAGAACAAATTTGGAAAAGTCTCTTTGCAGTGTGAGCTCATCTGCACACCGAGCACGCTCACGCAAACAGAGGTGGATTTGTGAGTTCCTGTGAGAGGCTTTGCACATTCTTGCTAAAGCGTCTGCGCAGACGGGCAGATGTCAACCAGATGATGCTCTCAGCCACCCAAGGCGACTGATCGCAGATCAGGTTTGAGTGGATGAGCGAGAGGCCGAGTTCTTTCTTCATCCGGCGGTGTTCTGGTTGGAGCAGACGGAGGAGCATTGACAAGGCCGAGTCTGGTGGCTATTTCTGTTGTGGCATTAGGTCACGTTACTGTCATCTGGAGTTTTTGTGGTGTTCAAGTGTTTATGTGGAGGCGACAGAAGAACACTGGCACGGTGACAGCCATGCATGTCCTCTGATTGTTGCTCCTCAGCACAAAGACAGCAGACTGTCGGTGCTTTACTTCATCAAGCTGTGAAAATCAGGCTGCAGCAGCCTGGAAATTAATTTGTACTCACACAACAGCAAGAAGCAACAGCTTCTCACAAAAGATCACCAAGACTTAAATGAACTCACAAAACTACATAAAACCTAACAAGAACCACATTGTAGTTGGTTTACACTTCCAACTGGGCATCTTTGTAGATATTTACAGCCTTCTGTCATTAAAGGTGGGTGATCATGCAATTGTAAGTGCATGTGTTTGTCTCTGTCAACAAAATATCTAAAGAACCACAGGACAAAACTGAATTAGATTTTCTGAAAACAAACGTTGGATGTGCATACGTCAACTTTTTATTTCCTTTCGGCTGGTCCATTTGTCAGGGGTCGCCACAGCAAACTAAGTCGCACATACGTCTACTACAGATACATTTTTAAGGCAGTACAGTATTCCCTTGATACTTTGTGGTTCGACTTTTGCGGACTCGCTGTTTCATGGATTTTCAAAGTAAGACTGTACATGACACATGTCAACTTTGATAATACTCAAGTAACTGGGACGTTACGGGATAAAAAGATAATGGGAGTGGGAACCAACCAATAGGACAAAACAAAACAAAAAAAAATAATACTTTGGGCAGGTGCCGCCATTTTGTAGTTTTCTTTTGATGAGCCTATACTGTAACGCAAGTCAAAAGAACTACACTACTAAGAAGCCAACAGGCTTCTGGCCGCTGCTTTCTGCCGAAATTCCAAGAACAGCAATGGAGGGAGCAAACACTAGTCGAGAAACCGATGTGGTAAAAAAACAGATTTGCAACGTCAGAAGTAACAATCTTTCTATTAAACTCACCGAACTGGCAGGAAAGTCGCAAATAATCTTGAAGCTGAACTCATCCTTCAAGTTGTAGTATCTTCCCAAATAAAATTTCGCAGTACTGTACAGTATATATGTATGGTGTTAAAATTACATATGTTTTTAAAGCATTGTTAAGAACATTGCAAGAGTGTGGGAAGGGTTTATAAAGCCTTAAAATATATATAAATACAAACATAAATATAGCATTCCTACTTCGCGGTTTTTCATTTATCGCCATGGTGTCTGGAACGTAACCCTCGCGATAATCGAGGTACCACTGTATCTCATGGGGCTGGACCGAATCACAGAAACTCACAGTCCTTGAATTCTGCCCATTTTCTTTTTAACATTGCAAGTTTTCTCTCAAAATAGTCACCGAGTGGTGGCGGCTATCTCAAACCTGTCTCGTAACCTTCTCATCTTAGTTTTTGTAGGTTTGGAGCAGTAGAGCTGTCAATGAGACTAACCTGTATAAACAAAGGTTGAATGAATGAATGCATTTTGACATCTGCATGGGAGATTCTCTGACAACAAACACTCGAGGCCACAGCCCTGAATATTTAGACCTATAAACCACGTGGATCATAATAGTATAAATTAAAAACTAAAAAAGTTGCCCATCTTCATTTCAAACGTGTATTCTAATAAATTAAATCACAAACATGGGGGCGGATGCCCAGTTGAACACAAACAGGCTGATGTGGGTACGATGTGAGCAGAAGTGGGCAACAAAATAATGGGAACAGCTTAGAAAACAGTTTTAAAATCCGTGCAAACAAAAATAGGCAGTGATTTAAAAAAATAAAAAAATAAAAAACAGGCAAAACTCAGCCTCTATGGCTTTCTGGTCGCAAACACTCTGAACTTTGGGATGGACAAACAAAATTTTTATTTTTCCCCCCACGATTTTGAGTTGCCTCCCAGTCTCCAAATGGCTATAACTCAATCAGTTGTACGGATATTGAGATGAAATTTGGTGTGGTAGTAGTCATCTCCAACTCAAATTCTGAGGGCTAATAAATAAGATGAGATCTTTGTTTAAACGTTTGTTATCCAAGATGGCGGGTGATGGGCCTTCCACCGAAGTATGGGTTGGTCTTAAAACCAATATTTTAGTAATGTCGTGTATCGAAGTGATGGTAAATAGTTACATACCTTTGGTTCAACTCTTTTAAAAGACACAAACAGAGCTGTTTCCCAGATCGCAAAGGACGGGGACTGACTGATGTGGTCTACATGGGTATTTTTAACCCAAGATGACACATACCGGACACGCTGAGGTATAAATCCTCACAAATCCAATAAAGTCCAAGGCAGAGCTGCTAATGTTTCTGTAACCTCTGAAAGCTCGCAGCAGCAACTTCCACCTGGTGGGAACAAAAATGCAGAATGCCTCATGTAATCCTACGAACTAATGAAATTAGTCAAACGTGTGTTCAGTGCCCTTGAAGGGAATGATACACAAGGCTCATTGGGATTAACCTGTCTAAATAAAGATTGAATGAATACTCAAACTATTGAACTAAAGAGTTTCAGCTGAAATTCGTGCAGAAAAATAGGCTGTTTTTTTGTGAAGTGGAAAAATCTCTCTATTTTTTTATTTGCTTATCATTTAAAAAACTTTTATAAAACAGATTTATCTCAGTTTTACATTACATATTTACATGAAGCAAAAAGTCATACGTTTTTGAAAGAACAAAAATGAAAAAAAAAATTGCTGAGTCAACAGTGTACATCGTAACAATTAACCTATTTTGTCTTTTGTTTTAGTATTTATTGCCATAAACAAAATATAAAATAGTGTCATTTGGTAGCAATACATAAAACGTCCAGGTATTTATGGACTGTACACAAAACATATGGGATACTTTCTGGGTTTGTACCAAATACCTGTGAGTACGTATGCTTTGCACCTACAGGGACCAGGCAGTCTTACGAAATAATTTGTTACCCTGTACTCACAAGGTAACAACAGGGTACGTTCCCTGTAAGTAACATGTAGGTACCAGGTGTGTGCTCTAAAAGTAACAAGCACATCTTCCTTCAGTACCAATCAACCAAAAGTACAGATAACATTTCTTGTAGGTACCAAGCATATACCACACAGAAACCAGGTACAAACCCTGTAGATACATGCTGCATTCAATTCCATTCAAAATACTTTATTAAGCCCAGAGGGAAATTAAATGTTGTAACTCATCATACCGGTTTCATTAAAGAGTTGTTATAGGAAGGATCTCTTGTGGCGGTCTGTCTTACAGCGTATCTGAAGAAGCCTCTGACTGAAGACACTCCCTATAAGTACTGTATATGTACCAGATATGTATTCCGTAGATTCCGGGTACATATCTTGTTAGTACTGGGCACATCCCCCATAGAGACCAAACATGAACCCCATATAAACTGGATACATGAACCTTAAAAGTATCAGGCACATTTCCAATAGGTACCCCGTGTTTCCCGTACTTTACTTGCCTTGGCAGGGTGCTCATCTCTACAGTGATTTTTGTCGACAGGGGTGGGGGGTCTGTGTTGCGTGCTTTTTGCACCGACAGTTCGACAGTTTTCGAATGGGGGAGTTGTGGAGACAGTTAAACGTGAGGGAAACAGAGCTTTTTAGCTAGCGCATCTATATTGCGCGCCGCTAGCTTAGCACTAGGTCAGTGCCGGCGGTTCTCGAGATGGGGGTGTTTGCGTCGGTTCGGTAAGCGGGGCGCTCAGTTCTGTTGACAGGGTGGGTGCCCTGCTTGTATAATAGTAAGGGAAACACTGGATACTTAACAAGAATCTTGGAGACACCAGATACATACCCATCAGAACCGAATGCGTACCCTATAGGTGCCAGGCTGTAGTATGTACTGCCACCTATTAATAAACCTAAAAATACTCTAGACATCGAGGAGCCACAATCCTTCATGTTTTAGTTGTTTCTCTGCTTGAGTGGACTGAGGACCACAGTTCTAGAGAACCCAACATCTAATCTTTGTCAACAATTTATATTAAACAATTCTGACATTCAAAACTCTCACTTCACATGTTTACCATAATCCCGCAACTCAAATACTCTACGTAGGTTTTTTTGATCGGTTCATTTTGAAATAAAGGTTTATGAAATCATATTTTTATGATTTTTTTCACCCCTCTTTATGGTTGAAACAAACAGAAAATTATCAGATTTCAATTTACTTCCAGTGTGTTTTTTCCAAAAGTAAAAGCAAATCAAACCGATGAACTATCTTTGAATGTTTAAGTTAACAAGAGTTGTGTCAGAATGCTTAGATAAAAATTAGGACTTGGTTGGTTTATTGTTAAGTTAGACCAACGTGGACCAATTAAAAGTTCTTGGTCGCAGAGCAAAACAGGTCACCAGTGACGCAAATGGTATGTTGTGGTCAAACTGTTGAATTGTTCTTTGTGAGTGTTAAATGTCTCCGCCACTTAAATTTTACCCTGAAATCTGTTTACGAAAGTATGATTTATTTCATGTGTTTACATGTTCTCAGAAGATAATCCCCATATATATTTTTTTTTTTCATTTCAGCTGCTTGTTTTGGCACAAAACAACGATCAGACTCAGAAAGCTTGACGAGCAGGAAACCCCTTTATAAAAGGAACACATTGTTTTGGTCTGTAGGCCCGTGGCTTCACCTGTGGTGAATCGTCTGCCTGGTTTCCTGGTGAAGACACACGAGGGTGCAGCCCTTCGTCATGTCAGCCAGAACAAAAACAATTAAAGGGAAGTGCACTCAAAGAGCGTCCAACTTTCAATATGTGTCCCAGTAGGTTTGTTAGCGTTGAACTCATTTTTGCCGCTGTAGTTATTCAACGTTCCCAATTCCACATTGTACAACCTCAGCCATGCTTGTGCTTTGAATTCATTGCAATGTAGTGGATTCTTAAACAACAGGAATGCAGCAGGTTTTTCTCAGACTAAAAGAAAAAAACAGTTGGACCGGATTGGTTTTACTGAAAAGATGAAAATGAGTCTTTTAAATCAGGTCCGCAACATCTGCTGTGTGTCGGCCATTCATCACCGGTTTGACAGACAGACTTTTGAGGATAGAAACTTATTTTCTATTTGGACAGCTTTCATGGAGCGAGGGAAGTTGCTGAGAGGAGGAAAAGTGGAGGATAACTGAAGGATTTAACCACCCCCCCTTCCCTGCTTCTCTTCTCAGTGGGGTGCAAGCCATGTGCTGCTCACACCGTCCTTCTGTCTGAGGTTTGTTTTGAAATTTCAGGAGCCTCTTGGCCTCCTGTTGGACACGTGTCCTCGCGAAATGTGACTTTGAAAAACTAGGACAGGCAAACACTGAGCAGAAAACATGAGAGTCCGGTGTCATTCTTCACGTTGGAGCCGAACAGACTGCAGGAAGTCGTCGCCGTGTCTAAACCCATGATGCTCGACCGCAAGCGTCAGTGGGTCAGGGCTTTACTATTTTTAAAGTAGCACAATGTGCCAATTTCCTGTCTCAGGATCTAAAATACCTGCCCTGGATAACTGATCTCTGCCGTCAACCTGATTTCTGAAGCAGAAAGCTCTCCTCGATGAAAACAGGCCCAGGAACTCTGACTTTTCTCATATCAGGCACAATCTGACAATTTAGAAGATTTAAAGGTCTGAAACAGACAAATATCAAGCCAGGATGTCTTTAGTCTGAATTACGGTATCTACAGGAAGTTGTGTTAGTAAATTTAATTTCTGAGTGAAAGCAGCAGTTGTATGACACAGCAGTGTTTCCCCTGGTTTAGTTTACTTGACTTGGCAGGGCGCTCATATCTTTTGTCAACAGGGGGGTAATAGACGGAGACAAATCTATGTTGCATGCTGCTTGTACCGACAGTGTTTTCCATTTTTGAGCAGTGGGGTGGGGGGAGACGGTTCAGTGTGAGGGAAATCGAGCTAGCTTCCTGTAGCGTTTTTAGCTAGTACGTCTGTATTGCGCGCCACTAGCTTAGCGCTACATCAGTGCCGGCAGTTGTTCAACACATTTGTCAGTTCGGTAGGCAGGGCGTTCGGTTCTGTTGACAGAGTTGTATAATGGGAGGGGAAACACTGCACAGATGCCACGAGTTTTGAGGGGGCAGCAATTGGCGTACTGACTGCAGGAATGTCCAGCAGAGATGTTGCCCGTTAACCGAGCGTTCATTTTTCGATCATAAGCCGTCTCCAAGGATGTTTCAGAGAATTTGGCAGTACAGGTAGTCCTCGCTTTCCGTTCAAGTTCCGTTCCTAAGGGCCGACCGTAACCCAATTTCAACGTAAACTGGAGCTCATCCCACGTGGCGGCTGCAAGTCCGGATTTTGAATGTAACCCGAAACTGAAAGCACATGGCGAACGGTAACGGCTTTTTAAACACGTTTTTTTCAATGTAACACAACAACAGCGTACTTAAAACGCCGTTTTGCTGTATTTCCAAGCAGTTAGCTAACACAATACCCTAAAAAAAACAATAAAAAAAACATAAAATGCTGCATAAAAAAGTCAACCTGAGGTGTGATGACGTCACTGGGGAGGCGGTCGTAAGTCCGAAATGCCGTAAACCGGAGGTGACGGAACCCGAGGACTACCTGTATATCCAAGCAGCCTTGCAGCCGCAAACAACATGTAACCACACCAGACCAGGACCTCTAACGTTCAGCATATTCACCTCCAGGATCGTTTGAGACCAGCCACCCAGACAGCTGCTGCAACCATCAAGTTACAGCACCAAAGAATTTCTGTATAAACTGTCTGAAACTTCTCAAGGAAGCTCGTCCGCATGTTCGCCGTCTGTCCTCCTCGCGGTCTCCACCTGACTGCAGTTTGTTGTTGTAACTGACTTGAGTGGGCAAATGCTCAATGGCGTATGGCATGTTGGAGAGGTGTTCTCTTCCTAGATTAATCCCAGTTTCACTGCACATGGCAAATGGAAGACTGCATGTATGGTGGTTCCAAGATGGTCGCGCTCAGCCGAGTCGCGGCTTCAAAGGCTCCCGGTGAACTCGATCTTTGTTTGTCCCTGTTGTTTTTGTTTAACCTGTTTTTTGCGCCTACAATGTACATCCACTGTACGGGTATGACCGTGACACACTTGCGGAGTTTTCTGTGTTGCTTCCTTGCCATCCTGCCATCGTGGTTCAGTCCTTCCAGCCTCGGGCTCAGGCCTGTCATGGCAACTGTCTCCATGATCCTCCATCTGCCTGCATGCACTGAACTCTATGGACCTGTTCGGTTCCGTGGGAAAACCTGGATGTTCTCCAACTGCTGGACCCAGCTGCTGTGGTCATTGTTACCGTCGAGCTGCTGACAGGACCTGCTAACTAGACCTGCTAGCCTGCTAATGCTGCTAACAAGATCCTCCGTCTGCCTGATCAGACCGAACTCTGCAGACCCCGCTTGGTTTTGCAAAGAAACCTTGGATGTTCTCTGTCTGCTGGACCCAGTTCTGTAGGGCAGTCTGGGAGGCTGCTGACTCGACCTGCTAACGCTGCTAACAAGACCACGCCGCTAACAGTACCATGGTGCCAACTGGACCATGTTGTGTAGAGAAACCTCACTGTCATCAGAACCACTCTGCCAGTAGGACCATGCTGCTGTAGATTTATTTCTGTTCCACTTTTGGCACCTTGTTTCTGTATTTTTGTTGCATGCTTTGAATAAATCCCAATTTGTTAGTTTAGTTTATATTAGTGCTCACACTAAGTGTGTAAATTATAGCCGAACTGAACCTATAACAATCGTGCTGCTGCTGTACGGTGTATTGTTTCGCACTGTTAGTGACTGGCATATATCTTCTTTTAGTGTACTGTATGGCATTCATTTAGCATATATCTTAGATCTTTACTTACTGTTTCTTTTTACACTTGATGTTTTTGCTATTGTTTGATGTAACTTATGAACATAATGTTGTTCCACTACATGTACCACATGTGGTGCGAACAACAATAAAGAATCTCTGACTCTGATGGTGTCGTGTGGGTGAGTGGTCTGCTGATGTCAACATGTATGTGGAGTAGCCCACGGTGGCGGTGGGGTTATGGTATGGGCAGGCATGTGCTATGGACAACGAACACAGGTGCATTTTATTGATGGCATTTTGAATGCACAGATGTACCATGACGAGATCCTGAGGCCCATCGTTGTGCCATTCATCCACGACCATCACCTCATGTTGCATCATGATAACGCACAGCCCCATGTTGCAACGATCTCTTCACAGTTCCTAGACGCTGAAAACATCCCAGTTCTTGCAGGTCCAGCACACTCACTGGACAGTCACCCACTGAGCATGTTTGGGATGCTCCGGATCGTTGATACGACAGCGTGTTCCAGTTCTTGATAACATCCAGCAACTTTGCAGCCATTGAAGAGGAGTGGACCAACATTCCACAGGCTGCAATCAACAACCTGATCAACTCTGTGAAGGAGACGTGTTGCACTGCATGCGGCAAATGGACGTCACACCAGACACTGACTAGTTTTCTGACCCCCCAATACAGTAAAAGTAAAACTGCACATTTTAGAGTGGCCTTTTATTGTGGTCAGCCTAAGGCTCACCTGTGCAATAATCATGCTGTTGAATCAGCATCTTGATATGCCACCCCTGTGGGGAGGATGGATTCTGCAAAGGAGAAGTGCTCACTAACACAGATTTACACAAACTTGTGAACAATATTTTAGATAAAAAAGGCCTTTTTGTGTTCGTATAAAAAGTTTTAGATCTTTGAGTTCGGCTCATGAGAAATGGGAGCAAAAACAAGCGGTGCACTACTACTTTTGCTCAGTGTATACAGGTATATAAAAGAAAAAAATACTTTGTAGAATTTTCATTGAAATCCACTGCCATACATGACAGCAGGTCTTTACTTATTTATTTTTTACCATAAAACTTAAAATTTGATGTAAAAGTCTAATTTCTGATTAAAAACAAACTGTCATGACTTTTTTTCTTGTCTGTCTACAAAAGCAATATAAGTAAGGGGGTACCGTATTTTCCGCCTGATAGTCACACCTTTCTATAAATTGCATTGTCCATTTATGTCCAATAATTTGGAAAAATCCATAAATATGTCGCATCCCTCTATAAGTCGCACCTATTATGCGTCACCGCTGACGCGTCGCCTATGTTACGCGTCACCGCTGACAACCCGGAAATGTGGGCGGTGT
>JARVGQ010000828.1:20053436-20064869 GCA_031762355.1 Hypsolebias martinsi | reverse complement strand
ACCCTGTGTACATAATCTCGTTTCATCACATGTACCACATGTGGTGCGAATGACAATAAAGATTCTCTGACTCTGACAATTAAACTTTAAATATGAGGCCATTGTTTATGCAAATTAACATTTATTGTTTTCAAATAAAGTATGTTAAAACACAAACTACATAGAAAATGGCATTGAACGGTTCATGAACTTTTAATATATTGTGTAAATTTTTGCCAAAAATAATTGTGCAATGAAAGTCGTTGTAAAGGTTTGTGCAAAGAATAAGAACAGCTGTATCAGAAAGCTGTGTGGTTTGTGATTGGTAAACACTAACAAACTTACTGCACTAACAGAACCCAGCCTAAAGTTTTATGACAGGTCCAATCTTTAGCTGTTATCAGCTTATCTGTATTCTTAACCCGGGGCTGCAGTAGCTCGGTGGTTAGCGCCCACCGGGGTCTTGTAATTCTGAGGTTGCAGGTTTGAGTCCAGGTTGCATCAGGAGGGGCATCAAGCATAAAACAACTGTCAAACTTTTCACACGAGTTCATACATTGTGCTGACCCCTGTCACAGGGAGCAGCCGAAAGAACAACATCTGTATTCTTAACTCATAACAACGGAGATGTTATGTTCTCTGGACACAGAAAAGGAACTGCTGACCCAAAGAAAGATGTAAATGCTGATGATGCACATTAACAGTACAGAACCACGATCTTCAGTTACATTTTAATGAAAAAATAGGTGAAATTAAATAGTTGATGTTGGTCAAACTGTACTATGTTTGTGCATTACATGTACCATCTTATTGAAGTGTAAAGATGCTTTTAATAATCATTCATGAATCTCTTTTTTTTCAGTGATGTGTGTCTGTTTGTCTGCAGTTTACGTCTGTGTAGAGGTTATGTTTTTTTGTAAAAGTATTATTGGGTTTCCAGAGGCTCTTAGAAACAGGATAAAGGAATAAAAGTTTCACATTAAACTGATTCTGCTGATATTTTATTTTTCATCAGAAATGTGTCTTAAACCTTTAGCTGTAAAAGTGCCTCAGATGTGAGCCAACAGTAACACCTGCTTCTCAAAGGCTGTAATACGTTTTATTATAAAGTTTTGTTGACATAAGTTGGGCAGTACAAGCCAATATGACCCCAGCAGCCTTTTGATTGAGATGTTTCTTCATCCTTTTGGGTGCACAGACTTGATATTGCCCTTTCCTGCTCGCCCACATAAAAACAGCAGGAAGAGAACAAAGGAAGCAAAAGCACAATTTTTTTTATTAATCTGCAGATTTTATTTTTATTTTTTTGTACAAACCCAGATACAAAACTACATTTTCAGGTTTAAAAAAGTAATTCAGCACAGAAAGAGATTATTGCCCTATTATTTAACCCCACCCATTTGAATAAAACATTTATTTTTTTGGTGTCAATGACATAATCTGGGTTTTGGATTCAGTAAATGCACCAGAATGCAGGAATGGTTCAAAAGATTTATTGAAGCAGCAACTCTGCTGGAGGTCTGCGTCCGTGGGTCGCTTGGGTCTGCAGAGACACCAGAGTTAGTGACTTAATTTGACCGTGAAGGTTCTTTGGAGAATAAAGGCAGCCACTAACCTTCATAGTCAGGCAGAAAGCAGCATCTGTGCGACAAGTGGATTTGATGACATCACCAGTTGTGACTGAGCTGCAGCAGAGCAGAACTATGCAGTTTGAGGTGTTTGGGCAAGTCCAGACGTGAGGTCCAGTAGAATGGTCCGAGGTCATACACAAGTGATCAGAGATCCTTATCCAAATCCAGATTACAAGGCAAGAAACATAGTCGAGGTGAAGAAGAGCAGTCATTACTGTGGTCAGAGAGAGAGATCCAAATCAGGTGGGGGATAAGCAAGGCAAGGAGTCCAAGAGGTCATGACCAGGAAGTCAAACAAGACTGTGGCATGAACGCTGGACATCTACTACTTGGTAAGGTTCGACAATCTGGCATGTTTGTGGACGTGGAGCTTATAAAGGCAGGTGAACAGGTGGAGCCTTTGAGTGCCGATTGCTGTGGAGAAACAAGAGAGGCATGGCATGGTTTGGAGGGAGCAGGCTTGACATGAAAGATGGGTGACAGGCAAACAGAACATGGAAACAGAAAACTGTGGCAAGAAGAGGCAGAAACATGGCACAAGTACATTTTTATGATCATGCATGGAAAACCTTATCTGAACAACAAAAAAAGGGTTACTGTTTGTGAGAAAATATTTCTCTTTTCCTTAACCTAAACAAGAGCAGCAGAAACCCTTACAATGAAGTCAAAGATCAGATGACAAACACATCCAGACAAAATCTAACTTCTGATAGTTCTGACCATTTAGAAGAAGATTCTTTATCGGTCTATTGTTACAGTTTGTGACCCAAGTGTTTGTGTTGGGGTTTGAAGTGTTGTGGTGATCAGATCAGGAGAAAGCCAGATTGCCCACTGGTTGTGGACGGTCTGGTTGTGGAATGTCAAGGAGGAAACAGTGGAACGATGCCGTGCAAACTGACCTTTCGCAACCCTAACCCAAAAATGAAGTTCTGTTGTATTAAGACTGGGCTTTGATCCCTGTGAGGATTAAATACTGACAAGTTATGGTAAATGGAATGGACTGTACTTATATAGCACCTTTCCATCTAATCAAGATACTCAAAGCTCTTTACAACACAATCTGTGCCCTCATTTACCCATTCATACAGCTCTCTACTAGATCCATACAAAAATAATCACAATCTGTAGAGACTATTAAGAGCTTTAGATCACATTCATACAACGGTGGGTTTTAGAATTGACAGTAAAACCCAGAGACTACAAACTGAGGAAACAGAATCAAAACTCTTAATATATTAAAGTGATTTTTATTTACAGTGAAGTGGTATTTATATTATGTACGTGTGACAAAGTTGTTATAACCTTAAGGCCATAGAGATATTTGTCAAACCAAAACTCAGAACTAGTTTGAAGGGATGGTCTACCTCAATCCAGGGAATTGGATTGTGGAATGGTTTGGAGAATGAAGCTAAAAATGCCCAGTCAATGTGTATATTTAAGAAAATGATCAAAACTGAATTGTTTAAAAAAATGAAGTAGCTTAATGTGTAATTTGAGTTAGAAAAATTAGAGTTATTCATTTTGTTCTGTTACTTGAAGATTATTATTGTTTGAACAAATTGTTTGAACAAAGGGACGTATATAATAAGATTTTTCTCCTTTCTGCTGCCTTTCATTTTATATTTTGTATTCTTATCGTTTATGGTATTGTTTTATATTTTTTTTTAATGAATACATTTTTATAAATAAAAAATAAATACGTGTTACGTCCACCCTGGACACAACATATTAAGGACACGAAACACAAATAAGGGGGTTCAAACATTCAATTTATTCAAAAACTGCTGCTTCCTGTGGGAAAAAAAAAAAAAAAAAAAATTATGAACCCCTAATTCTCATGTCCAGCTAAAAAGACACAAAAAATGGTACAGCAGAAGGCCAACCCTACACAGGGCCGTCAAAGCCGCTGCTGATGCCAGACTAAAGCTACAAAAATAATAAGAAGAAAAAGAAACACCTATTACAAAAGAAAAAGGTGAAAACAGGACAATCGGTCCCACCAGGCCAAAGTTACAACAAAATAGCCAAAAACCAAAACAGAGTGAGTCTGAGGGGCCAAAAAGGTGGGAGCCTAAGAGAGTCCAAAAAACAGAGTGCATCTGTTAGAGAGAAACAGGCAAAAAGAGAGGACGAGCTCCCTGAACCCAGCTTATTTATGGGTAGGCAGAACATGCCACATCCCAGGACAAGTAAAGACTGATTAGCCAACCCAAAACCTGTCCAAAAATGTCCGGACAGAAACAGGAAGTTGGTTCCACAAAAGAGGAGCCTGTTAATTGAAATATCTTGCTCCAATTCTGCTTTTTGAAATTCTATGAACCTGCAGTCTGAGAGTGAAGTGCTCCGTTAGGAAAATATGGAACAATAAGATCCGTAATATAAGATGGAGCTAGGTTGTTGAGAGCTTTGTAGGTTAGAAGTAAGATTTTGAATTATATTCTGGACTTTACAAGGAGCCAATGGAGAGAAGCTAAAACTGGAGCGATATGATCTCTCCCACTAACTCCAGTTAAGACTCTGGCTGCAGCATTTTGGATCAACTGAAGATTTTTTAAAGAAGTACTTGGACACCCAGATGACAAACCATTGCAAGTTCAAGTTCAAGTTGTTCTTATTATCATTTACATCACATGTTGTATATGAGGTGGAATGAAATTGTGTACACGGGGTCCCAGTTCCATCCAACAACAGCAAAAATATAAATTGTAACAAGAAACAGTAAATAAGGATCTGAAATACAAACTACGAAGTACGTTAAACTAAGAAATATGCTTTACTAAGAAATACCCGAAACACTAATAGTACAAAAACAATACGCCGAACTTGACTACAGCAGCATGACATAATCAGCAGCATGGATAATCAGCAGCACATTTCACGCAGTCCAGCAATAGTCCAGACTGGATGTGATAAATGCATGGACCAGTTTTTCTGCATCATTTTTGGACAAGATGTTTCTAAGAGCTCAGTTTTAGTCATCGATATCTCCTTCTGTGCAATACTGTCAAGACAATTCTCTTAAAGGCATGCGTTATCAGCTCTTAGGGCGATGAATTAAGGCAGCTTGGGTAAATATATAAAATACATGGAAATGGCTTGGTTCTGTTCTGAAGCTGAATCGCTGCATCTGACACAGGGCGTCTTGAATCTATGTATAGTAAAATGAAATCTCAAAACTATCAAGGCCTTCTGAAACAAAATGTGCTGCCCAGTGTCATCGTGATCTCAAGGAACCCTTCAAACCTGAAAAGGAAAAAACAACAACATTAATTTTCATTATTTGATTTTCAGTACGCTTTTTCTTTGTACAGTGTTACTTTTTCCAAATTTTTAATATTGAAAAATATACATCCACCAGGGATGCTTGACTTGTGCGCATTACAAAATGCACACCCACCATCAAAGGAGAGCATCAAGATGTGAAGCAGGAATATTAAAAGGAGGCAAACAGTGGAAAGCAGGATGTGAAGGTGGTCGGATCAGCCAATGTGCCAACCTTGGCTGAACTCCAGAGCTGTGCAGAGAGGAGTCTGAGTTAAGTCGTGCTCTTTACTCAAAATGTTCACACAGTAAATAGTTTCGGTTTAACCTTGATAACTTCAAGTTTATCACTTTTTTTTTTCCCCTGACTTCTTCTTTCAAACTTGTGTTTCATGCGGCATTAACGCCTGAGATGCTCTGATTGCTCATGCACGGCCGCTTGCTGGGATGAACTGCTACATGTGCGATAACAGAAAGAAAGAAAAAGGTAAGAGAACCCTGACAGGGAACATAAGTGGCCTAGGGGGTCCACGGACTTGAGTGATCCTGCAGGGGGTGGTGAACACTTGCTCCCTAACTGCCTCTAGAGGACGGGGAAGTGGGGATGCAACTCCTTTTAAAACACAAACTGTTGTTTTCTTCCACTTTGCTCTCAAATGTACCCATTTTTACCCCTTTAGGACACTGTAGGTAAACAAAATTTGGAATGTTTACTTGGTTGCATTCACCTGGGTACTTGTCAGCAGTGGCTCCAGCTTGTTGTAGTGTCTAGTACATCTGAGTGGTCTGCAGGATCTGAGGCATCGGGGAGGCTGCGTTTTCACGAAGGAGGAGGTGGGGAGTGGTGTTCGACGTGTTCTTTTCAGACTTGGTTCTCTGGCTGCGCAGCTGCTAGCAATTACCTGAGAGGGGAGAGGAGAGGCTGTGATGTTCCCCAGCTCTGAAGGCCTCACCACAGCTCACACCCCAAGGCTCTCTAATTACTCCAGCAAAACTCTACATATCTGCCAGAACCAATCAGAGGCAACCGGGAAACAAGCGCACGCCGAGGCATTTGTTTGTTTGCGTCGCGTACACAAGACACTTATCAGGGAATCAGTGTTGGATTTGTTAACGCTCGTCTGAGGGTAACAGCTCTTCACTTTATGATGTCCTTGCTCGCAAGAGAAAGCAGCAATAGGGTTTTTTTTTTTTTAGGTGTTTGTTTTGGTCCAACTGTGCAGGAGGAGGCTTTAAGAAGAGAAATTCAAATTAAATAAGTTGGTGAAGAGTTGTTGGCAAAGCGCAAGAAGTGTTGCTAGTCCTTTTCTTCATCTACTCTGCAAGACAGTGTGGCTGTCTCTCCCACCACCTCCTTGCCATATGCTTGGCGCTGCTTGTCTTTTAGAACCACTTTGTCACCCTCCCAGAGTTTCCAGGTAGCCTTTGAAAGTGATGCTGGAAGATGCTAAACACCCAGGGAAGGTGGGACGGCACCAGACAGTGATTAATGCAGCTCCCAGCCATCTCCTTGAAGGGAGCCGAGGCGTTGTTGCACTGCATCGCAACTGCTTGGCAATGAAAAGAAGGAAGGAGGGGAAAGGGAGACAACATCACAAAAATGTGATGCTCTTTTTATTGACATGTTCAGTAATGCCACAAAACCAACCTAAAATTTAGCATTACAGCTAAACTGTGAGGGTTCTTCTTCACATTTGTGATGGACTTAGTTTGAATTTTGCACACTTTTCACAAGACTGAGCAGGTTTGCTATATACAGGTGATCCTCGGTTTCCGGCTGTCTTGGTTACCGGCTGTTTCGCGTTTACGGCTTCCGCCTCAGTGACGTCATCACCTCACGTTGCCTTTTTTATGCAGCATTTTATGTTTTTTCGGGTTTTTTTTTAGGGTATTGTGTTAGCTAACTGCTTGGAATCACATTAAAACGGCATTCTAAGTATGTTGTTGTTGTTTTACATTGAAAAAACGTATTTAAAAAGACATTACGGCCGCCATGTGCTTTCAGTTTCGGTTCAAGGCTAAAAATCCGCGTTTACGGCCCCATGTGCTTTCAGTTTTGGTTTAAGGCTAAACCGGTATCCGGCCAGGCCGTTAGAACGGAACTCGGCCGAAAACCGAGGACTATCTGTATAAGTCGCAGGACTGACAGATCTGTGCAAAAAAAATAAATAAAAAAACAACTGCGACTTATACGCCGAATAATACGGTACCTCTTGTTTTACACCGTGTAACTCCTACTAACTTGAATATGTCGCGCCAAAAACATTAACTTGCACCCCTTGTTGAATTCAGAGGGAAGAATCTCCAGTCAGATGACCTTTGACCCTTGGCTCCCTGACCCTCCTTATAGCCACAGGAGCCAGATGGTTGCTCTCAGCCTGGACCTCTCAACGAGGTCATGCTCCATAACGGTGAAAGCCGGTCCTCGGGAGGTAATCCACTTAAATCGGCAGCTGGATCTCCTGCTGAGGCTCCATTAGAGCAGCCCCAGTCGTTTTAACTGATTCATTGTTTAATTAGCTTAATTTGTCCTTTTCATCCAGTTTGTGCACACCAGATACTTTCTGTAAATACCAGTAAACGCTGGTGGGTTTAGATCTGTTTAGGACCCGGGGCCGATTTGTTTTAGGAGAGTCCCACAGCGAGGGTTTGGGTCGGGATGCTGGAAACCACAAGAGGATCTGATGATGTCATGCTGTCCAGCAGGGCATGCTTTTCATACGGAGCTTTGCATGCATGCAAACCGGCGTCCACAGCGCGGGGGCCCCGTCAGCGTCTCCCCGTCCGCACGCCGCTGCCGTTCCCAGTAAACGGCCCAGAAACATCGAAGGACGGCTGGGGCCTCCTGACGCCGAGCCGGGGCCGTCAGGGAAATGAGGAATTCTGCGCATCCGGGCCATTTCCTGTGTTGCCCTCCCACCCCGCGTCCGTGAAGATTTGCGTGGCTCCGCCTCCCGCGTTCCCCGGTGCCAACGCAGGAAGCGATCCGTCATCGGCGCCGTAACGCGACGCCGTGACGAGCATCCCTCGGCTGCTGTTGGCGCCGTGTGCTGCACCTGCTGGCCTTGTGGCACACATGGACCCACAAGAACTCATAAGAAGGGGTTCAGAAGAGACTGACTTCATCCAGTTTGACTGCAGAGGGGCGGTGGACTGAAGAATTTCACTTTGGCTGCTCTGAGATGTTTTCCCTCTGTGCATGCTGACATGCAAATGCACCATATGATGGCTCTGAACTTCTTGCAGCTTGTGACCCGGCGCTGCACGCCCCGCTCTGACTGACGCTGGCGTTCCTGTGAAGTTCTTCTCCTGGTTCTCTTGTGCAAGCTGTGACTCAGTCGGCTGTTTTATTTTCTGCAGAAACCAGAGACGGTGTGAGATAAGTGGCTGCACATCGAGGTCACACGCTGACGTTCTTCTGTTTGTTTTAGCTACACGTAGACGTCCTTGTACACCGAAACGACCTGGTCTTATAATAAGACGTATACTGTTTGTGAAAGCGTCACTTTTTATCATTTAAATCAGTCATGAAGGTCTAACAGCTGACGTTGTCCTGATGCTCAACTAGAGAAATGCAGTTCCTGTGAAAATGCAGTGTGGATGCTTATTGCTGAAATCAGCTATAAAAAAAAACATGCTGAAATGTAGCCGAAATGGAAGAACAAGCCTAAATTAGCAGAAGAAAGCAGAAACAACACTTGTTTACTGAAATGGGGTTAAATAATCAGAAATGAGCACAAGAATTAGGAAATCTGGGTGGGGGTGGGTTTGGGTAGAAGAAGCTAAAATTAGCACAAAAAATAGCTGAATAGGTAGAAAGAAGCTAAACTACCAGAAGGAAGTGGAAGGAGCTGAAATGTGGAATTTGCTGAAAAGCTAAAATTTGCATAAAACAGCTAAATTGTAGCTGAAACGGTAGAAAAACAAGCTGAAAGGAGCATAACAAGTTTAAATTAGCAGAAACTACCAAGAAAAACTTGAAATTATCTGGAAACGGCTGAAATTAGCTAAAAAGGTAACGGAAAATGTAAAACAAGCTTAAATTAGCAGAAGAAAGCAGAAAGAACATGTTTACTGAATTAGGTTTAAATGATCAGAAATGAGCACAAAAATGAGAAAATCTACAAGAAATTTTTAAAAAGCTAAAATTAGCCCAAAAAATAGCTGAATATGTAGAAAGAAGCTTAAACTACCAGAACAAGCTGAAAGGAGTATAGCAAGTTTATATTAGCAGGAACTACCAAGAATAACTTGACTTTTTCTGGAAACTGCTGAAATTAGCTGAAAAATGTAAAACAAGCTTAAATTAGCAGAAGAAAACAAAAAGAACACATATTTTCAGAATTGGGTTTAAATAATCAGAAATGAACACAACAAATAGCTGAAAAGGTAGAAAGAAGCTTAAATTACCAGAAGGAAGTGGAAGTAGCTGAAATGAGCTATAAAAAAATGGAATTTGCTGAAAAGCTAAAATTTGTATAAAACAGCTAAATAGTTGCTGAAACAGTAGAAAAGGCTGAAACAAGCTGAAACTGGAAGAAAGAAGTTAATTAGGCGGAAAAAGCTGAAACTTGCACGAATAAGCTGAAAGGAACATAACACGCTGAAATTAGCAGAAAAAATTTAAAAGAAGCGCAAAAATATTTCAGTTAGCAGAAAGAATCTGAAAGGAGCACAAACAGCTGAAAACAGCTGAAAGCTGCTGAAATAAGTTTGAATTTGCAGAAGGAAGCTGAAAGGAGCATTAACAAGCTGAAATCAGCAGAAAGAAGTAAAAAAAAGCACAAAAATGTTGTAGTTAACAGACAGAACCTGAAAATAGCACAAAACAGCTGAAAGTAGCTGAAAAAAGTTAAAATTTGCAGAAGGAAGCTGAAAGAAGCTGAAGCAGAACAAAACGTGAAAGGAGCAGTAAAAGGTTGTAAACAGATTTAAAGATGAAAAATGAGCTCAATTCAGTTTCTCTGAGGAAAAAAATGTCAGAAAAGACTAAATATTTCAAAAAGCTAAAGTTGCAGCAATACCAACAGTCATTACAGGATTGTCCTGAAAGAGCTGAAGGTTTTAATTAATGATTTGTTGAAACAGTTGAAAACTGCAGGACGAGGACCGTATGGAAGAAAACAGGATGACAACAGAGTGAATGCTTCATGAACATCCAGTAGGATAATGAGTCGGGTCCTCTGGACGGATTCTTCTTTGAGTTTCGTCTTTTCTCCAAAAGACTCCTTCAGTCTGTGGAGCTTGACCTGACTCGACCTTGCTTCCATTTTTGTCCACTAGAGGGAGCTCTGTCATCATTTTTAACAGAAACAGCAGCGAGGCCTCTAAGCCAGGACTCTGAATTATTGCTCAATGTTTGGAGACTTTATTGGTCCTGAGGTCCACCGTCCCCTCTCTTTGTTGGATCTCACAAAGAAAGAGGAGGTGATGCATGTGCATCCACCAGAGAGGTGGGGTCTGTGTGGTTGTCATGGCAACAGATGCTGAAGCGTGACCTCATGGTGTGTGAATTTCTAAACTCACGTGGACTAGGTTTTTTCATTTTGTTTTATTTCCTTTTTCCAACGCTGCTATAGATGGAGCAGGTGTCCGATGACGAGCTGGACCACGGGGCCGAGGAGGACAGCGACAAGGAGGACCAGGACCTGGACAAGATGTTTGGAGCCTGGCTGGGCGAGCTGGACAAGCTCACGCAGGTGAAACACACACACACACACACACACAGGTAGAAATGAAGAGACGACGCGGGGATGGAGCCGTATCCATGGCAACACCAACACTGCTAATCCCGTCTCTTGGCCTGTATCCTAGCAACCCCGCTCCCGCCCATCACTTGGTGTTGTGCGGATCTGTGCGTGGGGCCGTCGGACACGGTTTGGCTGAAACGTCAGTGTCTGTGTTTTTACAGAGTCTGGATGACGGCCGGCCACAGAAAGCTCTGCAGAAGCCGCCTCTGAGGCAGGAGACCAACATCGCCAACTTCTCCTACCGCTTCTCCATGTACAACATAAACGGTACTGACGAAAATAAAAACACAGTGTGGCTCGTATCGTTTGTTAACCCCGCCCCTAAACCATGTCCTGTCATCGTTGGTGTTCGCAGAGGCTCTGAATCAGGGCGACTCTGTGGACCTGGATGCTCTGATGGCCGACCTGTGCTCCATCGAGCAGGAGCTCAGCACCATCTCCAAACCCAACTCCACCTCCCGCAGCCAGAGCAAAGGCCAGCCGAGGGGCCCCGGGGGCCGCAGCGCCAGCACGAAACACACCGGTACGAGTGGAGGAGGAAGCAGCGGAGGTACTTCCATGAAGCTGCGCTTCACGATACGTTTAGTCTGACGGTCGTAGCTAAAATGTTTTTATACCGAGCAAAATGCTGGAGTTCCTGCATAAATGCTTATTGCTGAAAAACAGCTGAAATGTAAGAACAAGCCTGAATTTCAAAAGTAAGCAGAAAGAACACTTACCGGTATTTGCTGAATTAGGTTAAAATAAGCAGAATTTAGTACAAGTTTAGGAAATGAGCTAAAAAAAAAAAAAAAAAAAAAAAAAAATGAGCT
>JARVGQ010000828.1:19954517-19965630 GCA_031762355.1 Hypsolebias martinsi | reverse complement strand
CCAGTCTAGACATGACAAATGCATGAACCAGTTTTTCTGCATCATTTTTAGATAAGATGTTTCTAATTTTAGTGATACTACGCAGGTGGAAGAAGGTGGTTCTAGTAAAGTTTTTAATGTGGGGGATAAAAGACATGTCCTGATCAAAATAACACCAAGATTTTTAACATTTGAACTGGAGGCCAGATTAATGCCATCTAAGGAGGGAGAAAGACTGAAAAATTCAGAGAGCTCAACAGGACAAACATAAATCAGGCTCTAGTGACAGTTTTAAAGTTGTCTCGTCTGACAGGGAACCAGAGGTGATAGTAGGAATGATGGTTTGAATTTTCTTCCTAAATGAAACAATTTTATTTATAAAGAATCTCATGAAGTCATCACTGCTTATAGTTGTAGGGATAAAGGTTCAACAGAGATATGATTTTTCATTAGACTACCTATGGTACTGAAAAGGAACCTGGGGTTCTTTTTATTCTCATCAATTAAAGATAAAAAATATATATAGTTCCAATGAAAGATTATTAAGTAAACTGCCTATCTACTGTATATGGATATGGATAAATTAATGGTAAAACAAATAGCTTGAATTTGATTTGCAGAATGTCTATGTGACAACTGGTATGATTTAGGTATAATATCTGGAGTCAGTTAAATCCATTTCATAAAACGAACTTTAAAACCTTTAGGTATTTAAAATTAATCAGTTACCTAGATGAGCTTGTTTTCTGTATGCTAGCGTGGAGACATGTTTCAGAGATTTAAAATAAAATTAACTTAACAACATTTACCTTTTAACATTTGTTTTTCCTCTTAGTTGTGTTTATGAACAGTACAAAATCTGAGTTAAGGGAACAGCTTGTCTGTGCAGCTGACAGTGCAACACCAGTGAACAAAGCTGCACGGTTGCATCATCATGTATGAAAGACTGATAAACAGCATTGTGTTGGTGTTGCAGAAAACAGAGAAGAGTTTTTCTCTGGCTCAGCTCTGCACTTGTTTTCTGCTCATCTCACAACAGAACGTTGAGTTTTGTGTTAACCACAGAAAATTTATTAGTTTAAATAATTTCCCTGAATCTACTCGGTGGGATGCACCCGACAGCTATTTATGTCACATGATGAAGATTAGAACTATAAAAATGTCATGATCTGGTCTGTGAGGAAAGCCTGAGGGTCAAAATACTGATCATAAAGTGGGATCCCACTACCTGAGGGCTCAGTCTAATGATGGATCTCATATTAGGTGAACACTTTCAGAAAAAGACGTTTTTGTTGCTTTTCTTGGAAAACTATCAAATTGCTTTTTCAGAGTAAAAGAAAGGAACGTCCTAAACTGCAGTAGGTCCTCTCCATTAACAGAATAGTAAAACTATCTGGTTTCTGACACCTTTCCTGCTGAAAATGAAATATTTTTTCCACATATCAGTGACGCCTCCTGCTGGTCCAAGCAGTTTGTCACAAAGGTGGTTGCAGAGACACCTGACCTGGTCCATTTCTCTCACAAACACACCTACAGAAAGGAAGACATCAAGCCTAAAGGCATACATTACTCTTTATTTTACAGCACAAGGCAGATATGCTGGTGAAGATTCTCAGTCGTCCAGGACATGATTTCTTTATTGAATGTTTTTTGATTTTAACACAAGGCAGAATTAGTGGCTAGTAATAATTGTATTTACAATATAAAACCATAATGCTTGTTTTAAGATTAAATAGAGGAGATTCATAATTAAATACATTTTCTGATAATAAGAAAGCACCTATTTCATCTGCTAGTGACCAGAATTGACCAATTTTAGGCTTAACCTAAAACTGGTTCACTAAGCACAGAAAAATCTGATTTTATTCCCAGTTACTGAACGCATCAAAGCTCAACAGTTAAAAGTAAAAGTTTTTTTTTTTGTTGTCCTGTTAAATGACTGTAAACTCACTAAGCAATAGCAAATCTTCAGTTTGAAAGGTCTGACTTGAGTGAAGTGAGAGAGGAGGTGACACTAAAAGCAAAGTGGATTTATTTTACAGAGGTTTGTCTGCACCTCACTTTACAGGGTTGCAGAGTTTCTTTATAGTAACAGCTGCAGTTTAAATTCAACCTTTAGGTTCTGAGGTGTGCAAAAATATACAAGAGTTAAAAAGAAGCTTTAATCTGGTTCAGAAATAAAAAGTAGCTCTTTGTTTATTTTTGTACAAATAGCTGTAGAATAACCTGGGAGATATTTGTAAGTTTCCAAAGCTCTATAAGCAGGAGCTGATTTAATGACAAAATAAATATAGTACTTTACTGAAAACACTGATGAATCCAGAGTTGAATTTTCAGTTAGTTGTATTTGATTTACAATACGGTAATTGCCATCCTTTTTGAACTCTTAACACTTCATTTCCAATGTCTGATGCAAACCTTTTTTGTTTATATTGTTTATAAAGTGTTTTAAATTAGTACAACACCAAGAAAGAGACTACCGTATTTTCCGGCCCATAAGTCGTAATTTTTGCATAATTTGCATGCCCTGCGACTTATGCACCGAAGCAACTAATTTATGGATTTCTTCCCATATTTATAAAACAATTTATGGCTAAGATATGACCGTTTTCATTCATTCTTACTGAAAATATTGAACACTACCATTTTCTGCCACTAGATGGCATTCGAGTAGTATGGCATGCCGTTGTGTCATGTAATAGGTAAAAGTGGCTATTAATGACACAATCGGCTTGCCATGATTGGCCACCTTCATCCCGCTTCGGGATTATGCCTGGAGCAACCGTCAAATCAGCTTCATTTCACTGTGCCGCCCCGGTGAAATCAGCTGATTTGACCATTGAAGTGCATTTATTATGTAAAAGTTCAACTGAGACACACCTTTACTATAATGTTGAGCAAATAATTGTTTTTAAAAGTGTTAATCTTGTTAAATTCTTGTTAAAGTCCTCCCGTGCGTGCTCCTGCGGCCACCATTTGGCAGCCAATCGATTTTTGGCACAACACCGGCCCATATCTCCGGGCTGTCAGTGGTGACATGTAACAAACGCGACGCGTCAGCGGTGACAAATAATAGATGCAACTTATACGGTGAAGCAACATACTGTATTTGTTTTTTCCCCACTTTATTAAATATACAGGTAGTCCTCGACTTACGACGGAGATCCGTTCTCATGCGGCGTCGTAAACCGAAATTTGACGTAAGTCGGAACGTACGTAAATACATGTGACATACCTGTTTTACCAAGCGCGTAAACTGAATTTCGACGTAAGTCCATGGTGATGGGCTTCCTTTTCCTCGATGCACTGCCATCAGAAGAGTCCTCCTAGCGTTTTGGGAGCCATAATGAAGGGCTAATGAAGAGCTAATGGTCTACCGGGATGCTAGCGACGCCGTCCTACTCCGTACACTACGTATTCCTCCACCGCTGCACCGCGTAACTTTCAACGTAAGTCCATGGTGATGGCCTTCCTTTTCCTCGATGCACTGCCATCAGAAGAGTCCTCCTTGCGTTTTGGGAGCCATAATGAAGGGCTAATGAAGAGCTAATGGACTACTGGGATGCTAGCGACGCCGTCCTCCTCCGTACAGTACGTATTCCTCCGCTGCTGCACTGCGTAACTGTATTCTTCCGCCGCCGCGCTGCCGTGTTACGACGTTTAACGTCATAAAACTGTCGTAAAACTGACGTAAAACCGACGTAAAAACTACATAAAAATGACGAAAAAACGACATAAAACTGGCGTAACCGCGTTACTTGAATAAGGGAGATGCCGTTGTAACTACAAACCGTCGTAAGATAAGACCGTCGTAACCCGAGGACTACCTGTATTAGTTCTGGGGCTAAAGTCGTAATTATTAGCTCTGGAGTTAATGCCATACTGCAAGTACTAGCACTGAAGCTAATGTCCCACAAGTATCAGCTCTGGAGCTAACACAAAAGCCAAGTCATTTTCTCATTCTCCTTTCTTTCATCGGATTTTTCAAATTATGCTGCCAGAATCTTAGTAGGAGAGATCATATCTCTCCAGTTATAGCTTCTCTCCATTGGCTCCCTGTCAAATTCAGAATAGAATTCAAAATGTTACTTCTAACCTACAACGTCCTCAACAACCTAGCTCCATCTTATACTGCAGATCTTACTGTCTCATATGTCCTATTTTCCACTTCGCCCTCAGACTGCAGGCTTGCTTGTGGTTCCTAAAGTTTCTAAAAGCAGAATGGGAGGAAGATCTTTCAGCTCTCAGGCTCCTCTCTTGTGGAACCAAATTCCAGTTTCTGTCCATGAGGCTGACACATTGTCCAGTTTTAAGACTGGGCTGAAGACTTTCCTTTTTGATAAATCCTATAGTTAGGGTTGGCTTTTTATGCTGCTATAGATCAAACTACTGGAGAACAAATTGACCTAATTTCTTCAAATGAATTGTTAAAATTGAATAGTTTTCATTTGATATTATTTCTATCTTAATATGTGATTCTTGACCTGCCATTGTGTATCTGTTCCTCACAAACCCAGCTGACTGAAGCAGATGGCATCTTGTCTTGAGCCTGGTTCTGCTAAAGGTTTCTTCCTCATGAGGGAGTTTTTTCTTTCCACTGTCGCCTTCATGCTTACTCAAACTGAGAGTCTGCGATGAAGTTAAACTCAAAGCAGTCTGCTCCTCAGATAAATGATGTTAAATTATTTTATTTATATGTGACTCTTTCTGTTCAGTGCCCTGAGAGGACTTCTGTTAGACTTGGCGCTATATAAATAAACTGAACTGAATTGAGTTAAATTGAACTAGATAAATTAGGAACTAAATTCACTTCTGATGTCTTTGTTCATGTGCAAAACTGTGAAAATTGATAAAACTAATTTGCCGATACCAGTAAATTACATTATTGCTAATGGCTAGTCTGAGTAGGATCCAGACCAGAGTGATTGCTGCCGTATCAAAACAACTCTAATCTTAAAAGCCGTTAATACAAACACTGTTTATACACCCTTACATTATCGTTAATTTCAGAATGCAGTACTGTATTTGCATAACAGTCTGGGAATTTGCAAACAGCTAGCTACATTTTTATTAACACTAGCTATTTAAAAGAAAACCCACTCCTAAATCTTTTGATTTTATATAAGTATTCAATGTGCCTGGATTTAAACTTTTCCTAATGAGAATCGGTAGAGGTTGTTCCGTTTGTCGGCTTGAAGCACAGAGTAAAACCGTTGCTCTTTCTTCTCTCCAGACGGAAACAGCGGTCACAATGTCCGATCCAGCCGAGAGGCAGTCCACAGCCGGACAGAGGCTGGGCGCCCCTGAAAGTTTTGGAGTGTCCACCCTGGAGCCAGGCGTGCACCCTCCAACTCAACCCCCGGGGCGCCAAGTCTCCATAAGGGTTCAGATGCTCGACGACACACAGGAAGTCTTCCAGATATCGGTGAGTCACATCTTTTGTCGTTTTGAAAGCAGTTTGCTCTTGTTGTGTTCAGAAAGTTTTAACGAAAAAAAATCTTGGGTTAAAAAAAAAAACAACAACAAAAAAACCAGCATGACATCCTCTCTCAATTGATCAGATTAATAATATGTCCCAAAGGTTAAGGCAGCATGTCCTGTCCTGTTTGCCTCAGGTATCATTTGAGAAGCAAACTTCCTGTTCCGTTAGTTTTTCTGGGCCTGTCATTTTCTGACGACGTGCCTAATCTCTGCATATTGAAGCATTTTATTCTAATTCCTTGTTGAATTCTGACCTACTTGTTCCTCAAAGACGATGGCTCTGAATGCATCTTTGAGTTCAGTCTCCACTTCCTGGAGATGGACAGGAAGTGGGACAGAAGCCAGCTTCCTGTTTAAACACCCCCCCACCTACAGAGCTCAACTAAACTGAAAGACTCCCATCTGACTCCTCCGCTTCTGTCTCCCAGCTCTCTCTGCGTTTCCTGGCTCTCATTTAACTCCCGAGTGCAGAGTAGGTGGTCCGCCGTCTTCTCGTCTCTCTGCCTCGGTCCTCATTCACTCCATGTAACTGTTTAAACGTGTGCACGGGCTCGCCAGCGTGCAGGCTTCCAAAAGATTTGCACGGGTTTGAAATTTAGCTCGAGCGCGTCTTTGCACAAGAGTCGAGCTAGTTTACGCATTGTAGAGAGATGTTTTTCCTCATCGGCTGGTCATTTCTGACTGGAGAGAAGCCCTGGAGTTCAGTTTTGAAGCTTTTCTTTCCTGCATTTGCTTTCCTTTAGAAACCCCTTGCTGCTGGATTACCAGCATAGATCTTGAGAGGTTGTTTTTTTTTTATTTATATTTTTTATTGCAGTTGTAATTAGGAAAGAATCCAGTGTCTCAGCTGGTCTTGTTGAGCTTCCAGAGCTTAACAAGGAGCCGTAATTAGCTTTTGTGCAAGCGTCAAGAATGTATGTGGCCTGAGGATGTGTCTGTGGACGAGAGGGCACTTGGGCTGGAATCTGGTGTCTGGTTGAGAAAAAAAATACCATCATAAGGTCTGAAATGAGATCTGTGTATGACTTTAAGCGAGCAGAACATAACATAACTAAGACAGCATGATCATATACTGTTCCATGCTTCAGATGGAGATTGTCTGGAGCATCACGAGCTACATGTGACTCAACAAACATCAGTAATGGAGTTTTAAAAAGGCTGCTGAGATAAGTGATCCAACCCACCGGTGAAAACGATGTTTTTGTTTGGTTTTACCTCTACAACTTATTAACTCTGAGAGTCAATCCAATACAAGATGGCTACCACAGCTAACCAACTTTAACTCAGTCAATTTTCCAGAGATTGAGCTAAAAAATTAGCATGGTAGTAGCTGAGTCATTCGCAAAATGGACTCTGTGCTGACCTCGTTGAATATTGTGATTATAAATTAGGGGTGGGACTCTTATGGCACCTCACAGTTGGATTCAGAGTGCTGAAACTGTTTTCCATCTCAGTTATCTACGATTATCAAATCATTGTCTTCTGACCAACAGTTAGCATACAGTGTTTCCCCTAGATCAGTTCACTTGGTGGGGCGCTCGTCGTGTTTAATATTTTGCCTACAGACGGAGGTGGGGTGGGGGAATGAACAGGATGGAGTCACGTCTGTGTTGCCCACGTCTGTGTCGCCCACCTGCTAGCTTAGTGCTATGTTGCTGTTGTTTTTTATCGACGGGACGGGACTGGGTCACGTCTGTGTTGCCCGCCTGCTAGCTTAGTGCTACGTTGCTGACAGTTTTTATCTACAGTGGGTGGGGGGGTGGGGGATGGGACTGAGTCATGTCTGTGTTACCCGCCTGCTAGTTTAGTGCTATGTTACTGCCAGTTTTTATTGACAATGGGGGAACGAGGGATGGGACCGAGTCACGTCAGTGTTGCCCACGTCTGTGTTGCCCACCTGCTAGCTTAGTGCTATGTTGCTGTTGTTTTTTATCAACGGGGGACGGGACTGGGTCATGTCTGTGTTGCCTGCATTCTAGCTTAGTGCTATGTTGCTGACAGTTTTTATCTACGGTGAGTGGGGGATGGGACTGAGTCACGTCTGTGTTACCCGCTCGCTAGTTTAGCGCTATGTTGCTGCCAGTTTTTATTGACAATGGGGGGACGAGGGATGGGACCGAGTCACGTCAGTGTTGCCCTTCGGCTAGCTTAGTGCTACGTTGCTGCCGGTTTTAACTAGGGATGGGGGCAATCCGAACTGGTATTGGTATCGGCAAAATAATCAAGATTAGGTATCGGGATCGGATCGGAAGTTAAAAAAATAAAGTGGATCGGTGCATCCCTAGTTTTAATTGACGACGGGGGGACGGGACTGAGTCACGTCAGTGTTGCCCTTCGGCTAGCTTAGTGCTACGTTGCTGCCGGTTTTTATTGACGACGGGAGGATGGGGGACAGGATGGAGTCACGTCTGTGTTGCTTTCCAGCTAGCTTAATGCTACGTTGCTGCCGGTTTTAACTAGGGATTGGGGCCAATCCGAGCTGGTATTGATATCTGCAAAAATAACCAAGATTAGGTATCGGGATCGGATCGGAAGTAAAAAAAAAAAAAGTGGATCGGTGCATCCCTAGTTTTAATCGACGACGGGGGGGACGGGTCTGAGTCACGTCTGTGTTGCCCGACTGCTAGCTTAGTGCTACATTGCTGCCAGTTTTTATCGACCGGGTGGGGTCACATGTGTGCTTAGTGCTACGTTGCTTCCGCTAATTGTTGGGGGGGCGGAGGAGCAGTATGTCAGTCCCATGTTTGGTAGCACGATTGTGTGGCGCCCTGTGCTACATCAATACCAACAGCTGTCGATGGCGGGTGGGGTCAGTAGGTGGAGTACTCGTCGCGTCTCTTGACAGGGCGTCCCAATTGTATAACGGTGGGAGAAACACTGTCATAGATTTTAACTTGAAGGGATCTCCAACTTGTGACAAGTGAAAATGCCTAATTACTTAAAAAATAAATATGTACTTTACCTTTCACTCAAGAGCATGACCTTTTTTTTTTTAAACCATCTCATTGTATTCTAGGACTATGATGTACATAGGTTGCAGTTGCGACTAAAACATACAGAGTCAAGATTAAAAAGTTATATAATGACAATAAATTTATATTTTGTATTAGTCCTTTTGCTGTTATGCTTGAGATATTGGTTCAGCTGTATTCAACGTGTTGCTTATGTTTGGAATATTAGCTCTGGAGCTAATCTGAAAGCTAAACGGCTAAAGCTGAGATGGCTTTCATGAACCAGCTCTGCTGTGTGCAGCACAAACAGCAGCTCTTCTGTCCGGCTCGCTCCTCTTCATCTTTTTGGGCTTCCTCATTTTCAGTTGCAGTCCGAGTCATTTCTGCATTTTCCTCTCTGTCAACGCACTCCGGTTCGAATTTAAAGTGCTGAACGTCAAGACGTGGTGCAAAATTAACGTTCAAACTGGATGGAGTTTGGACTGGAGCAACTTGTTTATGTCATCCACCAAAAGTGCAAAAGGCATTGAGACATTAAAATGGAAAAAAAAATGTACAAAAACTAAACAGCTTACAGTATTTTTATGGTCTGGTTTTTATATCTGACACAAATCTTATCAAAATGGTCTATCCCAACTAGTTGGGGATAATTTTGACATTTAGAAAGACATAAAAATAGCTAACACAATCAGAATTGTGTTTTTCTTTAGAATACTTATGTACAAATCGTAACGTTTCTAAGTCTTTACTGAAGATAGTCACATTGTGAACTTCATTCATAACTTAGACATATATTTTTTGGAGCTCATGGGGAAAATTACGACAGATAAATGTGAATGTTTAAGTACAGCAACTTGACTTAGACAAACATGACAGCGCAGCTGCTACTTGGATCGTTTGTAAAGGGTTAGCTCAAATTAAAGATTAATTGACAGTTGTTTTGGGTGCTTAAAACTTCAGCAAAATAAGGCTTTCATTGTGTGCTCAGCCCCTCACCTAATCTGTGTTTTCCTGCCACAATGCCTCCCAGTGTGTTTGTGCAGTAGGTGGATTCAGGAGATGAGCCTGCAGTTTACAGCACCGCTGGCGCTCCACTGAACGTGGAGGGCAGCTCATGAACCCGTGTGTTATCTTCAAACATCAGCCACAGTGTTGGAACAGCTGCAATCAATAGAAAAACCTTGAATTATTCATTTTATTTTACTTGAATTATCAACATGTTTTGTTGATGTAGAGTTGGCAGTGTTTAGGTTTTAATAGTGTGAATGCATATTCACACTATTGTGATTCTGTGTCATCTTTACCCAATGAAAATGAATTGAGCTCATTTTACATCATATCTTATGATCTGTTTACAGCCTTTTTTTCATTTTGATCTAGTTAAGCTTCTTTCAGCTTCTTTGTGCAATAAAAAAATCAGCTGCTATCAGCTCACGTCAGCTGCTTATTTCAGTTAATTTGTGCTCCTTCTTTTATTGCAACCATTGTTTCCCCTACCGGTACAAGCGGGGCGCCCCATCAACAGAACCAAGCGCACCCTCTACCAATTACAATTCAATTCAATTCCGTTTATTTATATAGCGCCAAATCACAACAGAGTTGTCTCAGGGCACTTTACAGGAGCATTCACATACATAGAAAAGCCAATTACTGTTGGCACTGATGCAATGCTAAGCTAGCGGCTCGCAATGCAGGTGCACTAGCTAAAAAGCTAAAGGCAGCCTCTTCCCTCATACTGAAGCCTCACGCTGAACCCTACTACTCGAAAACTGTCAGTATAAACACTGCGCAGCTCAGATGTGTCTCTGCCCTTCTTTCCACTCCCCCCCCCCCCCCAAATCGATAAAAATCACGAATGAGATGAGCGCCCCGTCATGGCAGGTTATCTAGGGGAAACACTGCTAACGACATTGTTGTGCTTTTCTAACTTATTTAAACTAATTTCAGCTTGTTCTGCTCCTTTCAGCTTATTTCTGCACGTTTCAGCTATTTCTGCTACTATTTACCTGTTTTTAATGCTAATTTTAGCTTTTTCAGCTTATTCCACATTTTTGGCACTTATTTGAACTTGAGCTGCAGAACACAAGCTAAAATTTTAAGTAAAACCTTAGTTGAAGCTAAAAGAACAAAAATGTTAGCTAAAACTGGCAAAATGCTAGTAAGAAATAGCAAAACAGTAGCTTAAATTCAAATGTAGCACAAAACTAGTTAAAAGCTAAAGGTAGCAAAAGCTTGGCTAAAAAGGACCAAACAGTAGCTTTAAAACTAAAAGTATTAGAAGTCCGACTATAAGCTAAAAGTAACAAAAAGCTAGAGAAATTAGCAAAATGCTAGCAAAAAGGAGTAATTTTTGACAAAAAGCTAAAAATTTCAAAATGCTAGCTAAGAGTGGCAAAACAATAGACAACAGTAGCAAAACAATAGCTAAGAGTAGCAGAAGTGTAGCCAAGAGTATCAAAAGAGCAAATAAGAGTAGCAAATGTGCAGCTAAGAGTAGCGAAAGTTCAACTAAGAGTAGCAAAACAATAGCTAAGAGAAGCAAAACAATAGCTAAGAGTAGCAAAGCAATAGCTAAGAGAAGCAAAACAATAGCTAAGAGTAGCAAAACAATAGCTAAGAGTAGCTAAAGGGTAGATAAGGGTCGCTAAAAGTCATGGAAGGCTAACAATAACGTGTAAAGACTATCAAGAGGTTCTAAGAAT
>JARVGQ010000828.1:19894299-19906973 GCA_031762355.1 Hypsolebias martinsi | reverse complement strand
ATTTAGGCTGAAAGTAGCCAAAATTAACATGAAAAACTAGAATTTATCTGAAAACAGAGGAAATTAGCTAAAACATCCTGAAATGTAGCTGAAAAAGAAAAACAAGCAAAAGTTAGCAGAAAAAGCAGAAAGAACACATATTTTGCTGAATTTTTTTTAGATACCGGTAAGCAGAAATGAGCAAAAAAGTTGGGAAATTAGCTAAAAAAGCTTAAATTACCACACACAAAAAAAAGAGAAAAAAAGCTGAAAAGTACCTTTAAGCTGCTTTCTGGTAGCTTAAACTGCCAAAAGGAATTGGAATGAGCTGAAAAATGTGGGATTAGTTGACAAGCTAAAATTAGCAGAAAAATAGCTAAATAGTAGCCGAAATAGCTGAAAAAGCTGCAATTAGCAGGAATAAGTTGAAAGGATAACAAGCAGAACAAGTTATTTAGGCTGAAAGTAGCCAAAATTAACATGAAAAACTAGAATTTATCTGAAAACCAATGACATTAAATAAAACTGCTAAAAAAAAAAAAGTTTGCTGAAAATGTAGAAAAGCTTAATTTAGCAGAAGTAATTAAAGAGCACAATTTTGCCTGATTAGGCTGAAAGAAGCAGAAATGAGCACAAAAAGTAGAAATTATCTGGAAAAAGGTGAAATTAGCCGAAACAGCTGAAAGTAGCTGAAAAGGCAGAAAGAAGCTTAAATTACCAGAAGGAAATGGACAGAGTACTTTTTTGCTGAATTAGCATGACAAAACTCGAAATGAGGTAATAAAAAGTGGAATTAGATAAAAAATAAAATTTGCATAAGAGCAGCTAAATAGTAGCTGAAATAGCAGAAAATGCTGAAACTTGCAGAAATAAGCTCAAAGGAAGCTGAAATTAGCAGAAAGAAATTAGAAGCACAACAATGTTGTAGTTAGCAGAAATTTAGCTGAAAGGAGCACAAAACAGCTGAAAGAAGCTGAAGCAGAACAAAATGTGAAAGGAGTAGTAAAAAGTTGTAAACACATCTAAAGCTCTGAAGGATGTAAAATGAGAACAATTCATTTTCTATGAGCAAAAAATGGCATAAAAGGATATTTCAAAAAGCTAAAGTTGCACCAATACCAAAAGTCGTTGCACCCTTCTCCTGAACGAGTCGAATGTTTTGATAAATGAGTTGTTGAAATAGCACAAAAACTGTGGGATGAGAAAGATACTGAAAAATGTACGGAAGAAAACTGGATCTCAATAGTGTGAATGCTTCATAAGTGTTTACACCATTACCGGTAACTTCAAACTGAAATGACATCCAGCCTTTATTACAACATTAACCTGTAGGCACAAAATATGTACACCGATAAATATAATAGTTTCTTAAATTAAAGAAGGGGTTTAATAAATTGGATATACTGTACAGTCAAGTATTTTCTGTTTGTCCTTTACTTTTTAAATTTAAAATATTTAATTTGGAGCATATGTGTAAGCCTAATTGCTCCAAATGAAACCATGTGTCCTTAAAATAAATATCTACAGAGAAATGGCTTAAAGTAGAACCAGATTAGTATTTTTTATTTATTTATTTATTTTTGTATGGACGTGAGGAAAAAAAACAACAACAAAAAACTTTTTGTTGTTTTTAGGCTCATTTTTGGACTCATCATGAAAAAAAAAAAAGATATAAAAACAGGATAATAATGTTGTTCAATTAAAAATAAGAAAGCCCTATCTGCAGTTAAGGTGGATTTAAATAAAACGGGACCAAAAAGTAGGTCCATGTATCTCTACAGGACTTGGTTTGAACCAGAAGTTTTTGTTCTGTCCTCTCTCTCTACAGCGGTCGAACCCAGAAGCAGATCATCGACCACATGAAAGACTCCGAGATCAAGAGGGTTCCGTTTGAGAGGTGAAATCAGCTGCAGCGAGGCAGCCCCGACTAGCTGCAGTAATCAGATTTAAGTGTTTGTCAGCTGATTAGTGGGTTTAACCTGGTGTTGCCTCCCCTCCTCACAGAAAGCACAGTAAGATTTTGTCCAACAGCGGCACGTCCCCTCAGTCGTCTTCCTGCAGATCACAAGTGCCAAAAGAGGTAAAGCCCTCAAGACTGAATTTGTGTTCACGGTTCTTTATTGTCATTCGTATCACATGTGCTACATGAGGTGGAACAATATTGTGCACTCAAGGTCCCAATTATACACAAAAATAGCAAAACATATAAAGTATATAAAAAACAGTATACAAGGATCTAAAATAATGTAATATAATACGGTAAATGAAACCAGGGGTTCCCAACCTTGGTCCTTGAGGAACACCATCCTGCATATTTTAGTTGTTTCTCTGCTCCGACACACCTGATTTTTCATTAATTGGGGGATCAACAGGCAGAACATGAGGAAGTAATTGAATCAATGAATCAGGTGTGTTGGAGCAGGGAAACGGCTAAAACATGCAGGATGGCGTTCCTCAAGGACCTGAGTTGGGAACCCTTGTATTAAACAGCATCTTCTATGTTCTTTTATGTTATAAACAAGAGTCCACGTAAAAATAACGGCTCGCTTTTCTTTTTTGCTTCCTTTGCATGTTTTAGAGTGCCTCGTTGGTGCCGTTGGCAGACCAGCCCGACGCGGTCAGACCGGCACAGGAAGTCAAATCGAATGGTTCAGAGGAGCTGTCGGCCACCGCGCCACCCATCAATGGTTTCCACGACAGCACACTCCGCAGCTCCGACCCGACTCGGCGAAACCACAACGGAACGGGGTCGGCACCGGGCCAGCAGCTCCTGAACCAAGGTCCAGCCTGCAGGGCAAACAGAGGCAGCAGCTCTTCTATTCCTTACATTGACTGTAGCGACATAGACAGCGAATGTGACGTGACAAAGAGCAGCCGGGCTCCCAGGGGCCACAGCAATGCAAACGACAGCACTGAGGATGAGTCTTATGGGTGTGAAGGTAGCGCAGGTTGCGGTGGGGGTAGAGCCGGGAGTCTGTTTGGGGCCGTGAACGGGTTCTACCACACCAATCACCAGGGAGTGATGCGGCAGGGTACCAGAAGCCTTTTAGACAAGGAAGCTAACAAGTTCAGCACGAGTCACAAGCCGATGAGCGACGACATTCTGTCAAATGGAGGCGCCCTTCACGGACGCTTCCAGCTCCACAGCACGCTGTTGGACGAGATCTTTCAAGGTCGAGAAAAACGAGATATAGCGAGTGGTCGACCGTTTGGAACCGGGACACGCAGCCAGTGCTCTAGCCCGGTAATCAGCAGCTTCCACCAGCGTACAAGCTCGCTCAATCACGCCGAGATGACTAGCAGTCCGAGCCATGCGGGCTCTGCTCCACGGTGGGATGACGGCGGACATTTTTTTAGTAAGCGTCCCGGAGCAGTCCATGTGGAAACTCCCACTGTCCCTCCGCCATCCCACCCACTGACCCACTACGGCAGCTACTCCCCGATCATCTCCAATCGCACGCCGCCGCATTTCACCAAACCGTACAATAACAACAACATGCGTAACCGATCCGATACCGATCCGTTCATTCTGAGCCAGCTGACATCCACCCCTATCCACCATAATGACCCTTACTGTCCCGGGATGCAAACCCAAGCCCCTTGTTCCACCCCGACGGAGCGCAAAACCATTATAGCAAACGGCAACCACGGGAACCTCGTGAGTGCCGGTCAGCCGCGTTCCAGCACCGTGCAGCGGTTGTTTGGTCATCAGGGGAAACCCAGCAAAAACCTAAACCAGCCCGTCCAAATGATCGACGGCTCAACCAGCAGCGGCACCGACACCAGCGACACCGAGTCGGACACCGGCAGCAGCTCGTACAGCCAACCGCTGACATACGGCAACCCGGCTGCCGTCACCTCCTTCAGTTCCGGTAACTCGAACGGCGCGAACGTGTCGTCGTCGCTGCTGCGTAGCAAATTGTCCTTTGGGAGTCTGCAGCTGGAGAACGATGGCGAGGGGGAGGAGCCACAGGCATGCTACCGTTTCAATGAGGAAGACATAGAAGGCGTTTTCAGCTGTTGAGGCAGAATTAATCATTTTAATTTGTCTTTTCACACCTTTTACACAAAAAAACCCCACACACATTTTAAACGAGTTTTAGCATATTTTTGGAACGTATACAATATAGTTTTTGACAAAAACGTGTTTTCAACTAAATATACAGTAACTCTTTTGACGTGTAGATGTATAAATAAGTTGTTTCTAGACAACAATCATGTTTTTTTTTATCTAAAATGAAGGATGCAACCTGCTGGCTTCATATAGTTTTGTAAGTCAGACACAAATAACGTTTAAAGGAAATCCTTCCTTTCCATGTGCCATAACCTAAAAACTTTATATTTACCATGTATAAATAAAACTACAGGGCTTTGTAGTAAGATCATCTCTACAGCCCTTTCAACTTTGTTTTTAATGGTATTTGTTAGATGTGATGGGATAATTTCTTCCAAGTTGAAAACATTAGGCTTGGAACCAATGGTTCCCAACACTGGTCCTTGAGGAACGCCATCCTGCATGTTTTAGTAATTTCCCTGCTCCAACACACCTGATTCAGTGATTTAATTACTTCTTCCAGTTCTGTCAAATCAGATGTGTCAAAGCAGGGGAACAACTAAAACACACAGGATGGTGTTCCTCAAGGACCACGATTGGGACCACTGGTTTAGACGATCGTAGGATAATTTTTTATTAGTGCTCTTTCTTGTTAAAATGTGTGAAATATATTTTTAGGTGGCTTTTAACTGTAATGGCTGCCTTTTTGTGGTTACACTCGAACATAGTTGTGTTTCTGTGTTGCGTTTGAACTTGAGCATTTCATTGGGGACTTATGGACGTTGGATAAAGTCTGCTTAATCTGAAGAGACTGCACTGAACGAGTTGTAGTCCTCTTTAATTGTACATGTTTGGATGTATTTAGTAGAGAATAGATGGCATTTAAGTACCTGTACTAATTTAGTAGAAACTTGTCTTTAATCTGCCAGAGGTGGAATGCTGTAGTTGGCAGTGAGTCTTTTTAGTTTTGGCTGAGTTCTTTCCTTCTGAGCACTTTTCCCCGATCCTTTCAGCAGATTTCTGTCCATTTGTCGTGAGCAACATGCACTATAATTTAGATGTTTTTATGTAAGTTTTTTTGTCTGTTGTTATAGTAAGATTTACCCTAGGAGGTTTTATCAGTTAGGAAAAGCGTCTTTACTTTCTTTTTATCACTGTAAATCCAGAACACCAACAATAATCCTTAACCTTCTGCTGCCATTGGGTTGAAACGAACCATAAAGCATCCATTTTTAAAAGCGAATCCTCATGGGTCATTTTGACCCAAGGGCAGCAGGAGGGTTAAAGCAACCATAGCTGTCTGCTTTCCTTGGCTCTGCCCCTGGCATGCACAAGGATCAAAACAAGAACCTAAACGTTCCCTTCCTTCGGCTGCTGTTCTCTCACCTGCTGCTCTGCCGTTTATTGAAGGCTTCGCATTCTCATCTCTCATTTACTGGCTGTTTTTCTGGTTGCACCGCACTTTTTTTTTTTTTTTTTTTTGTAATCATTTGGAATATTAACCTCAAATCTTTTTTTTTTGTTATTTTTTTTTGGCCCTATTTTATTTTATGTTATTTTATTTTTAAATCCACGTATTTCGTGTTGATCATCAACTGAACAGCCATTGAAATAGCAGCCGGCGTTCTGCAAATTGAGACTTAGCTCCAGTTTTTGGACTTTTCCCCCCTCGCTTTATTGAGAAAAAGAACCATCATGTGTTCGAGTTATTTGTTCCGGACTCAAACTGGACTAAACATCTTCTTCCACTTGAAATAAATGTTTGTGCTTCCTGCTTTGTAAATGCACTGTTTTTAAGCATGTTTGTTGTTTTGTTTCTTGAGGAGGAGCTCATTAACACTGTGTTTTCATATTTTCCTTTTCTTTTTACTGGGATCGCATGTTAACCAGGCAGAGGAGGCTTTTCTGTCACCCTGATCTGTTTTTTGTTTTTTACTCACTCTGTCACTATGTTTCTGTCATGGGGGCTCACAGTGGTTCAAGATGTTTGAAACGGACTGGATGCAGGATAACCTTCTCTTTATTTCTTCACTGTTTTTGGTTGTTCTGCGTTATGTTTAATTCAAACATTTTGAAACCACTGGGTTTTAGCTCTGGGGATTTGTGCTGTGCACAAGGACAGAACAAGGGGAACTCAACTCTAGTGTTCTTCAAACAGACGGCGAGAGGGGGAAGATAGACAGACACAAGTAAAGTCCATGTTAAAGTGTTACGTAAGTGAAAAAAACGATATCCTACCAGAGAAAAGGCTTTTTATTTCATAAGATAAGATATGTTAGAGTGTTGTCAGAGTTTGGACTCGTATGAATACTGGGGTTGAGTCCACTTGTTTTCCTTTCACTCTGTTGCATATTCATATTTACTGACACTATTTCACTTTGTAATTTTATTAATTTAAATACTGTATATATACAGTGTTTGGGGTTGGATATCGGTGCCATTTTAGGCTAAAATAAATGGAGCTCGGGAGAAGTAATGAATTTTCTGAAAAGTTTTGTAATAATAATAATAATAGTCTAATTTATTAGTTAAACTTACTTTGATTCAACTCGTTTATTATGTTACAGGTCAAAACAGGAATTTCCACATGCTCAGATGGAAAAATGTTGGTATTCACATATTGAAGTCCAGGTTTGGATTTTTAACCAGTTCATTTTAACGTACAGTACTTCAATTTAAGTAAAGCTGTACGTGCTAATTTATTAAAAAAAAAGAGCAAGTTTTCCACCAAGCATCAAAGTTCAAGCTCAATAATCCAGGTAAAAAAAAAATCCAACAAAGTTCAGTCAGGCCATCTGGGCGGTTTCTTTTCTTATTGAGACATTTCATCCTTCATCCAAATGACATCATCAGTCTGAGGAGCCATCAACAAACTGAGTCCCACAAGCAGCACACTCCCATAGTGGACCAATCAGTTTGCTGGT
This sequence comes from Hypsolebias martinsi, assembly GCA_031762355.1. NCBI lineage: Eukaryota > Metazoa > Chordata > Actinopteri > Cyprinodontiformes > Rivulidae > Hypsolebias > Hypsolebias martinsi. The sequence continues at coordinate 19,900,016 of JARVGQ010000828.1, read as the reverse complement.
GATAAGATGGTTTCTGGGACCCACCCTCTCCCCCGTCGACTCCTCTGAGGCAGCCGTAGCCAAAGTGGTTCAGAACATCAAAGTTCATGTTCAATAATCCAGTTCAGGGGAGAGGGTGGGCCCCAGAAACTGTATCTTATCAACAACAAACTGGTTGGCCCACTATGGGAGTGTGCTGCTTGTGGGACTGAGCTTGTTGTTGGCTCCTCGGACTGATGAAGTCCTTCGGATGAAAGGTGAAACGTCTCAACAAAAAGAGAAACCGTCCAGATGACTTGACTGAACTTTGTTGGGTTTTCCACCAAGTGGTTAACTTCACGTGTGATGAAATACTTCCAGCCTTCCAAATGTACCGGTAAATCATTTTTAGTGAGTTTTATCACTAATTTTGGTGAAAAGTTTTTTTTTTTTTTTTTTTAATGCAGAACAGACTAGTAAGTTTCACCTAAATCTTAGCATGTTTTAAATCTTTCTTTTGTCTTTGCATCTTGTTAATTTACTATTTTACCACTTAAATTTCTGTAAAGTTGACTGTCAAGGTTACACCTCTACCTTGTCTTTAATCTTTTTTACCTCCTTTAATTTCCTTTAAAATCCTTAATCTTTATAGACTAGGATCACCTTTTAATAAAAGTTGGATATTTTGTTCTTATGAATTTACAACTTCATTCTTAAAAAAAAAGTTTACAACTCCTCCTGGCTCCTTATTTTTAATGCCTAAAAAGGCGCCTAAATGTCCTCGTATTTGACTGCTGTATGTTTTTTTTTTTAAATTACTGTAATTTTTGAACTTCTTACATTTACTTTAAAAGTAAAGTAGCTGTAGTTTTATGTGATAAAATACACAAAATGCTGTGAATATGTAAATGTGTAGATTTGGGTTGATTAAGTTTGATACATTAGGGAAATAAAAAAATCAGATTTATACAGCTTTCACGCTTCTCTGCTAAAATGAAACTTTGGCTAATTAGCTTAGCATAAAAGTTAGCATAGCTCTGTTTCAAACAAACAAAACCCAGTTCATAAAAAAAAAAAAAACATGAAATAACTTTATATTAGTTGAATTCAAACAGACAACAAATTGTACAATGTTTAGTTTTATTATTTTGATAATTTTTCTTTTTCCACTTTGGGCAGATCTAGGCTATCGATCATGGTGCTAAGCTAACTAGCTTAATGTTTGCAAATAAATCAAACAAGCATATCATTCCCAGTTTTAAATAAAAGTCAATTAGATGAATAAATGGCGTGCTTGAATCACATCTGGGCATGCTTTTGTATTTTTTCTGGCAAGCATCTTTAAAAAAAGAGTGAAAAGGCACTTCTATGCTGTTACTAAAGCTAAACCGTTGGTTGCTGCTTAAATTTGCATGAATTTTATCTACTCAATTTTTAAGAATCCATCTCAAAGTTTTGGCATGTTGTGAAATTATAATTAAAACTGCCTATAGGTTTGTGTTAAAGGCTTTGAATCTTGTTTTATGTCACTGTTTTAACACTTGCTGCACAGGTTTTGCCTAAAACTTGCTTTTTTTGTGGTTTGGTTGCTTCTATTGCTTCCACTCTTTTCACTTTTTAACAGTGTATCTGTTTGTGGTGCACTAGTTTTAATAAACAAACAACTTTGTATAACTGGACAAAAGGGACTCCAGATTTCTCTTTAGTAAACTAAAGAAAAACAGCTCCGCACAATCCGTCCTTCATCCCATCCCAACCCCCTGCTTGAACTGAACCCATGTCTTGTGGTAGTTTCTAGTCTAGAGGCTGTTTCGTTCAGCGTTCTGCATGTTTGTTAGCTTGTTCTCCCTCCTGTTTGTTCCTTTAGGTGTAGGGGTGTCGAACTCGGCTACCAAAAGGAGCCAAAATTTAAAAACTTGGGCTGATCCATGGGTCACTTTCAGCTGATACATTAACTAGAGTCAGATACTTGGTGTCTTTTCTTGGTTGCAGGTTCATGAACAAGAGTTTGATCTGTCTCAGCAAATCAGAGTCAGTAATGATAAAATGACCCAACCTTTTTTTTTTCTGGCTTCAAAGTTAGTCCGCTGGTAAGCGAAGTCTATACTAAATAATGTATTTATCAGGGTTTTTTTTTTTAAAGGAAAAATGAGAAGAGATACAGTATTTTACATTTAAATTATCATCTTGGGGGAACCAGAGTTGAGGTTCTCTGTTGGTGAGGTTTTTTTTTTTTTTTTTTTTTTTTGTATAGTCCCCCCTCACCATCACAGGTCTGCTGGGGTTTTACCCATGATCCAGTTTGGTGTAGCGCAGTGGACTCTTTGGAAACTTTGCAACTGGGCAAGTACACAGTCACAATTTAGTATGGTTCATAGTAACTCTAGCTGTAGTTGAAGTAGGTGTAGTAGTACTGTTGCAGGATGGAGCCCTTTTGATGCCAGAAGTGGAGTTCGCCAACAAAAAAACCAGACGCCTCTTAGGAAATGGCTATTAGTTGTTGAGTGAGACGTTTTGATGAATGCGATCAAAATTTCCTATTTTAAACGGCAACACTAACTGTAGATTAATTGCTGTGCAAATTGTGGTCCTTACTAACAACTTGTTAGTGGTTTTAACCTTATTAGACGTGAATTCAACTAGTCAAATAGAGTAGTCACATCTGTCATGTGGCACGTTGTATGTTTTTGTTTACAATCGTGTTTGAAGAGTAGCAGCCAGTTTTGAAATTCATTGCCATACTGATCGATTTGAAGCATATCCGGGTAGTATATTAGGTATTCCTAGTTTTTGCTTCTCAAAAGAAGAAAGAAATTCTTCAGATGCGACTAAAAAGCTGAACAGCAGTTGGCAGTGAATTTCGTGGGAGTTAAATGTAATTTAACACCCCCCTTATTGTCTACTCTTTTGTTCTATTTCTGTTCCCATTTTCCTGCTTTGTCCTCTCCCACTTTCCAACCTTTCACCCTTAGAAATCCCTGGTTCAGAGGACTCTCCACAGGCAAGTCCCCTTGTGGTTGTCACCAGCTCTGTGAATGGTCAGGAGGCCGGGAGTGTCCTGGGACAGGTTCCAGAGGGACAGCAGCTTACACCTCTTACCAGTCCACTGCTTACTGATGCTGGGTACATCCGCAATGATGAGGAGGAAGAGGCGAGGAGGAAGGTGGGCAAGTGAAGTTGCTAAATAGCCTTCTGGGGCTTTTTCTTTAAAATCAAGCTTAGTAGAAGTGTATAATCAAATGTAAGTGTTTCCCTTTAGAAGAGGAAATAATCAGTACAACGACTGATGAACGGAGTGGCGTATCAATCTCATCTTTTCCTTTGTGTCCAGAAGTTTCCCACAGACAAGGCCTACTTTATAGCCAAAGAACTGTTGACCACGGAGCGGACCTACCTCAACGACCTGAAAGTGATCACAGAGGTAAAGCTTTCTGAATTACTCTGGCTTTTTTTGTTACGTTTCCATGCATTGCCTTTAATTTTTCCAAGTTTTAGTCTTAATTTGTCTCTCTAAAGACCAAAAATTTGTTTGACAAAAGCCCTATTTGCACGGGATTAATTTTACTTAGAGACCACATGTAATAAATAAATTACTTCCCAATGCCTGCATTTTATGTGGCGCTATCGCACGGGATAACCAAAGCCTGAGATTTAACTGAAATTTACGGACATCCTCCAGACATGATTTTTAACGCGTTGCGTATTGCGTAACATCTGCTCGTGTGTTCACTTGCTCCTTCTCTTCAGCCTATTCTTTTTTTTGGCGACCGCTACAGGTCGATATGCTTTTGCTGCTCAGGGACACAAAAGGTGATTTATGCACTCCAATGCAACCACCATTGCCAAAAACAAATAAAAATGTGCCCAAGAAGCAAAAAAAAACAGACTACTTACGTATCGGATCCCGCACATTTCTGTCCAAATCACAGAGATGCCTGTTCACATTAGATTATTATTACCACAGGACCTCGGATTTCAGCAAAATATGGCAGGTAATTTGCGGGGGGATTTTTACTTTACAAATTACTGACATGGCCGATTCGCACAGGATTAACAACACAGACAATTTCCGTAATTATTACAAATAGCATGTGGTCCCTAGGTAAAACTAATCCTGCGTGAATAGGTCTAAAGTCTGATTTCACTTGTAAAGTGCGCAAAGGGTTGTCTCCTTAGTGCTATACTTGTACTAAAATTGTGATTCCAAGTCATTCAAACTCAATTTTTTTTTAATGTGATAGTTTGGCCATTTTGAACTGTTGCTCTGTCAAATAGTTATCAACAGTTGGTATCTTATCGGTTATGACAGTAGTCCCTCGATACTTTGTGGTTCCACTTTTGGTGACTCACTCTTTTGTGGGTTTTCAACATAAGATTGCACACAATGTTTTCTGGTGGTCTGTCCACTCAGTGATCGCTGCGGGGGCCCCTCCTTTCTCTTTTTGACGGTGTCAGCCTCAGAAAGAGAAAGGAGGGCTTGGGGACTTTCTGCAAGCTGTGAGCATCAGTGAGGGGGATACCAGAGTGAGTAGCATGGATTTTTTACTTTAAATAATCAAGCGCCACCCAAACCGAGCCGGTTTGGGAAATTTCCCGGTACTCCCGATGGCCAATCCGCCCCGGGCGCTGATTGGTTCAGTAGCTGTACCATAAGTCTGTCTCCTCTCCTTCACTGTGTTCTTTTAGAGCATTTAGAGTTTAGAACATTGTTAAGAACATTGCAAGAGTGTGGGAAGGGTTTATAAAGCCTTGAAATATATATAAATACTAAAATAAATATAGCGTTCCTACTTCACGGTTTTTCACCTATCACGGTTTCTGGAATATAACTAACGCCTGGGATAATCGAGGGACTACTATAGAGCATCAAGTTCTGAGAAAGTCAGAAGTCTTTGTCCAGGCTAGGCTTATAGCTAGTTAAATAAAGGCTTGCCTTACAAACTGGTGTAAATTAGCTAACATTAAACATCCAAAGAGTTGGGTAAAATTTTGTGCCGATGAGTTACCCTGATCGGGCAATATTAAGCACAGATAGTGCACAGTCCATTAGCGCTTGGACTATAGTTTGGGGGTTAGTCTCAGCTACTACCATATTTAATGTTTAGCTCATTATCTCTTGATCAAGTTGTTTTAATGATAAGGTTTTGTTTGCTAAGCTGAGGCAGCCATCTTGAATTAAGTTACCTCCAGAAGTTAATCAGCTGTCCCAACACAGAGTACGTTACAGTAGTCCAATCAGGTAGTGATAAAAAACATGGATTAGTTTTTCAAGGTCAGATCTGGAAAGCACTTTCTGAAGCGTATCTATCTGAGTTAACTGGAAGAAGCTTTTCTGCAGAACAGAGTTACTGGTAATTTGTTTATTAACCCTTTTACGCCTAAGTCTCACATTTCTGCCTGGCTTTTTTTTTTTTACTTGTTTTTCACTAGAAAATAGGACGAAAATGTCCTATGGCCAAGTGTTTCAGCACATTTTTCCAGAATATTTAGAACTTTCAATACCTGGTATTAATTTTACATTATACTTGATACTAAACCACTGTTAAAACTGTTCAACATCAAGAACAAACAAAAAAGCGAAATGAGATTTTAGAGATTTTATGCAAATAAAACACTGCATTTGAACACGAAGTACAGATTTTGCATCATAAATTAACAATTTCAACACTATAGAACATATTTACTTTTTTTTTTTTTTTTTTTTTTAATTCTACCTTATTTTTAAAAATAAGAAGCAGAATAAAAGTTCAAACTATTTA
>JARVGQ010000828.1:19876346-19887186 GCA_031762355.1 Hypsolebias martinsi | reverse complement strand
GTATATATACTGTATATATATTTTATAACTTTATGGAAAGAAAAAAATATTGAGATATATACATATATATATATATATATCATATATCACCATTTATCGTAAAAATATCAATATATTAATATGGTCCATAATGCCCAGCCCTACCTCTACGTTAGATTTATTGTTTTGGATAAAGTTTTACAAGAAAATAGCCTATTCTAAATGTTAGCTTGCTAAATTGAGAGGTATGTAGCTAATGACAAGTAGGTTGGAGGATTGAAGAGAATTTATTGTTGATTTTTTTTACTTATTTTACAGATCAATTAAAAATAAACTTACCATGCTCTGTTCAGCAAAATACGCCACACAGTATTGCTCCCTACTTCATCTGTGCAGAAAGTGAAAGTTAAAATTAACTGCCATAACTTGAAAGGAGTCGACATGAGCCCTCTGCTGGATACATTCTACAATTACGCTATTTGCCAGTAAGGACACGGCTTGTTTCTAGTGTTTATATCGGTGCAAGATGGGACAATTATCACAATACCGATATGTCCCAAAATAGCTACTTAAAATATCGGCCTAAAATATTGACCTAAAATATCGACTTAAAATATTGGCTTAAAATATCGGCCTAAAACATTGGCCTAAAACATCGACCTAAAATATCGACTTAAAAAATCTGCCTAAAATATCGACCTAAGATATTGACTTAAAACATTGACCTAAAATATTGACGTAAAATATGAACCTAAAATATGAACCTAAAGTATCGGCCTAAAATATGAACCTAAAATATCGGCCTAAAATGTCAACCTAAAATATCGACCTAAAATGTCGGCCTAAAATATCTACCTAAATTATTGGCATAAAATATCGACCTAAAATATCAGCATAAAATATCGGCCTAAAATATCTGCCTCTAACATCGGCCTAAAATATCGACTTAAAACATCGACCTGAAACATCAGCCTAAAACATCGGCCTAAAATATCGGCCTAAAATATTGACTTAAAATATCTGTCCCACCGATATATCAGTGGGGCTCTAGTTTGAGGTATAGTGAATACATACTTATGTCCTGGAACTTTTGACTTGATTCAAGATGGCCGTCACAGTTGACTGAACTTAGAAAGCACCAAAATAGCTACAACTCAAGTCTACTTTACAGTCATTGAGCTAAGCTTTGATGTAGTAGTAGGTAGAATATTTCACATCACATACCTTGCGTGCTTAAAAAAAAAAAAAAAAGCTTTTGTTTCATCCTTGCTAATGTCACATATTTATCTGTCGTCTCTCGCAGATCAGAGAAAGCGAGGAGGAGTGGGGTGTCCCCCATTCGTTTACGTTGTTTGGCCAGCACCAGTCTGTAGTGGTGGCCGCCAGGTACGCATCAACAAACATGTCTGAAAATCAAAGGAAGCTACTTTTAAATCGACTCTCGCTGTTTTTTATTCAGGATTACATTGTGCAGATGAATATGTGGTGTTTGATATCTCCTCTAATACAAGCTGTGCTTCATGTGCACAGCTGCAAGTCAGAGATGGAGCAGTGGGTGGAGGACATCAGGATGGCAATCGACCTTGCAGAACAGAGCAGCGTCCCCGACGCCGGCCTGCTCTCCACCAGTCCAGCCGACAACAGTGAGACATTTATCTGAGTTTCACTGCAGTTCTTTTACTCAAAACGCCTTCAGCTCCCACAGATACTTCATTTTAACCAGACAGAAAGCAGCTTTGAATATTCTCTCTGATTTTTCCTACACTGTCTTTCATTTTGTATGTGAGCGAAGTCCCAGGTGTCTGCTTCTTTTTACTTTTCATCTCACCCACTTGTGACTGAGCATTCTACTTGTAGCTTTTCTGTTTGACATCTCCCTTTAGCTGTTTTTATCTCACAGTTTTAAAGTGTTGTCTTACTGGGAACTGCCTAGAAATGCAGCACCTATTATTATCCACCTGACAAGGGTTTCTTAACTTTATATCTTACTCTTCTTTCAACTTTAATGCGGCCCGAACCACAATGTGCAATCCCACAACTGTTATATCAAAACGGCCGGCTCTGCACCGTGATATGTGCTATTTCTCTTATTGGAGTTTTAAGTTACCATGGCAATGTAATTTGCAAACAAAGACACCATTATTATTCGTCATTTTTCATAGACTTTAGTTGTAAATCAAATATCCAAGATGGCCACCTAAGTTAAAAAGGAAAACTGTAAATCACACATTTTTAGAGATATTAAGCTGAAATTTGGTGTGGTTATAGATGAGAACGTTCCCCATCACATACTGGATCCAAATCAAAAATCCAAGATGGCTACCATAGCTTAAAAGAAAAAAAAATGACTTTCACTCATTGATATTTTTCCATTTTAAGCTGAAATTTGGTGTAATGGTAGCTGAGAGCGAACCCCAACACATAATGCTGTTGAATCAAAATTTTAAAATGGCAGCCACGTGGCAGTCCCCATCAAAGTTCCTCCAGGAACCACGGTAGTTTTTCTCTTTTGTTGCGCAAACTTGATTAAAATATATTTGATGGCTTAGGATTTAGGCTCATGTACCAGGTATTTGTTGCGTGTCAGAGGAGCTACTGTTTGTCCCTGATGACAGCCGCAGAAAAAAAGAAAAGCGTTCGTGTTCATTTAGTTGTTTTAGAGAGAACTGTTATGAACTCTGCGTCCAAATGATGAGATTTCATTAAAACACCCAGCAACAATGATGACACATTTGGACTCCTTCCATTATTGATCTGTTTTCTTTAAACGTTAGCAGATGGTAAAGTAAATGTAGAAATGCTCCCACGAAGATCCACTGGATTAGTTTTATTCTCTTGTCCTAACCGAAGTTTAAATGTCACCTAATTGAGCTCAGTTTAATTTATTTTAGTCTATCCTTAACTTGACCAAATTTTTCATAGCTTGTTTTAGTTTGGTTTAGTTCATCAATCATATCTTACTTTGGCTTAGGTGAATTAGTTTAGTTTGAGATGGCGTAGTTTCCTACTCATAAATCATAGATCATAAATTAGCCGCAGCATTGTTTGAGCGTGCATAAGTGTTCAAAGCATGTGAAATACGGTCATTTATTTTAACAAATTTATCCTTGCTTACCCTAATTTAGTTGACCTTAAATAAGTCAGGCTTATTATATGAGGAGATAACTTGGTTTGGTTGGTCTTAATTTGGATTTTTTTTTTAAACATAGCTTATTTGAAGTTAATATAGTTTAATTTAGAATATTTTATCTTAGCATAGTTGCATTTAGTTTAGCTGTTGTAGATTAGTTAATTTACGTTTTACTTTTGTTAAGCCTAATTTAGTGTGTAGATGATTGTTGCATACTTTAACTCAGTTGAACTTAAGTGTCCTAAAACCTAAACTCAGCTTCTCAAACTGGCATAAACTATATAAAATAATTTATTCTTCATGAAGACGCATAAACCAGCCTGTCAAAATAAGACTAGACTCAAATTTTCACTGCAAAAACATCAGGATGAATATGTGAACAGAAGCTCTGGTTTGTTCCTCAGAGCTGTCAGAGGATGGTGGTGCCGAGCTGGAGTCGGAGGAGGAGCTCTGCGGCTCGCGTTCGTCCCTCGAGCGTCAGAGTCACCGTGGTAACACCACCGTGCACGTCTGCTGGCATCGCAACACCAGCGTGTCCATGGTGGACTTCAGCATTGCCGTGGAGGTAACCCACGCAGCATTGTCTATCAGGTTGACTCTGTTTTTGTCCACTTGTCTTGATTCTGTGTTGTTATCTGTCCTGGACTTCTTTCTTTGTCCTGTCTGTATTGTTGTGACCAAATATCAATATTGTATTATCAGTAAGCCAAAATAGATGACGCTGTCTCTAAATGACAGCAAAAAGTGGAGCTTTATGGACCTTATTCCTAGGCCCCATGATGCTTTGCATAAATTATGTGCACTACTTCCTGCTAGGACTGTGCGATATGAGGAAAATCTAATATCACAATATATTTTTGCTAAATCGCAATACACGATATAAATCACGATATTTATAAATAACCTCCAGTGTTATTTTAAACTGTATAGTATGTAAAATGGCACTGGTGTACTCTATTCAAACAGACCATTCATGTTTTTTATTTTTATTTGAATATAAAATCAAAATAAATTTATTTGCTGTTTTCTTTGGTGTGTGGGGAGATGTTGACGTACAGAGATTAAAACATTCTTCATTTTGCAATGGGTGGCTTCTTAGTTGGTGAAATAAATTTGTGGTACTGCTACATTGGTGGCAATGGTTTTACGACAGGTTTTGCAAATTACCACATTTTTTTTTTCGACATCCTCCTTATAAAATCCAAACCACTGCCAGATTATTGATCCAGTGCTGTTTGTTTCTCTTCGGAACTAGTTCATCGTACTCCTCCTCAGTTACCGTCTCATTCACCCGCTCACCTGAAACTCCAGCTGTCGCCATATTGTTTTCCTATCTCCAAGTCTACATGCGCATGCTCCGCACAGTGTCGGGCAGAAAATTTTTCAGGTTGAGAGGAGGCAGAGATTATTAGTGATGCATTTGCAGCATGTCGGATAAACGGCAGTCACAGTGACCTGGATACAGAAAGCCTATCATTTGAATGGCAATTTGTACGCGATGGTTGCGATAGAGCCATTTTAACTATCGTATGTTGAAAAACTACATAGAGTATATTCGATACATAGCCCAGCTCTACTTCCGGCGCAGACCGAAACAGTATGAGCTAATGTAGTTTCTCCAAGCACTGTAGATGTAATTTAAACATGTAGGAACACCAACTGTCAGAGCTCAAACAGGACAATATAATCATACCACTGCCTACTAAAAATTGGCTGCAGATATTTAGCTACTTCACTGACTCGGTTTTTCCGAAGGTGAATCGATGAACAACATGAAAAGCTCCAATGCGTATCAGTATGTACACAGTTATAAGGTCGGTGGTGTTTTGTTAAAACAGGTGGGACACAATCTTATTCACCTTAAAGCAGACAGAGAGCAGCCAAAGCCTTAAAGTCCTCCATGGACATCCTTCATACACTTGAAATCACACCTGATGTTCTCGTCGCTGTTTTCAATCCTTCTGAGGATGTTTTGGGTGGTCTTTTCAAGTTCACATTTTTTTCAGCCACATTTTTCTATATTCCTCATCTGTAGGTAGGCGATGGAAACTATACCGCTTAGAAACACTCTGTCCGTGCTCCAAACCCTATTGTTATGACCACTGATTTAGTTTGGTCTGGTTGTTCATGCAGCCGCAAACAGCACAACAGGTATCTGAACTCCGTGAGGACATTTTAGTAAACCTTACGTTTGTTAAATAAATGTGAACAAAACAAAAATGGCATTTTATCTGCTAAACTGAATGCAAATTACCGTATTTTCCAGTCTATAAGTCGCTCTTTTTTTTTCTTCATAGTTTGGCCAGTCCTGCGACGTATAGTCCGAAGCAACACATATACTTTTTTTTTCCCTATTCATGACGCAATTTTTGACAGATGTGTTAAAATGTTCATTCATACAAAGAGTAAATATTACTATTTGCAACAGCAAGAGGGCCCTCTAGGCTTTTGACAACTATATGTTGTTCCTCTTCTACTACCACACACCCCCGACCAACTTCCTTCAGAGTTGTTCAGAAGCAACACCATGGATGGTAACTTGCTTGTTGGACTCGTTGACTTACGTTAATTAAACCTGTTCAGGATCTCAGGTATGTTCTGTGTGCACACGCCGTGCGCGAACATATAATTGTAGACAGCGCAAGTCCATGGGGGCGGGTGTGCAACCTGTGTGACCGACTCAGAAAATGAAGGTAGGGGGTGAGGGGGTGTCTGTCTTTCCCCATAGCTGCTGCAGCTTCAGTGAGACATTGAGTGAGACCAGGCAAGACTGGCTTATTTATTTAAAATAAACCGAGCCTTTAGTCCAGACCCTCAGCGACCACTGAGCGGGCCAGGCCACCAGGAAATGTCCCAGTGATCCTGACAGTCAACCAGCCCCTGTATGTTATTGTTATTTCAGATTGAATGTCTGTTCTTGCACTTTGTGAAAGACACTTCTAAATAAATGTGACTTATACTCCGAAGCGACTTGTACATTGTTTTTTTTTTTTCCTCTTCGTGATGCATTTTTTTTGACAGATGCAACCTATGCTCCAGAACGATGTATAGTGCGAAAAATGCGGTACTTTCAAATAAACCGCGGTCTGTGCACTGCTCCCATGATTATCCAGTGCTTACTGTTACTTCCGGTGTCTGACAGGAAGTTGTGCACATAATAAATTACACAGTAGAGCCCCAGGAATAAGGTGGATAAAGAGCTTCAATATGTTGATCAGTCAGAAGAGCAACAGAATCCATAAAAACCCAACCCATGTAGATTTACACAGACACTTTGAACATTCCTAGTGCATCCCTACAGATAGTTTCTCTCTCACTTACTCACTTATCAGGGAGAACTCTCTGGGTCAGCCTAACCAAAACCCAAGACCCCAGCCAAGACTTGATGAAGTCTGTAACTCTTATTCAAGTAGGCTCACCAATCAAATTTCTTATTTCTAAACACTTCCCTTTCATATTTGATGGTGATAAGACATTCCATGCATATTATATCCCAAGTTATTACTGATGACATGACAAAAAAAACATTCTACCATGGCCCAAAAGGGGTACTTGAACATTCGGTCTCATTGTCTTGTGCTTGTGTCTCTTCTGTCTTCATCTACCTGTGTCTTCTGGCTCTTTCTGTACCCACATTTGTTTGACTGCTCACACTGGCTTCACTAGAGGCCAGTAGCCCAGTCCATGAGTTGATGAGGCCCCTCAGCAGCCATCAGGGGCCCCTGTCTTTTACTGACACCTGCTGGAGTAAAAGGTACTGCAGCAGCCGAGAAGGGAGATTTTTCCATTTTTTGTGAAAATGACACAAAGTAGCTTTACTGAATCCTGAATTAGAATTTGTTCAGTCAAAGTACATAAAAAGGTAAAAACACCTGAGAGTTTAGTGAAAGCATGCCATATTGAAGGAGAATAAGCAGAGGTTTAATAAGCTGGCAGTTTTGTTTTCTTCCATTTTTCTCCGACATTAAAACTTGTTTCATTTAACTGGGTGTGTTTTCCTGTCCACCTTGTGTTTGCAGAACCAGCTCTCAGGGAACCTGTTGAGGAAGTTTAAGAACAGCAACGGCTGGCAGAAACTCTGGGTGGTCTTCACCAACTTCAGCCTCTTCTTTTACAAATCACACCAGGTAGTTTTTATCAACCTTTAAACTGGTTTGAGCAATGGTCACTCTGTGATGACAACGAGGATGCTTCTCTTCTCCTTGGACCCGTTTCCCTGCAGGATGAGTATCCTCTGGCCAGCCTCCCTCTTCTGGGCTACTCTGTCACGGTCCCAGCCGAGTCTGAGAACATCCACAAAGATTACGTATTTAAACTTCACTTTAAATCCCACGTGTACTACTTCAGATCGGAGAGCGAGTACACGTTTGAAAGGTGGGTTTTCACTGAGTCAAAGGTACATAAATGCCTCTACTGGTTTAAATCTGAGCGAGTTTTTCACTTTTATAGTTCAAACAACCTGAAATATCAGATTTTTGTAAATACAGGTAGTCCCCGATTTACGAACGAGTTCCGTTCCTACGCCCGTTCGTAACTCAAAAATCGACGTAAGTCGTAAAATACATCCAAACGGCACCTTATACATGCACCTCATACATCCAAGCACCTCATACATACAGTACTGTATTTTTACCAAGCACTTAGCCTATCCTAACACATTACCCTATATAATTATCAAAAACCACATACATTTAGGAGCCATGATAAAGGAAAAAAAAGAGTTAATTTCTTACTAGGAGCTGGTCATTTCTTCCTCCGTCTGTCAGCATGTTAGCCCTTGCACCTCCGAGCTCTGCAGCTTGCTTCACGCGGTCCGCAGCGTGTACAGCAACGTCTGTTAGCATGTTAGCTCGTCGCTCAGCTGTAACCTCTCTGCCTTGTAAACCTCAGCTCAAAACAATAAGGTCTCTTGTATTTCCACATGCAGTCCAGCTGTCCAGAGTTAGCAAATTTAGCATATTAGCCCCTCCTGACCTCCTCTGCTCCGGTCTGCCTGAGGTCTCCTGTAAGTTTCCAGGGCATCAAGGTCCCCCCTCCCTCCTGTAAGTTTCCACTGAGCGCACGTCAACCCCCTCCCTCCCTCCTGAAAGTTTCCTTTCTCCTGTAAGTTTCGTTTCAGTACTGTATTTTCTGGTGTAAAGTTGCATAAACCGCGTAACTCGTAGCAATGCTTTTCAATGGGAGCGTGTTCGTAAAGTCGAAACGTCGTAAATCGAGACCGTCGTAAGTCGGGGAGTACTTGTATACACACACACATATACGGTACTATTTGTACTACTATTCCTACTTCACAGTTTTCCACTTATCGTGGGTCTTCCGTGTACGGCTCCCTGAGATAAACGAGGGACTACTGTATTCACTTTTCTGCTTGGACATCAGCGTTCTTGTAGAAGCTCTTTATTTATGGTTTAATTGACAGCTTGGAGAATCCATGGAAGTGTGCCACTCAAACACACAGGATGTGTCAAGCTGATCTGTGACAATACGGATCAACTTTAAAATACTGGCCTATTTTTTTTTAATTCCTACGCTACAACTAATGTAGTGTTATGTAGTATTGTCATCATTGTATGTTCCCATACAATGGTGAAATCGGCTCTCTGCATTTAACCCATCCACCCCCAGGTGGAGCAGTGGACAGCTATTGAAAGTGCCTGGGGAGCAATTGGGGATAGGGTGTGCTGCTCAGAGACACCACAAGATGTGCAATGACTTGAGATTTAACCTGGAACTTTCGAGTCTCAAGTCGGCTGCCCTGCCCCTACCCCATCTTGGCCCCAACTTCACAAAAGAACAGCATTGTTTTTAGCTTAACCATCAATAGGATTGTCATGTTTTATTGTGGCTCCAAAGAGAGCACCTGGTTTTCACCCACTGAATGCACACATAAAACCTTCAAGACAAAAGTTGTGATGGGCTTTGCAACCGGTTTCACCTTTTCTGATGTTTTCGTGTAGCTCACTCGGTAGCCCTCTGTCAGCTGCAGCAGCTATTTATCCTTCATCCTCCTCCGGTGGAAACATACACATCTTGCATAATGTGTAACTTCGATCAAAGTCATTTTGCCCATTAATTTCACAGAAGCTGAAATACAATCCAAACACTGACTTTTAATGCAGAAGTTTCTTGTCCCAGTTCTCCTCGTCCTCTCTCTGTTGTTCGCATGCCATAAACGGTCTGCGCTTCCACAGTTCAGAGTCTCGTTTTTTTTTTTGTTGCATTCCTCAAATTTCCTGACATTTTCAAGTTGTTGCTGAATTGTTCCTGTCTACATCATGATGCATCAAAAAATAAATTATGACCCCCCACCCATATTCAGAACTTGAACAATGTGACATACAAATTGCTGACTTGCTATAAAACATGCCAAATATGCTGTGGCACATTGCCGGCATTACACTAACAAAGAGGACTAAACGCCACCTTTCCTATGTACAGTATTCAGATTTCTACACTCATCTCTGTGGTTTGCACAGATTGTTTTGTTTGCATGCTTGTTTGTGTTTTTGCAAACTCATTTAGAGGAGACAAGTGGTTGAAGAGGAAAAAAAAACATGTTGCACGCTAAACTAAAGTAAATCAAATCAAACTCCCTGCAAGGAAGAGTACACAAGCTGTAGCAATAATTCACAAGCTACAATAAGATGCACGGAGCAGGGAGGACACAAAGAGCTATTGTTTGGAGGAGAAAAGGGATAGAGGGAGGAGAAAGAAGAGGATTAAAGGGGGAATAATGCATTCTTTTGCTCACATTGTTCCACAGGAGGTTGGCATGCTGTTTACTAGACGTCTGTGTGAGTTTGAAATAACACAAACAAATATTCTGTGTAAAGAGTTCATTTGGTTTTGGTTAACTCGCCTGTCCCTGCGATGCTCCTGTTTCTCCTTCAGCCCTCATCCATTCATCAAATCAGAAGGCATATGCTAACACCGTCGTGCTAAAGATTTTAATTTGTTATGATTTTTTTTATGATCCATTGTTGTGGTGTCTGTGTGTCTTTGCCTGTGTGTGTTTTGTGTGTGTGCCCCACCAGCCTTGCTGTTAAACAGTCCGGTCTATCACCTGCTCCTCCCAGATCACAGAAAAGGCTCCAGAGCCCTGGTCATCCCGAGCTCCACTCAGGCTCAGGAAAAGAGCCTGAATGTGCCTCAGGGTAAGAGACCTCAGACTGGGCCAGCACAGCGAGGGGGAGACCCCCACCTCGTTAATCATTACTGGGGCCGTGCAGCACGAAGGAATCCCTTCAAATAACATTTTACCCCCTTTTGCATGTTTGATCTTCATTCTCCACCCCTTACTTAATAATCATGCTCATGCTCACCACAAATAACTTTGTGTAAAAGGATAGTTTGGTTTCCAAGGTCATTCTCACTTACTCATACGTTCATATTTTTTGTTGCATAAGCTCAAGAATAAGCTGAACTAAGATTAAATGACATTTGTCAATTTGTCATTGGCATTTATGTTGAAGACTTGGATGTCTCAGGTTTTTTGTGTGTCAAAGAGAAGGAGGACAGTGTTACGGTGAAAACTGTTTTTAAGTTAGCTGCAAAAAATAATCCCTAATAGTTTAGTTTAGTTTAGTTTATTTGTTCATTTTTTTAAAACAATACAATACAAAACAATCCCATGAACAATAACATATAGAGTATAAAAAAATGAAAGGTAGCAGAAAGAAGAAAAAAATCTTATTATATCTGCCCCTTTTTTTCAAACAATCAGTTCAAACA
>JARVGQ010000828.1:19570833-19582823 GCA_031762355.1 Hypsolebias martinsi | reverse complement strand
CCCACCGCACATTGTCTGCTGGAGTTGGACACCTGTGACCCAGGAAGGAAGGAGCAGGTAAAGACAATAAATGGACAATTTTGCATTTTGTTGTAAATGAAAAACACAGAGTCTGTAAAACTCGTGACAATAACTTTTACTGTTGCTCAGAATTAGTTTTCAGATGAGTGAAAAATTCAATTGACTGTTTCTGGTCTGAACTGCGAGCAAGAAGCATTTGCATGTTTTTGCTACAAAGTGCTCGTTCATGTCTTCACGTCTTGTTCTCTGCAGACAGCGGGTCCAGTTTGAGTTGGAGGTCCAGTCTGTGGTCTTTAATGGTGCAGACCTAAAACCAGCAGTGTTAAAATCTGCTTGAGGTCTTTAAAGAATGTTGTTAAACTCTAAACGCTCCTTTTGCTCGTGCTAACCGGAGAGTGGTTCCTGTGAAATGACTCGAGGTTTGGACACCATCACTGCAGCTGACAGAAAGAACGCTTTGAGAAGATGTTTCTTTTGTGACACCAACAAAATATGAAAGCAAAGATTTCTGTCATGAACATACAGACAGAAAAACAAGTTTAAGTCCTACAAAATCAAAACGTGTTTGTTTGTATAAATATATATTTTGGGCCTAGTTTAGGGCCACAGCTGTGGATGTGGACGTCCTGAATGTTTCAGAGATGTTCCTGCAGATAGTCTCTAACCACCATCGAGAACAGACTGCCCTCATGAGCTCCTCCAGACATGATGGGATCAGAGCAGCACCCCGAGCTCACATCAGCTGCAGAGATCTGTTTGTTCGTTCAGACACGGCCGCCCGTTTCTTTTTGCTATGATTAACTTCCACATGTAAAGCGGGTGAAACTAAATGAAAACCAGATTTCTGGTTTGGGCTCCGCGTTGTGAATCATTTGTTGAGCCAAACGCGATAAAGACGAGACGAGACGTGTGAAAAGACAAGTCTGGGCCTGAAACTCGCTATTTTCCTGTTTCAGTGTCCGTTTGCATCGACTCTGCCTGCTTCACATGCATGTTTCACATGTGTGCTTCACATGCCTGCTTCACATGTGTGCTTCACATGTGTGCTTCACATGCATGTTTCACATGCCTGCTTCACATGCCTGCTTCACATGCCGTTTGAAACGGGAGAAACTCCAGAGAGAGGAGCGCAGCAGCAGTCAAGCAGGCGAGGGCAGCTGGATCAGCTGAAGGAACTTCTCGTTCAGCTTCTTCCAGGGTTGATCTTGAACCCGATGAAAATCCACTGAAGACAACTCAGAGCATTCACTTCCTTTTTACCTGTTTTACAGAACCGGGTCTAAGAACGGATTAACTGTATTAATCGTGCTCATTGAGTAAGTGTACAGATGTGCACGAGCCTGAATGTGCACGAGCCTGAACATCACTCTCATTTTTCACCATTAACAGAAGCAGAGAAACTCTTTGAGAACGAACATTCTGCTGTAAAATAAAAAAATAAAATGAAAGTAACAGAAGCTACAGATTCTGTGGGTTCAGAGCAAAAAAAAAACAGATTACATCCATCCATCATCCATCCATCATCCATCCATCATCCATCCATCAAGCCATTATCCATCCATCCATCCATCCATCCATCCATCCATCATCCATCCATCAAGCCATTATCCATCCATCCATCCATCCATCATCTGTACCCATGTCCAGCAGTCACTTTGTGAGAGGCAGGGGACACACCTATGAAGGGTGCTTAATAAGTAAAATTGATTGATTGATTGATGTATTAGCTTCTCAATAAATGAATGTAGAACATCCCAGAAGTCTCCTGGAATCAGACTCCTTACCTTCGTTCTGACCAGTTGGTCTGTGGGCCTCTAACTCAGAACCAGAACAACCACAAGCTGCTGTGGATGGATCATGTTCTGGTTTAACCTTTGTCACAAAGAAGGAAAGAATGGTGAACAAATTCTGCTGGATCTCCTCCTCCTCCTCCTCCTCCTCCTCCTCCTCCGCTGGATCTCCTCCTGCAGCCCTGCAGCTGAAGCAACTTTGGTGTGGTGTGGCTCTCCTCTCCACTTCCATCTGTTTAACCTCAACAAGGCGATTCTTTGACACTTTCTAAAAGTGAATTACAGCTTCACCTTGTTCCAGTGCAGCACAATCAGCCAGTCACAAAGTTGAGCTGTTTTTGCTTATTCAGTTGAGATTCGTTCAACTTCAGCTGAACTCTGAAGCTGTAGACTGAAGTCAAATTTTAATTTCTGCAGCAGGAATCATAATACTGTAACTGAGATGATGGAGAAGCAACCTGAGAGAGAAGACCTTCGTCGCAGCCCGTCAGTGAATCTTTGGTCCGAGCTCTCCCTACAATCGATTTTGTCTCAAAGATTTTATAATTGGGCAAACTGGGTTCACCTCAAAAATATAACACAGAAATGTAGAGAAAAAATCCAAAAGGCCAAATTCTTGTAACAGGACAATTATTGATGAGGTAAACCCTCAAATGCCATAAAAATTACTCACTGAATTCCTCAAGGTTCAGTGCTTGGACCACTACTCTTTACCTTGTATATGCTTCCATTAGGTAAAGTTATTAAACAGCATGGGATACATTTTCATTGTTATGCTGATGACACACAGTTATATTTGTCCATGAAACCCAACGAATCCAATCAGATACTTAGACTACAAGCATGTCTTAGAGACATAAAAACCTGGATGACCCTAAATTGTCTGCTTTTAACCTCAAACAAGATAGATATTGTGGTTTTTGAATCTGATCACCTTAGGAATAAACTCGGCAGCCATTCACTTCCTCTGGATAGCAGTAATCTGGCCTCCAGTTCTAATGTTAAAAATCTTGGTGTTATTTTTAATCAGGACATGTATTTTATCCCCAAATTAAAAACGTTACTAGAACTGCCTTCTTCCACCTGCGTAATATCACTAAAATTAGAAACATCTTATCTAAAAAGTATGCAGAAAAATTAATTCATGCCTTTGTCACGTCTAGACTGGACTATTGCAATGGTTTGTTATCTGGGTGTCCAAAAACTTCTTTAGAAAGTCTACAGTTGATCCAAAATGCTGCAGCCAGTCTTAACTGGAGTTAGTGGGAGAGATCATATTTCTCCAGTTTTAGCTTCTCTCCACTGGCTCTCTGTCAAATCTAGAATTGAATTCAAAATATTACTTCTAACCTACAAAGCTCAACAAACTAGGTCCATCTTATATTACAGATCTTGTTGTTCCATGTTTTCCTAACAGAGCACATCACTCTCAGGCTGCAGGCTTACTTGTGGTTTCCAGAGTTTCCAAAAGTAGAATGGGAGGCAGAGCTTTCCATTATCATGTCCTCTCTTGTGGAACCAACTTCCAGTTTCTGTCTAGTTATTAGTTATAGTTAGTGTTTTAAACTCAGAGAAGACCGATTTGGATCTGGAGCTGAGCATTTTAGCAATAAATTTTACTGACAGTCTTCCCTTTTTGATAAATCCTATAGTTAGGGTTGGCTTGGGTTTCTTGAGCTATCCCTTAGTTATGATGCTATAGGCTTAGATCAGGGATGTCAAACCCACTTACAAAAGGGGCCAAAATTAAAACCTTTTTCAAACTAAGGGCCAGTTTCAGAATCTACATTAACTCAAGTTAGACACCAACATCTTTTCTTGGTTGCAGGTTCCTCACCAAGAGTTTGATTGGTCTCATTTGATGTTCTCTGCTGCACTTTTGACATCATAATCAAAGATTACTGAAAATAATTAAAGTGATAAAAGTATTTTACTTTTAAAATAACATATTGGGGCCAGATGAGATGGCAAGGAGGGCCACATTTGGCCCGTGGACCTTGAGTTTGACACATATGTTCTAAAGTCTTCTTAGTGTGGGGGCAGCTAACCCTCCAATGCAAGAGTTGGGGGTTCGATTTCACCAGCAGTCACATGCCGAAGTGTCCCTGAGCAAGACAGTGAACCCCTCATTGTCTCTGATGTTTGTCCCATCGGTGTGTGAATGTGATAAAGCTCTGAGATCTAGTAGAGTGCTGTATGAATGGGTAAATGAGGCACAGATTGTCAAGCGCTTTGAGCATCTTGATAAGATAGAAAGGCTCTATAAACATTTAACCACTCAGTTTGAATTTGTATTTAAATAAGAAATATTTGCAAACTATTATAATCTGTTATTAACCAATCATAAATCACTTTAAAAGAATAAAAGCTGACAGTAAAAGTGTGATTCCACAGCAAGCGCTTAATTTTTAATTAATATTTGTTTACATCAACTGCTCGTCTCTAATCTGTGCTCGTGTTTCCAACAAAGGGAGGATTTAATAAAAAAAAAAAAAGCAGACCTTGAGAGAGGCGTTCATCTGGAAGACGAAGAGGAGCCGTGGAGGACAGGGTCTGCAGTTCAGCTTCCACTCTTTGGACACCGGGCAGTCCTTGATGGCGGCCCGGACCAGAGGCAGCACCTTCTGCCGCAGGGCGTCCAGGGCTCTGAACAGACGGTCGTAGGTCACGTCGAAGGTCTGGCTGGGGTGGACCAGCAGGAGGACGTGACACACGGAGAACATGAAGAACAGGTGGAGGCAGTGCTGGCGGTCCAGGCCTTTCCAGAAGTCGTGGGCGTCCGAGTGGCTGACCCCGGCGTTCAGAGACTGACAGGCCCGCAGCAGCTGCCGGCTGTCGGACACGGAGGAGAGCTGCAGGTACAGAACCCGGTTCTCCTGGTTGTAGAAGGCCTGAATGTGGCTGTCCGCCGAGTCGTCGTCCTCCGCTCCGCCGAGCAGCGAGAAGATGTGTTTGTCCGTCAAGGTGTTGATGAGAGCCTCCTTCATGGGCGCGGGCTGCGAGCTGCTCTTACCGAAAATACCGACGACGCAGAGGCCGTCGTCCCGGTGAGCAGCGTCCTCCTCCCGGAGCTCCGCCTGAAGAAGAGCCGCCACACTCACCGGCAGCGACATGCTGGCTTCCTTCATGGTGGGAAACAGGGAGGAACAAAAACAGCGGCGCACCGATTTCTCAACACGCTTCCGGTCCGTCATTATAAAGTGTCCGTGTAACAGCAGCGCGCTGACTGGAGCATGATGTCTATGGACTGGAGCTTTTCTTCACTTATTTACTTCTCTGGACTGATGCATAGATAAAGTTTAAGTTAGAGTACACTTTGCAACAATCTAAATTTAAGTACAATTTTAAAAACAGGCGATAAAGGGATAATTAGGTCAAATTAAAACAATATTTGCTTGTTTGTATTCTGTATTAAAAAAGTAAACTTATTTACACATTTCTAGATATTTTGCTCATAGTCAGACTTTTTTGTTTTTGCATTTAATACAGCTTCAATAATTCAAAACACAGGACTTTAAAATAAAAATTAAGAACTAATCAATTAAAAGAGTAAAAAAAATCATAAAAATAATAAATCCAATATTTCAAACTTAGTTAAAAGCCAAAATGTGTTTTTGAAGAGAAGATTTTGAAACAAGAAGCAAGTCTGCCCACTTGATTTGCAAAATCAACTTGTTCTACAGTTTGGAAGCAGCGACTGAAAGCTCAGGGCAACAACATATCACCAGGCTTTCTTTATTTGACTTCTTTTTATTTATATTTATATTTCAAAGAAGAACACCAACATTTTTCATTCATGCTGATCAAGAAAACTGGCTGGGGGACAAAAATGAACTTTAAATAATTGACAAAAATTAACAACAGATAAACAATTAGTAAAGGTTCTCAAATGGTCCAAGAACCATACCCATACCATTTTATTTATAAAGCACTTAAAACAGCAACAAGGCCAACCAAAGTGCTGTACAAACAAACAAACAAACAGGCAACACATAGGCAACATACTGTTGGTTTCAACAGCAATAAGAAATGAAAAGTAATATTTTCGAACATGTCAAAACGTTGGGAGAACCTCCAAATTATGACTCAACAGTGAACCTTTAGTTTGTCCGTGGGGCTAAATGACACATTGACCCCAGACTGCATGGCAGAGTTGCGCTCATGGCTCCATGAATTCTGATAAACGCAGGTCGAATTACAACATACTGGAGTTTTTTTGTTTGTTTGGTTTAAATCATTCTTGGTTGCATTTCAAAGCAATAAACCACAACTCGTAAAGGACAGATTCACATAGGCACACCATTTTAACCTAATAAAATATGTAGCAGTCAGATGCTATATTTGTGTTTTTATTAGGAAACTTCTTATTTTGTAAGTTTAATTAGTCATTCATATGTTTTGTTTTAAAACTGTACTCCCCTTGGCTTCTTACCTGTTTTGGTGAGCACAGAGGCCTTCACATACACAGAGTTACCCACCAAAGATTTAATATCTGGGTAAACTGCCTTGATCTCATCCATCCTCAGTGAGACTGTTCCTCCCTCAAGCTACATGAACCAAGAGAAGAGAATATGTTCATTTTATAAAACAAAAACAAGCAAAAATTTGCCGGTCTTTTTTTTTTTTTTTTAGTTTTTTTTTTTTAGTTTTAAACACAATTTGCATCTTAAAAGCTCTCCATGAATGTGTTCAGTAGTTATTTTCCACACAAAAATCAGATATTTTCAGAAAAATGACAGCAACATTTCATCGTACTCTATGTGGTGGAAGTGAGTGCTTATAGTTGGATCTGTAAGTAGGAATACAGAGGAGCTTTTGTCTTGAGCACAGGATTATGGATATGATGCAAAAGGAAATCAGTTGTGTTTTAAAATCAATAGCTGAGAAAAAATTTTTTTACCACACCTTTTGATAATAAGCTACAAAAGTGTTTGTTGAGGGGAAGATATGTGCAACAAACTCAGCAGAAAAAGAGTCTGAAGCAACAACTACTTTACTTCTTCCATGAAGAAAATTCTTGAAGAAAAGATCATTCTGATTTCATAAAAGCAACACAATGTTCACATAATGTCTTGGGTTCTGGGTTAACTAATCAGCCTTTAATGGCTTTGGGCTGTGGCTTTTTCAGCCACACCTACTTAAGAGGCTGGTCTCAGGGAGCTTTTGTCCCCTTCCCCTTTCCCTCTCTTGGCTCTCTTGTCACTTGGCTTGGCACTCTCTTGTTATTTTATTTTTTATTTTTTGGTTTGTTCTCCTTTGGCTCCTCACAGACTCCCCGCATTTTTGGACTTTTTTTTTTTTTTTCTTAGGCGACTCTTGTTTTTTCTCTGAGGCCGGCAGCTTCAGCAACAACAGGTCATTTTTGTTAAACTTTTGCATATGTTTTGTAATTTTGGCCTGGTGGGGCTGGTAGCCCTGTTTTCGCTTCTTTTGGAGTAGTTTTTTTTTTTTTTTTTAGTCTGCTACCCAGTGGCTTCGACGGTCCTGTATAGGGTTGGCCTGCTGTGATACCTTTTTGTTCTGTTTGGTCAGCTCACCAGGTCCAACTTTAAGTTGCTACTTTGGGGTTTTGTGCCTTTTATTTTTTTGCTGGACATGGGAAATTAGGGTTCTTCTTTTCTCCTGCAGGAAGCGGTTGAATAAACTGATTGTTTGAACCCCTATTTGTGAGTCCCATGTTCTCCTTTAATATGTTGTGTCTTTGGTGGTCGTAACAGCGTGCTAAAAGTCTACTTCTGAGATTCCAACAGGAGGATGGCTTGAAACACAGCAGTGAAGGCTACTTATGGTACAGATCTGGTTGGCAGGTTGTAGACTGAGGAAGTCCTCAGGATAGTAGACAAAACATTTCTCACTTAAAGAAACTGGTCAAAATGACACAATTTAACCTTCTTTTTGTTGTTGTTGTTTTGTACCTGGATGATTGCGTTTACAACCCATAATAGCTGAGAGTAACTCAAAGTAGCATTTTTTAAATAAATTATAATTTAAAAATCTCAAATAAAAATGTACACTTTTTTTATTACTGACTTGATCAATGAACTTTTTTGTATATGCAATGTTTACTGTTTTTCATAAAATGTATGAATTAAAATCTGTGCAGTTTTCAGTTTGTGCGGTACCATTTTACTTTTAAATTAGCTAAACTGCAGTGAAACACAAACAAAAAGTGCAATTACAGTATAAATGCTGTCTTATCACATGCGTAAATTAAGTGCTGTATTGTTTAACTGTTTTTCAAATCCTGGCTTGAAAACTGGAACCATTTTCCTTTCGAGGAACCCTTCACGTAATGGTTGCTAAAAGATCATTCTGGTTTACCTTCCCTTGTAATTACACTGAAATGCGCCGGGAGGTAATTGTTTTAAAATGGGACTGACATGCAGCTTGACAACACGAAACAATAAAAGAAACATTCTCCCATTTTGTAGGCCTCATTTTGTTGTGTACAGGTTTAAGACACAGTAAAGGTTACGCAAGAAAAGCTCAGAAACATTTAGCTCTGACAATAGCTTAACAATCATTTCAGGTGCAAAATGTACTACTAAACCTTTTTTTTCCCCTCAAGACTAAAACAGTTTTAACAAAAAACTTCTCAAATTAAAAAGAGAAAGCAGTTTTGTGTAAATACTTTCTTATGCAACAAGTTTTCCTTTCAATTCTGAAGGAAGCTATAGCTGTAAGAGTGATGGATCTGGTGTCGCCACCGAAAATGAACTTTTACCCTTTTTTTTAGTTTACTTTTTATGTGTGAACAAAATCAGACGGGTACTGCCTTTTTTGAGAGCACACAATAAGAAAATGATTGGTGTTCGATCCAGTAACTGAGTAACCTGGATCTAAGTGGCAACTTAAGGTATTGACCACAGCAGTAAATCAGACGGTATTATCACTCCATGTACAATTTTTATGGCTGCTGAGCTAACAGTTGTCAAAAAAAAAAAAAAAAGTTTATCTTCTTGCAGTAACAAAAAAGAATGACGACCAAACATGGATACATGCAAAAAAAATCAATTTAAAAGGAAAACATTTGTAAGTTGAGCTGTTTTTACATAATAAAAAACAACTAAAATAAAA
This sequence comes from Hypsolebias martinsi, assembly GCA_031762355.1. NCBI lineage: Eukaryota > Metazoa > Chordata > Actinopteri > Cyprinodontiformes > Rivulidae > Hypsolebias > Hypsolebias martinsi. Next base: position 19,573,935 of record JARVGQ010000828.1, on the reverse strand, counting down.
TAATAATGAGAGAAATTGCTTTCCTGTGAAAATGCAGTGTGAATGCATATAGCACAAAAACTTGCTGAAAAACAGCTGAAATTAGCTATAAAAAAGGCTGAAATCTAGCTGAAATAAAACAAGTTTGCTGAATTATGTTTAAATATGTAGACATGAGCACAAAAAATTAGGAAATTAGCTAAAACAGATGAAATTAGCAAAAACAAATTGCTGAAATGCAGGGGAAAAACTAAACTTCCAGAAGGAAGCGGAAAAAGCTGAATTGAGCTTAAAAATGTGGACTGAGCTTAAAAAGCTAAATTTAGCATAAAATAACTAAATAGTAGCTGAAAGGGCAGAAATGGCTGAAACTAGCATATTGAAGCAGAAAAGAGCATAACAAGCTGAAATGAGCAGAAATAAGTTAATTACTGTAGTCTGAAACTAGCAGAAAGTACCATGAAAATGTGAATTTATGTGAAAATAGACAAAAATAGTAAAAAAAAAAAAAAAAAGCTTAAACATAGCTGAAAGGGTAACTTAAACTAGCCAAAGAAAGCAGAAAGTTCATGTTTATTCAATTAGGTTAAAAGAAGCTGAAATGAGCACAAAAAATTATCTGAAAAAAGCTGAAAAATAAATAAATAATTATCTGAAAAGCAGCTATAAAAGCAGAATGAAGCTTAAATCACCAGATGGAAGTGGAAAGAGCACAGTTTTGCTGATTTAAGCTGAAAAAAGTAGAAACAAGTGCAAAAAAATACAGATTTACTCAAAAACAGCTAAAATTAGTATAAAAAATAAATATTAGCTGAAATGGCAGGAAAAATCTGAAACTTTCATAAATAAGCTGAAAGGAGCATAACAAGCTGAATTTGCAGAAAGAAGTTAGAAGACGCACAAAACTGTTGTAGTTAGCAGAATGAATCTAAGGGATCACAGAACAGCTGGAAAAACTAATAAAATTAGCTGAAATTAGCTGAAAAAATTTAAATCTGCAGAAGGAAGCTGAAAGAAGCTGAAGCAGAACAAAATGAGAAAGGAGCAGTAAAATGTTGCAAACACATCTAAAGGTATGAAGGATGTAATATTAACTTAATTCATTTTCTATGAGACATAAAATGACAGAAAACACTAAATATTTCAAACAGCTAAACTTGCACCAGTACCAAAAGTGAAAGCACCGTTCTCCTGAATGAACTGGACATTTTGATTGTGCAACAAGAAATATGAAGAAAAACATAAGAAAAATTGATTACAATAGTAGCAATAGAGTGAATGCTTCACAAACATCCACACAATGATTCAGCTTGTTACACTGGCTCACCCGTTTCATCTGTGTTGGGTACGTTTTAGCTCTTGGACTTAAACATCGCCTGTACTTCCATATAAATCTTACACATCAGTCTGTGACAAAGGTCATACTCTGCATCGCCCCATAAAACACTGAACGATCAAATGATGGGTCATATAATGAATGATGACCTGTATTAGCAGCTTCTATTCACACAGGTACATGATTTGGATACATCATGAGGTAACATCTGTGTTTGACGTCACTCCTCCAGGTGAAAACTGATTTTCAGCTATTTTCTATTAATACCAACAAATAACTTCTGTATTTTTACGAACCTGTCTTCCAATCACATCTCTCCTATCTGAGTCTTTTGTTTAAAATTGAAAACAACGGAAATAAAACCCAATAACTCTTCACAAGATTCCATCTAATCTTATTAAAACCTGAAGCTCTAAAGGCATAAAAGCAAAAAAACACAAAACCAGCTACTTTGATGTCTTGTTTAATGGAGGAATTCACAGTGGAAATTGATAAACCCAGACTCATTTATAAAATACTTTTGAAGGATTATGAAAAAAATGCATTTTGCTGTTGCATTATATGACCCGAGAGTTTCATTTAAATGCAAATTACAGTCCAGCCTAAGAAACGTGTAAATCCAGATCCAGCCAAAAGGGCTGTATCTTTGCATGTAAAGACAGAAAAGGGCCGCGGAGGCAAACAGAAAACAGGTTTTGCATTAGTAATTTATAAGACAGGACCACAGTGTACCTTAGTCTGTGGCTGCTTCATTATGAGCAGAGTTTCCTTGGAATTTACTGAATGTTTTAATGCTTTTGAAGCAGCTGGTAGTTAATAATAACGTGTCACTGTCAGACCTATATGGCATAAGTAATACTGAAGACAAGCTCTGCCTTTGTGGAAGATTTTTGTTTTTTCAAGTTTCCACCACCTACTAAAGCTGTTTTATCCCATTTACATCTGAAATATGAATAATTTCGATCAGGGATTAGACCATATGTTCTGTAACTTTTTATTTTGAGTAGAAAATTACAGTTCTGACATTTTTTTTCATTGAAGAATATTGGTTTTATCAACTTACACCTTTTGGGTGTTTAAATGGGTATATGAATGTCATTCTTCTGCAACAGACTTTCTTGTGTCTTTCCTGATTTTCTATATTAAATTGCTGCTCAATTTGAAATTTTGTTTAGCCTTAGGCTACAAAGGCAGCCATTTTTTATTTTTATTGTGCATATGTGACACATATAGGATTTTTACAAGTTCAATTTTTTTCTAATCCAACCTAGGTCTTTTTTTTTTAAACATGTGGTAGGCTACTAAATCAGATACATATCAATAATTTTTCAAAGTGACCACAGTCTGAAAGGCCAAGTCACTATTCATCCAACTTTTACTTGTACAGCCGTGAGGTGGATTGATCCAAGTATTGACAATTCTGATACCAACCTCGAGCATTTTAAATATTGGAACTCCACATACATTCAGCTAAAAAACAGAAGTCCAGTGGTTTCGCTTATATTGTTCCCCGTTGCTGAGCGAAGAGGGGCGCATTAGACCCCCCCCCCCCCCATCTGTGTGTTGTGAGCATGATAACCTGAAAAATAAGTGAGATACCAACTGCCAGTTGCATGTCTGGCTACATAATAAGTGTACGAAAGTTCACTTTCAGAAATTGGATTGCCACATCAAGATCCAAGATGGCAACCATCATTTTAACCATTATCTATATGTATGTAAGTGTATATATATATATATATATATATATATATATATATATATGTATATGTGTGTGTGGGTGCTGC
>JARVGQ010000828.1:19321686-19334056 GCA_031762355.1 Hypsolebias martinsi | reverse complement strand
TTTATTTCACATCATCTTAATGTTGAAGTAATCACTTATCTGAATCAACTGTGGAAACAGTATTAATGATTTTTTAAGCCTCATCATACACGTTAAATGTTTTACTAAAAGTAAATTTAATTCTACATTTCAGAGTGTGTGATGGATAGTTCTGACGCTGCTTAAATCCAAGGGCAGATCAACCCGAACTTTCAGTATTTGTTTAAAAGAGTTAGAGACAGTTTAATCAGTTTAAATAAAAAAACTGGCGTCTTGTCTCCTGCCTTCATTTTTCTCCTCCGTCATTTCATTTCCTTGACCTTTCCACTTTTCCACTCCCCCTCTGGAGGGCGTGTATCAGAAGTCAAGCTTTGTCGAAAAGTTCTTACTTCTTGGGGACACGTGGGTGGAAGAAGCAGTGCTGAGTGTTGAGTGAAGAGTCAAGATGAGAGATTCTTTTTGGACTGAACTGTGAACCGTGACAATTAGCAAAAGGTCCGTTCTCAGTTCGGATTTTCAGCACACCGCTGTAAATCCAATATGAGCGCAAAAGCTCCAAAAGCTTAAATAAAATTCCTTCTGAGGAATATTTTATTTTGAAAACCAACCGGAACTGACCGCTACTTCTGTCGATCAAAACGGACACAGGCGATGCTGAAAGGTAACGTTGTAGGCTGGACGCCCCTCTCTTTACCGGACTGAGACGGAACATCTTTCAAGGTAAAGAGTTGCAATGACGTTTACCGAGTGTACCTGGAATCTAGTTGGAAATCGCTATGGAGAGCTGTCATTCTGGTTGGACATAATTCATTTCCCAAGATAACTCCCCTCTCTTCATTCCTCCTTTCTCTTAAGCCTCTCCTCTCCAGTAACATTAAGAAAAAGTGCCTTCAGATAAGTTAATTAAAATCCATAACTTGAGTCTGTTGTCTTCCTTAAGGTATTCAATGTTTATGTCATAAGAAGCTGCTCAGAAGATTAAAGTATACATATTTGATGTTATTTTAATGATTCTGCTAAATACATTACCTCATTTATTTGATGGGTTAAATATAAGTAACGTCTCATGTCACTTATCTCTCATTTGGTCACACTAGAATGTCTATAATCCAAAAAGAAGAGAATCTGTGATTTAAATCAATAATTAATATTCCTGAACTTGAACCAGTCTTGAATAATTAATTGAGGGTGTAATAAGTAACACTGTATACATCCTACATAACTACGGTTCTATGAATCCTGGATGACCGCCAGAGCTTCTCTATCACTCAGAATCCTTGCTTTCCACAAGAAGATTCTGTAGGAGCAGAGCCGCGGATGACACCAGGATATATAGCCTCTGATTGATAATTCGTGTCACACACATGACTTTTTTTATATTATTACTCGAACAGTGCATGCGCGAAGGGAACATTCAGTGCTTTCAGCACCGCCCTCTGGAGGTCATCCGGGATTTATAGAACTGTAGTTACATATGTAACTTTTGTTTTCATGGATAAAAAGTTTGAGTTTCACCAAAACTTCAGAAGGAGTGACTCAAAGATCAGAAACAGAATTTGAACTGGATGAAGAGATTTAAAGATATGTGAATGTTTCTGCGTTGGCTGCATTAATCAGATTACCCGAGTCAGCATCCATGGGGATGAGTCCCTCTGGGGACGTGCTTTGGACCACAGGAGACACCACGGCAGAGATTCTGTAGCAGATAGAAATCAGTTCTGACACCAGCAATCTCCACTGGTCCATCTGAATCAGACTCCTGAGAACAAAGAGAGGGAGGAAGCTATGAAATCTACTCTGCTAGTTCTGATAGCACCAGAGTCAGACTAACATCTTGTTGTGGATCCAGAACTCACTCGGAGTTCAAATTCTGTAGGACCGCAGTGATGCAGTGAGTTCGACCGTAAAGAGGATATGAAGCTGCCGCCTGCAGAAGAGATGATTCGGCTTGTGACACTTCTGACTGTAGACAGAGCAGCAGGAACCAGACCACTGAAAACACACAGACAGTTCCCAACAAGCTGCGACCATGTGGACTGAAAATATACAGACAACACACAGACAAATCACAGACAACAGACTGACAACAGACTGACAACAAAGTGAATACAGAATTCATTCAACCTTTATTTCTACAGGTTAATCCCATTGAGCCTCGGGGACTCGTTTACAAGAGAGACATGTTTTAAGACTGTGAAGTCTGTATATTTCATATTAGGTTGAGTTTTGAAATATAGCAAATGTTAGTGCAATATGGTTAAAAAAACGTGAAGTCTGTATTTTATTTTGAGTTAAAATTTAATGTACTATGGTAGGCTGAAGTCTGTTTACTTTTGTATTTACATATTTTGAATTATTTGTCTGTGATAGACTGGAGACTGACATGACATGAATGACAACAAAGTGAAAACCGACTGACAACAGATCGAAAACAGACTGAAAAAAGACTTGACAACAGACTGACATCACACTGACAACAAAGTGAATACAGAATGACAACAGACCAAAAACAGATTGACAACACACTGACATACTGAAAACAGACTGACAACACACTGACAACACATTGACAGACTGAAAACAGACTGACATTACACTGACAACAGCCTGACAATGCCACAGTTTTCAGGCAAGGCAGGACAGGAAAGAACCCATTGGTGCGGGCAGGACTTGGAGGCCAGGATGTAAAATAATAAATACTTTTAATAATGAAAAACAACTAGCTGACTAGGCAGCATAAACTTACAAAATCAAGTACTGAAACACACAGGGCACACAGGAGGATCACTAGATGATGGAACGACAATGACTAAGATACAGACCAAGACAAATACACAGACTAGACAAGACATAATTATAAATAGCTAGACAGACTGCACATGTGATACATATCTGGGAAATTAGCAAGGAGACACACTAGGTATACAGATTCAGGGTAATCACAAAAGACACCATGCTTTCAGACAACAGACTGACAGACTGAAAACAGACTGACAACAGACTAACAACAGACTGACATCACACTGACAACACACTGACAAACAGACAGACATAATACAGACTGAAAACAGACTGACAAAAGACTCACAACACACTGACAGACTGACAACAGACTGTAAACAGACTGACGAATGACTCACAACACACTGACAGACTGACAACAGACTGAAAACTGACTGACAACATACATAACATAGACTGAAAACAGACTGACAACAGACTGAAAACAGACTGACAACATACATAACATAGACTGAAAACAGACTGACAAATGACTCACAACACACTGACAGACTGACAACAGACTGAAAACAGACAACACTTTTTGTGTTTGTTTTTTTGAACCCGTCTAGAGGACCAGACTTAACTTTTTTATAGTTTTCTACCTGGATTATTGAGCATGCATAACGGTGACAGACTGAAAGAGACAGAAAGGACCAGACTTAACTTTTTATATTTTTCTACCTGGATTATTGAGCATGCATCAGGATAACAGACTGAAAACAGACTGAAAAAAATACTGAAAACAGACTGACAAATGAGTGAAAACAGACTGACAAGAGACAACAGACATAATACAGACTGAAAACAGACTGACAAAAGACTCACAACACACTGACAGACTGACAACATACTGAAAACAGACATAACAGACTGACAACAGACAACACACTTCTTTGTTTTTTGAAACCGTCTGGAGGACCAGACTTAACTTTTTTATATTTTTTCTCCCTGGATTATTGAGCATGCATCAGGATAACAGACTGAAAAAAGACTGACAATGCACTGACAACAAACATACTACAGACTGACAACAGACTGACAACAGACAACACTTTTTTGGTTTGTTTTTTGAACCCGTCCAGAGGACCAGACTTATTTTTTTTATATATATTTTTCTACCTGGATTATTGAGCATGCATCAGGATAACTGACTGAAAACAGACTGACAACAGACTGACAACAGACCGAAAACAGACTAACATCAGACTGAAAACAGACCGACAAAAGACTGACAATGGACTGACAACAGACTGAAAACAGACAACAATGACAACAGACTGAAAACAGACTGACAAAAGACTCACAACACACTGACAGACTGACAACATACTGACAACAGACTGACAACAGACAACACTTTTTTTAACCCGTCCACAGGACCAGACCTAACTTTTTTTAAAATATTTTTCTATCTGGATTATTGAACATGCATCAGGATAACAGACTGAAAACAGACTCAAACAGCCTGAAGCCTGACAACAGACTGACAAAAGACTCACAACACACTGACAGACTGACAACATACTGAAAACTGACTGACAACAGACAACACATTTTTTGTGTTTTGAACCCATCCAGAGAACTAGACTCAACTTTTTAAAATATTTTCTATCTGGATTATTGAGCATGCATCAGGATAACAGACTGAAAACAGACTCAAACAGCCTGAAAAAAGCCTGACAACAGACTAACAAAAGACTGACAACAGACTGAAAACAGACTGACAACAGACAACACTTTTTTTGTTTTGAATGTCCAGAGAACCAGACAACAATTTTTATATTTTTCTACATGGATTATGGAGCATGCATCAGAATAACAGACTGAAAACAGACTGAAAAAAGCTCGACAATGGACTGACAACACACAACAGACATAATACAGACTGAACAGACTGAAAACAGATTGAAAACTGACTGACAACAGACAACACTTTTTTTTGTTTGTTTTTTGAACCCGTCCAGCGGTTTAGACTTAACTTTTATATATTTTTCTACCTGGATTATTGAGCATGCATCAGGATAACAGACTGAAAACAGACTGACAACAGACTGAAAGAAGACTGAAAACAGACGGACAAAAGACTCACAACACATTGAAAGACTGACAACAGACTGAAAACAGACATAACAGACTGACAACAGACAACACACTTTTTTTGTTTTTTTGAACCCGTCCAGAGGACCAGACAACTTTTTTTATATTTTTTCTACCTGGATTATTGCGCATGCATCAGGATAACAGACTGAAAAAAGACTGACAATGCACTGACAACAAACATAATACAGAGTGACAACAGACTGAAACTGGGACCCTGTGTACATAATTGTGTTTCATCACATGTACCACATGTGGTGCAAATGACAATAAAGACTCTCTGACTCTGACTCTGACTGACAACAGACAACACTTTTTTTTGTTTGTTTTTTGAACCCATCCAGAGGACCAGACTTATTTTTTTTATATTTTTCTACCTGGATTATTGAGCATGCATCAGGATAACAGACTGAAAACAGACTAACAACAGACTGACAGACTGACAACATACTGAGAACAGACTGACAACAGACAACACTTTTTTTAACCGTCCACAGGACCAGACCTAACGTTTCTTTTTTTATATTTTTCTATCTGGATTATTGAACATGCATCAGGATAACAGACTGAAAACAGACTGACAACAAACTGATAAAAGCCTGACAAAAGACTGACAACAGACTGAAAACAGATTGAAAACAGACTGACAACAGACAACACTTTTTTTGTTTGTTTTTTGAACCCGTCCAGAGGACTAGACTTAACTTTCTTATATTTTTCTACCTGGATTATTGAGCATGCATCAGGATAACAGACTGAAAACACATTGACAGACTGAAACCATACTGAAAACAGACAGGCAACAAACTGACAACAGACAACACATTTTTGTTTTTTGAACCCATCCAGAGGGCCAGACAACTTTTTTTTTTTTTTTTTTTTTTGTATTTGGATTATTGAGCATGCATCAGGACAACAGACTGAAAACAGACTGGAAAAATTGCCTGACAAAAGCCTGACAATGGACTGAAAACAGACTGCCAACAGTCTGAAAAAAGCCTGACAAAAAAACTGACAACAGACTGAAAACAGACTAACAACAGACAACACATTTTTTTTTGTTTTTTGAATGTCCAGAGGACCAGACAACTTTTTTATATTTTTCTACCCGTATTATTGAGCAGCATCAGGATAACAAACTGAAAACAGACTGACATCAGAATGAAAACAGACTAACAAAAGCCTGACAAATGCCTGGCAATGGACCGACAACAGACTGACAACAACACTTTATATTATAAAACCTAGTAAAGAAATTGAAAGTTAAACTGGGTTTCTTTTCAGAAACAGATCCTGTCTAACACTGAATGTTAGGAAACACCTTGTATCTGTGACTTTCCTTCCCTCCGTTGATTACGGTGACATTATCTACATGAACGCTCCTACAAGCACCCTGCACGTTGGATGCTGTCTATCACGGTGTGCTAAGATTCATGACTGGCTGTGATTATCGTACCCATCCCTGCACCCTGTGTTCACTGGTTAACTGGACATCATTAACTTCACACAGACGCTAACTCGTATGTGTCAAACTCAAGGCCCTCGTTGACATCTTATCTGACCCCCAAGATGATCTGTGAAACATAAAATACTTCTATCTCTTTGATTGTTTCCAGTAATCTTTGATTATATGTCAAAAGCACAATGGAGAACATCAAACAAGACCAATCAAACTCTTGTTGAGGAGCCTGTGACCAAGAAAAGATGTTGGTTATCTGATTTGATTTAATCTAGTCTCTGAAATTGGCCCTTTGTTTGAAAAAGTTTTTAATTTTGGCTCCCTGTCGTGAGTTTTCATCTTCAAATCACTTCTTGGTTTGTTGCCTTCATACATCTCCTCCTATATGTCACTTTGTGAGTGCAGCTACAGCGTGCACTTTCAGGACATTGTTACATGCAGTGTTCCCGAAGTGTGGACCGAACTCGGCAAAAGGGTCTTCTCCTACTCCGCTCCTGTTTCCTGGAATATCTCACAAAAAGAGCTGAAGCTCTTGACCTTGACCACCAACACAGACATTTTCCTGTTTTTAGGATTTTACGTTATAATGTAGCTGCTTTTGTTTTGTTTTTATATAATTTCTTCTTCATTTTATATGCTTTTACATGATTGTTTATTGTTGTGTGTACCTCATCTGTGTTCTTTGTTTAAAACAGGCCTCTCTTGTAAATGAGTCATTGCGGCTCATTGAGACTAACCCATATGGTTGAATGAATGAACGCAGACACTCATAACCTCAACTATACTGAAGTTTTGCAACATTGCTTCTATTAGTTTGTCCATTTTTGACAGCTTGATTCATCGTTGTTTGTGTTACTATTACATATGCCTTTGCCATTTTGAAAGTCATCTTGATTTCTGAAATTCTTCTCACGATCCAAATAGTGGTCCCAACTTTGCGAACCACTGGTCTAACCAGCACACTTCAAGGCGTTACGTTGGAAACAGCGTAGAGCGTGTATTCAGATTTCGTTTGGGAATATTTCATGAAATATTAAACTCTGAAGTTTAAATAAAGAGATCCTACTGATCTTCAGCTTTAAACTTTGAATATTCATCCATTTTCTCACTTACCCTTTGTTGCAGTGGTATTACATCACCAATCAACCAGTTTTTATTCTTATCAGGAGATTTTTTTTGGGAAGCGAAGCTCATGCAGATTGGCCTGTCAGTGGCTTGCACTTGCTGTAATAAGAGATCTTCAGAGAGGGAGTGGGGGTGCTTAGTGTCTTTTAATCAGCGTAAGGCCTACAAACAGACCCCAACGCCTTCGGTGAAAGGATTAGAACCAGGAACTGGACTTGTTCGCAAACACTGATGAACACCAGCTCCAATAGATGCCATGACTCCTGTCTATGAATTCTGCTGATGTCCCCTGATCTCCCCTCTGGCTTCTCAAGTAGGGGGAAAAAAACCCTTTGCTTTTAAAACTCCTAGCTTGTCCCAGCAGTCTTCCCAACACTTGAGTATGCATCCTTGAAAGTTTATGTATTTGGCTGGTACAGATACTTAGTACTATGAATTATATGCTTGCTTGGGCTCACCCGGGACTCGCCAATGTGATGTTAAGTGGCGTAATTAGAATTTTTTTTGTCGTACCTCTGGGGTGTGGGGATGTCAGTGGCTCAGGGTTTAAAAGATTTATGCCCCTGTGCATACAAGCCCCTGCTTGTCTTGTGAAGCTTTGCTTTATTTCTGTTTTCGGTGCATGCTGACATGAAACAGCCCTGGACATTCACATAAATAGGCACGCCACCCTGATGTGCACTAACGACTAATATCAGTGTTGTTCTATGGTAGACAGTTAAATCCTTTGCATTGTATAATTTTGTATATAAAACTGAGATATATTTTTTTGAAAATGTAGCATTACTGCTAAGAAAACTGAAACTGACAAGAGCTAAATCCAAGCATAAGACTAGTCCAATGCTAAAAGTATTAATTCATTCAACCTTTATTTATGCAGGTTAGCATCATTGAGCCACGAAGACTCTTTTACAAGAGAGACATGTTTAAACAAAGAACACAGATGAGGTACAGCCAGCAATAGACACTCATGTAAAGGCTTATAAAATGAAAATTAAATAAATTAAATGATATCAAAATGAAACAAAAACAGTCACTATCAAGTGATGTGAAATACTAAAACAGGAACATGTCTGCATTGGTTATCGCGTTAAACTTAGCGATTGTTTAAGAGAGAAGTCAAGTTGACAACCTCAGATCTGTTTGCAAGGTGTTCCAGGAAACAGGAGTGAAGTAAGAGAAGGCCCTTTTGCCAAGTTCGGTCCACACTGAGGGAACGCTGCAGGTAATTATGTCCTGCGCACGATGTAGCCTCATTGATGAAGTGACATATAGGAGGTAACTAACAAGGATGTAATTAATCGGTTAGCTTACAGCTAAATTAGCAAAAGGCAAGCTAAAAACAGAAAGTAGAAAGGCTCAAGTTTTAGATATTTGTAGATGTGGTCAATGTTGCCTGAAGGCAAAAGGCAAAGGTGAACAATGTGAAACATGACAACATTTTTGTCCTGGTCTAAAACATCCCCAATACACACTCTCTGCGCTTGAAAAGATTGCAAAAGTATATTTTTATTTTTTCATTACCTGTCAGTTATATTTGTTAGCATGATATCTCATGCACCGCTGGACAGTACACTGGACTGGACAATACACGTCTGTTTTCAGTGAATGTCCACAATGTATACTTTGTCACCTCTCAGCACAAAGAGGATTTTAGTTGTAAACACTGGCATGAAATGTTGTGATTGGTATGCAATCCATTAATGTTTTTATACTTTATATATATTTTTTATATTTTTGGGTGTAACTGGGACCTTGAGTTCATAATTTCTTTCCACCTCATGTACCACATGTGATGCGAATGACAATAAAGAGCCTTGAACCTTTAAAGAATGCTAAGCCCTTTATGGCTGCTTGTATTCACGGTAAGCCGCCTGTCCATCGTTGTGACGAGTCTGAAGATCCAACAAGTTCAAGTTCCACCTGATCTTCAGTCGCATTTAGGACTGCCATCTTTTTCCTTACGTTATTTTATTTTATGCAACTTTTTACTCATTTTTGTTAATAAAGTGATCATAAAGGAATCAATGATTCATGTATCTCTCAGCTTCAGAGGGTACAGAATGCTGCTGCACAGCTTTTAACTGGCGCACGAAAGCTTGACCACATGTCCCTGGTTTTAGCCTCCCTGCACAGGCTGCCCGTATATTTAAAAATGTATTTAAAATTGTTTTACAGGTAGCTCTCGACTTACGACGTAGATCCATTCCTACGCGTTGTCGTAAACCGATTTTCGACGTAAGTCGCAACGTAAGTAATTACTGTACCATATACATGTACGGTACCTGTTTTATCAAGCACTTAGCCTATCCTAACGCAGTACCCTACATAATTATCAAAAAACACATAAAATACTGTGCAGTATGTTTAATAATGAAATACAATACTGTATTCTTCTGCTGCTGCGCCACGGTTTTACGACGTAAAACCAATGTAAAACCAATGTAAACCAACGTAAAACCACGTAACTCAAAATAAGGAGATGCATCGTAACCTCGAAACGTCATACCTCGAGACCGTCGTAACCCGAGGACTACCTGTATTTGCTTTTAAAGCTCTTAATGGACTTGTCCCACCCTAAGCCCAAGTACACACCCTCTCAATCCCTCAGGTCATGTGATCAGCTGCTCTTGAATGTGCCGAAGTCAAAGCGTAACCTCAGCGGAGTCCATGATTTTGCTGTGGCAGCTCCTAAACTGTGGAACGATCTTCCCTTGGACATCAGACAGGCCTCTTCCCTGTCTGTTTTTAAACCCCTTCTGAAAACCCCTCTATTCTCCCTGGCCTTTGACACATCTATGCACAGCACTTTGGTCCTATGGGTGTTTAAAGCAGTGTTTCCTGACCCTGTTCCTTGAGGAGCACCATCCTGTATGTTTTTAGTTGTTTCCATGCTCCACACCTGATTCAGTGATTTAATTGCTTCCTTGTGTTCTGCAGAAGCCTGTAAATCACCCATTAATGAAAACCAGGTGTGTCGGAGCAAATAAACTAAAACATGCACACTGGTGTTCCGCAAGGGCCAGTGTTCGTAACCCCTGGAGCTGGTGTCAGTTTGAAAACTGTTTCTGGGTTAGACCCTACCTTGATGTTGTTGGTGTCAGTTGCCTAATAAGACATTCTTGTTAACCAGCCCGCTTAACTAGAAAGTCTTATTAGGCTTGCAGACAGGCTGTATAATGGACGGTAAATCTAAAGTTTCCCAGAAGCCGGTCTGCATCTGTACACACACCTTTCCACATTTTCTCTTATGCTCAGCCTCAAACAAACCAAAAAAAAAAAAAAAACTACTCATCGGAAACTTAGCTTTAGTCATGGCAGAAAATTACACTCAGTTCTGCAGGAGCCGATTCTTTGTAAATGTAAATGCGTAGCCTGAAACATTCCTGCTTTCCCGATAATTTGATTCTGGGACAGTGTCCACAGATCATGCAAGACAAAACAGAAGTTCCTGTTAAAGGCTCGCAGAACTCTTCACAAAGGCAATGACCTGCATCTTTCTTCTGTAAAGTGAAGTCAGCAGCGTTATTTGATTAATACACTGGAAGCGGGAGCTCACATGGAAAGATCCAGCACACATATGAAAATGAAATCGGTCCCCTTGAGGCAGCTATGCATGAGACATCAATTTAAAGGAATGACTAGAGTCAGCAGGGCTCGCGATTGTACAAAGGCCAATCTCAGTGTTATGGATATGCTATTTATTTGCCTGCAAGCTTTTGATTTCTCATGTGTGCCCTTCAGCACTCGATCTGAAGTGGGCTGGCCTTAGCTTTGAATTTGTACATTGAATATTTGGCCGAAGAAGAGCGCTGTATTCTAAAGACTCGGATAAATACACAAAACACTGCCGAGCATCAACGGTGCAGCGATATCAGCTTTCTGGAGACGACTAAGGATGGGAATTAAATGAGTTCCTGGTTTTAGATGTGGTGCAGTCATATTTTTAACTCACATGCTTTAATGTTCCAGTCTATTTCCTAATGCGAAAGTATTAACCTAATAAAGAGTGAGCTGCTTGTCAGGTTTGAGCGCTTCCAGGAAGCTTGAATCTCTTAATCAGCTATAAAAACAGAAGCACACAGAGCTTGTTGAAATAAGCCGCAAGCCTTCAACACTTTGTTTCAAGTAACCATTGCTGTATTTAAAAGCTAGATGATCATAATGTAAACATGTTAAATGGCAATAAGGCTAAAACGCTGCAAAACTATATAAGAGACGTATATCTACCATTCTGTTGTTTCCAAATGTTCATTGTAAGACAATACAAAGTTTAAAACCTGGGTCACAGCCATTGACGTACCAAAATACTGGACCCTATGGTCCTGCAAGTTGAAGCTGAAAGGGGACCAACATCTCCATAGGCTGGTCCCAGTACACATTTGCCTCTCCTGTGAACAAATATGATTTTCCATTAATTAAAAGAAAATGATCAGTTGTTCACTATTGTTGATCCACAGAGCTCTTACTTTGTTGCTGTATTTTCAATTGCAGTAATCCCTTGTTTATTAGGACCATGCACCCCCCCTCCCCCAGCAGACTTATTGTCTATTTTAAATAAAACAAAAATAAAATTTGAGTAGCAGTTGTTTTTTTTATTCTTGCATGGAATGTGACCTTTATACTGAAGCATGTAGTGAACTGACCTATGCAGACCATAACACCCCTGGTATTAACCAGTTTGCTTGTGATCAGAACTTTGAGGATGCATGCTAGAACCAGGTCTGAAGATGTATACAGGTAGTCCTCAACATACGGCAACTCGGACTTACGAACGCCTCCCCAGTGACGTCATCACACCTCCGATTGACTTTCAATAGCTACACACAGTGCCGTTTCTTATGTGTGGGGGGTGTTAATACAGACCCTGCTTTCCCTTTAAGACCCTGTGGACTCCTCCCCCTCTCTGGCATCCATCTTGTTCTG
>JARVGQ010000828.1:19286025-19296841 GCA_031762355.1 Hypsolebias martinsi | reverse complement strand
AGGCAGGTATCTGCAGCCCAGATGCAAGATGAACTGGCTGAAAAACTCTTTCATCCTTGTAGCAATCAGTCTTCTAAATGAAAGTGATGATTTCTGTTCTTTTAGTTTAATGTCTCAATGTATTGTCTATTATGGATGTTTTGTGTGTCTACTGACTGTGAAACAAATTGTCCCTCGGGGATAATACATATTCTTGAACTTGAACTAGTCTAGCAGATGTTTTGGTTTAATCCAAAACATTTGGAAAAATCTCGCCTAAGTAACTGCATTTGACTTTGATTGGTGTGATTTTTATTTTTCATTACTTTTTAAAAACAGAAACAACCGAATAAGCACACTTGGCATATTCACTGACCTGAATTTGTAGAACAACAACAACAAAAAAAAGCCACAAAAGCTAGTCATGAAATACCCTCTCAAAACTTTCTGTGTTTCACTTAGAAATATATAAAGGTATATAAAGGCACTATAAAGGTTTAAACATAGGACATAAGTCCCTTTAGAGTTATTGCTCCATTTTTTAAAGCAGGTGTGATATTTCTGCTTTTAACGCTGTACTCACCATTAGCTCACTGCTTTAACCTGAGAACAGCTAAAAGAAAATAAAAAGAAAAAGTTGCTGCACCGGGCCTCATGTATTTATGTTGAGATGCAACATCACCCATTCATTATGTTACTGTAATAAAACAGCGCTCACCAGGTTGTGTGGCTCAGGTTTTGGGGGATGCTGCGTCACCGGATGACGTGACTGAGGCTTCGACTCACAGTGGGTTTGAGCTGATCCATAGCCTATAGGTCATCTGGCTCTAAGGTCTGACACCGCATGAGAGTAAATCAAATGCAGTCCTTTCAAAGAGCTGCCAAAGTGGAAAATGAGTTATAACTTGGAGGGGCTGCAGCTGTGGATATTTGTTTATGTGCATATTTATTTCAGGATTCTGCTTACTCTTTGATTTTTGCATGTTTTTGAGTTTAGTTACTTTCTAGCTCAAGGCTTGAATGAACTTGAGGTGCCTGTATCTTGCCTGCATCAGCAAAACTTTATGCAAACCAACATACACAGAGACGTGGAAGCATATTATACACAACTCCTGATTTAAATTCTTCAGAAAGTTACTAATTTTGGTTTTAACTGTTCACTTGCATGATGCGTGGTCCTGTGATAAGAGAATCAGATGAGTAGAGACGAAAGTTAAAGCCCTGAATCAGAATCAGGACCTCCCAGGTAGTTGGCGATTATAGCCCAATCATAATCTCTTGGCAGAGTTCCTGCTTTGGTAAGTGATCACGAGAAGACCCGATAGTCCATTAGTGACTCAGAGGGAGGGAGATGCAGTGAGTCTGTGCACAACATGCTCGGCCATCTGCAGTGTGCTCCTCACCACAATGAGCTACAGAACTCCTGCAGTTTTCAGGAGAAACTGGGAATTTGTGAGGGATAAAAACCGTCTTAAATGTGTTCTGTGTGGACACTCACAAAAATCTTAAGGTTAAGACCAAGCATTTGCTCACCACTTTGCATACCAAACTTTTAGGCTAGGCTCATGTGTTAAGAAATGGTTATTGCTATGTTTGTCAAGCCTTGAATATGTTCTAATGCACAATCATCTAATACTACAAGATGTCATAAGTGTTGGAAATGATATGCCTACTACCACGACAGCTTGTAAAGCAATATCTATAAAACTAATTGAATTATAGCCATTTTTTTTGTGTTTTTGCAAAATGAGTTGGCTGTGGCTGCATTTATTAATTAGGTTGGCTCCAAAATCTAATCAGTTGTAGAGCTACATGCTACGACTACATCCAGAAAGTTATCAAAATCTGTCCATCCATACATCTTTACCCGCTTCTTCCGTTTTGGGGCGCAGGTGTCACTGGTGCCCGTAGCTAGCAATCACAAGTCAGTATGAGTGGCGGGTACACCTTGACAGGTCACAAGTCCATCAGAGGGAAACAAACAAGACAAACAACCATTCACTCTCTCGCTCACACCTAGAGACAATTTAGAGTTACCTATCAGCCTAACATGCAAGTTTTTTTGGTCTATGGGAGGAAATCGGAGTACCCGGAGAAAACCCATGCATACAGGGAGAGAACATGCAAACTACACCCAGAAAGATCCCTGACCAAGTTTTGATCCAACGACTTCCTTACTGAGCGGCAGCATCTCTACCAACTGAGCCAATGTGCTGCCCAAAATCTATACAGTGATTTTTCAATAAATTTTGTTAATAGAGCCAAATTCAAATGTGAAGAAATAAATTTAAAAAACAATCTAAAGCATTCCATGCCCCCCCAAGAGCCAGTTGTGGTAAGCCAGGGTCAGAGCGCCAAGACCCCTGGATTTGACCACTGCCCATGGCATCATGCACCTGACTCAAAGGTGGTTTGGGCATCTGGTAAGGATGCTCCCTGGGCGGCTCCCTAGGGAGGTGCTTTGGGCATATCGGACCTGGAGTAGACCCCATAGAAGACCTAGGACATGCTGGAGAGACTACGTCTCTTAGTTGGCCTGGAAACATCTTGGAGTCCTCCCAGAAGAGCTGGAGGATGTGGCTTTGGAAAGAGATGTCTGGGCCTCCCTGCTCAAGCTGCTGCCCATGTGACCTGACTTCAGGACAAGTAGAAGATAATGGATAGATGGATGGTTGGAGATCTGAAGCAATTGTAGGTGGCCTTGTGGCTCAGTTCATGAAGCTGTTGTCTCCAGAAGTTGTCAGTTGTAGATGTGTATCCAATGATTACTTTCTGCATTTTTTCAAGTCTATACACTAATTGATATAACGGCATATTATGTATTTCATAGACATACAGAAACAGGATCAAAAGCATTACCTGATTTCACTATTGCGCAAAATTACAATCCGCAACCATTGAACAAAAAAAATTGGACTGTTTCAAAATGAGACCCGTCATAAACTTTACAAAGCAGTCTGTGTGATTCCGTTCATGTAAGAGTGTGAAGCAGCAGATGCGAGTTGTGGCTCAGCATGTACCTTCATAAATCAACTTGACTCATGAAGCAGCAGGAGACATCAGCTGCGTCCACCTCTGCAATAGCTGGACTGTGAGACGATTTAGATTTAACTCCTGCCATGTTTGTGACTCCCATCTTGTAATGCTTTCACTTTGCTAGCTTCTGAATTCTTTTGATGTCAAACTTATCCCCCCAAATGCTCAAGTCAAACTGTCCATATATACAACTTAAGAGAAAATGAACTCAATTGAATATGTCTAAGCCAACATTTTTATTGTCATTTTCTAGCAGTATTTCATGTGTAAACCATGTAAATCCTCTGGTTTTTCTTTTCAGTCTTTGCTTGTTTCAAACCAGGGAGGATCACGAGGAAAGGGCCTGCCTCAGTGTGCGAAACAAAATGACCGTTGTTTTCTCTGTAGGGCAATTGTATCATTGCTGATTCACTCGCTGCATTATTGTGCAGAGAGGTGCCAGAAGCAACTGCGTCACAGCATATGAACCTCAGTGGGGGCCAGTTGGAAGGATCAGGGTGTGTGACCGTGTGCATATGTGCTTACTGGGTGGAGTGCAGTGTGTAATGAGATAGCATCAAGTGTGTTGACCCTCCAGTCAGCATGAGATGTATACATGTATTTCTGGATTATAAAGTAAGAATTGTTGAGACAAAGTAGTTTAATTTTTTAACCAAGCGATTTTTTTTACATAAAACAATAAAAAAGACAGAACATAGAACAAAATCACACACAGACAAATTAATTAAAAAGGCATCGACATGCTTTCTATGTACAACATGAAAGGCTGCCAATTGTCCCAAAATCTTTTAACAGAACCCTTCAGGGTATTTTTTTTCTAAATAATATGATACATCACTTCTCTTATCCAATGTACATATGCTGGGGTGTGTGGGTCCTTTCAATTGCATAAAACAAGTCTTCTGGTCAGAAGAGAGCCGAAAGCAATCACGTCCTTCTCGTACTTACTGAAAGATGACAGGGACCACCGCAGACAATGAGACGGTGTACTGTTTTTCCACATAGCCCAGAGAAAGTATCAAAAATAGACTGCCAAAAGGTCTGCAGTTTGGAACAGGTCCAGAATGTATGCAAGAGTTTAGCTGGAGTTGTTTACAATGATTACATGCAGGGTCCAGATTGGCTTTGATCTTGGACAACTTGTCTTTGGACCACCACTGCAACATGTACACCCCCTTGAATTTAATTACAGCATGCCTCAGACAGACAGAGCTTAAGTGTTCTTAATGATATTTCTTCAGATTGAGTCTGATATGGAATCCTTCATGTCTGTTTCCCATTTCAGTTTAAGGGAAACCAAACTGGTCTCATAGTATGAAATGAGCAGTGTACGGATTTTGCTGAAGGCCCCTTAGTATCAGACCTGAATTCCAAAATCTTAACCACAAAATGTTTAGAGGGGTACAAAAGAAAACAATCAGAGCTGGACCTCACAAAATGTCTCAACTGCAAATATCTGGAAAAAATGGTGACTTGTGAGTATTAAAATCTGTACCAGCTTCCCCAAGAAGCTAATTTATCATCAACTTAGAGATCATATAAACAAATACAGAACAGATAAAGTAATGTTTTATTGCTTTTGTTTGTTTCCTTTATATTCTATAATACTTAGATTAAAATTGCATTTGATTAGAACATGATATCCTGTTTCTAAAAATAACTTGGAAGAATGAAGGCTGGAGGATAACGAAAAAAGTAAAGCTCAGCTTTCATAAAATGTTCAAAATTGCTAAAAGTCCCCTATTTATTGAAAACTAATTAACTGCACAAATATGCTAATTGGTTAAAACCTTTATCAAAGGAATGCACAATACCTCGCAAATGTCTTTAAATTTCCAAAAGCCTCAAGAACTTTTAGGGTACCAAACATGATGATGTTGCACTGAGCTGTTGACGGAGTTTGCAAATTTTCAATTAATGTTCTGGACAAGCAAAGCCACCATTCATGAGTCTTGGGTTGTGCAGCTTAGAATTGCTGAAGGAGGGCTGTCTCTTGGCCATGAAAATTTCTTACACTCTTGGAGCACCACGAAAGGTGATGGAGACCACACGTCAACCAAGTCTCTGTTGAAAGACAACTGTTCTTGAGATTAAACTTAACATCTCTGTATCCCATGCATTGTCTGTCTTGTCATCATAGACTTCTTCCTTCTCACCATAGAACAAATCCTTTGTGAGTCAAGAACCATTTGTTATCACCCACTGCCATGTGAAATTGACCTTTCACAAGGTAGGCTTCTATGCCTTTAATCCTGGAGTGTTCCTGTAATACAGAGGGTGGTATCTTATCTATCTTGCAATGCTACAGATCTTGCAAAGATGTCTATAGATGGAATTGGGTTAATGTGATATAATAAGCTATGATATGATCCTGTTGTATAGCATTGCATTTTATTTTTGGCATGTTATGAAAGCGTTATTGTCCCATTGCATAAACTTGTACACGTCTACTTTATAAGATCATGAGAAAGTTTGTCATCTTGTATGGAAATGTAAATAAATGAGGGACAGCTGAATTATTTTTTCATTGCACAGAATTATATGCAGATCATCGAGTAGATTTAGATACAGCTAATTGAACAAACGGCTTCTGCTGATCACGTTTGGTTCTTAAAAATGTACTAAAAGTGTGCTGCTCGCCACATTTTGTCATCGCAGTATCGCCATAGTTTGTTTTTGCAAATTTCCAGCAGAACAGACGTATTTAACTTTTTTTTAATTGCTTAAGCGTATTGACATTTATACAAGCCAGAGATTTTTAAAATGCCAATCACACTTGCTTTGTATGGGAATTTAAACGTTAGCATTTCTGCTAAGAGCTAGCTACTTATTTTGAGCATTTGTCTTTGCAAACCAATGTCTGTATTTATTAATGGGCGTGGTACATAATTTGTAAAATTGTGTTTTATTTGGTGTATTTCACTTTTACAGGAATACCTCAAATGAATGCTATAAACACATTCCTGGGTGTTTATTTGGGAAACTGTTTAGCGGTCTGCCAAACTAAAATAAGATAAGATAAAATAGAACCCGCATCCTTTTCTTAGTGAGGGCAGAATCAAAAGACTTATGGCTTGTTTATAATAGGTTGTTGACAGAAGAACCAGAAATGACCTCAGGAACCCGTTCTTTACAGAACCATGTGGTATATATATCGCCCGTCTTGGCTCTATATTAAAACAAATGAAAGCTGCATATTTACATGCACCCGCTCGCCTCTGTTCACCCACGTTGGGACTGTTTAGCCCATCCCATGTTCATTTCCTTGTTTAGCCATGTAAGGAAGCTATAAACAGTAAATCTTGTGGCTGGCGGTAAAAATCAATGGCGAGCGTCTAAATGTCAAGGAGAGCAACGCATTAATGAGTTCTCATCTCATCACCGAAATCACTTCATTCATTTCCTTTGTTCAAACTCCTAGTCGAGGTCATTATGGTCCTCTTTACATTTTTATTGCCTCGTCACACAAATTAAAATGAAAAATAAACCAAAGACATTATTTGCATAAGCGCAGACTAAATAACATCTACAGCAATGATCTGGCATAACGTCCACGGCTAATTTGTGCCGGCTCTATGATGGTGACACAGATCATGCAAACGTGTGTCCTTTGGGCATTCAAGTTGTTTGTACAGTATTTTAATGCATTACAGGCACAATGGCTTTATTTGGTCCTTCCTGTGAGGGTGTGGGAGTTTGCGTGTGTCTACACATGCCTGTGCATGTACATAGACCCGTGTGAACAAGTGATTTATGTGCTAGTTTTAATCAGGAGGTATAAAATGTTATTAGAAAGCCTTCTTGCACACCCGCCTGCAAATGAGCCGGCGCCCGCTGCATCCTGGGAGAGCAGCCTGTAATTAGTTCTGGGAACTCACCTGTTAAGCGAGATTGGAGGAGGGACGTGAACAGAGGATGGAGAGGAAAAGGGTAACAGGCATATAAACAAATGTAAGGGAGAGAGGCAGGAGATGAAGAAGGCTGGGGGGACAGAGGATGGGATGAAGAAGCACAGGAAGGAAAAGGGATTTCCACATCCAAACAACTGCTCTGTGTACCGACTTTCCCTAGCAAGTTAGCTTGCTAACTTGTTAGCTTGTTGTTAGCCTGTTGTTTATCAGCATATTTGAAGGCTAAAATATATTAATAAACAAAATATTCCTTCTATTATTTTCTTAAAGGAAACAAAGCAATCAGTTGCATACTAAACACCTAATAAAGCAAAGAGAATACAAATCGCTAACAGCATTCACAAGAGTTTATGTCTTGACACATTTGAGAGGCGTTCTCGGTTCAGTCACTTCTGTCGCAGTCTCCTTGTGTTGCAGGCGTCTTGAACACATTTAAAAACTTTGCAAAACAAGTTTTCTCTCAAAATGGTCAAAAAGCTGTTGTGAGCATCAGAAGACTGTCTTGAACTCCTTTTGCTTTAGGTTTTTTTAAGTCAAAATGTGAGACGGCTTTAGAAGAGTTTAAAACCTTCTTATTCTTTTGGCTTTTCCCTCTTCAGGGGTCTCCACAGCGAGTCATCCTTCATCTCACGGTGTCCTCTGCATCCTCTGTCCTCACTCCATCTACCTCCATGTCCTCTCTAACTGCATCCATGTATCTTCACTTTGTCTTTTTCCTGGCAGCTGCATTTCTAACATCCTTCTACCAATATGTCCACTGTCCCTCTTCTGGAGATGTCCAAACCATCTCAGTCTGACCTCTCTAAATTAATCTACCAGTTGTTCAACCTGTGCTGTACCTCTGACCATTTCATTTCTAATCTTATCCGGCTTTGGCACTCTTAAGGAGAACCTCAGCATCTTCATTTCTGCCACTTCCAGTTTTTTCTTTTTTTGTTGCCACTGTCTCCAGATCATACAATTGGTCTCACCACCTGTGCTGTATGTATAGAAGTGTTTAAAAACCTATGGAGTCAAATAGGAAATAAAAAGGGAATTTGTTTCAACCAATTTAAGATATGGTTGAGACATAAATATGCCAATTTGTGACTAAAATGTTACAAATGTGCATATTATTTACAGGAACAATGCATACATTTTACAGTTTGTTTAGTTACGTGCATTGTTGGCATGTCCTAAATACCATTTCAGTGTGCTTGCAAGTGAAATATTTTGTTCTATTGACATTGTGTTTCTCAAACTGCACAAAACAACGTTCGTCTTTTAAATGTAATGTCTCACTAGGCAAGAATACAGTTTTGCAAAGTTATGCAATTAAAAATAAACAGGGCTTTTTAATAAATGAACCAAGCAAAGTATGACTGTGTGGCTCAGTGGTTGCTTGATCAAAAACTGAAAATTCAGTGGAACTTGAATTAAACATTTGTCTTGCAACTTTGAGTTGCCAGCTCATTTTCAGCAGTCACAGCTAAGTGAGATATTTCATTTGCAACAAATAAATTTGCATGGGTTGCACCGAATTTCTCACGAAAATCCCATTTTATTAGCAGGTTGCGTACATGTCATATTGACGAGTGTTGTGTGAATTTGAGAGCAAATTTCTGTTTTTTTCTTTACTTTGTCTCCAGTTTGACAGTGCTTTAGGGCCACGTTAAGAAAAAAAATTAAAAGCCAATAACTAGGTGAATAACGTCCTAGTATTACAAGAATAAGGTTGAATTAAATCTTTATTATGAGAATAAATTTGTACAAAACTTTTTTTAACAGCTTTCGTTTATGTTTTTCCACGAGTCTGCTCCATGACGTGACCTGTCAATCAATCCAGGAGTTATATCAGCAAATGACCAATCCGAAGCTAAATGCTCCTTACCTGCAGAGCTGCACTGCAGCCCATCAGAGCGTACCACCTTACTGCATGCAGGTTCAAAGACCTGAAACTGATAATAATCTGATGCTGATGTGCTAACAGATTGTCTCCTTATTTGTGAAATCAATACCAAAGTATAACTTAACAACATGCTCAACATTCTTCATTTTACCACATGTAAAATGTAGTAAACCTGCTGTATCATGTCGAAGTTCAGATAATATATTTAGCATTTGTTGACACGCCTACTGGATTGATTGACAGGTTGTGTCATGGATCCGACTAGTAGAAAAAAATAAAAATAAACAAGAGCTGTAAAAAAAAATTCTTGTACGACTTTATTCTTGTAATACTACAACTTGATTCTCTTACTTTTATGGTTTAATTTTTCGTTTCTTAAAGCTCCGTCATGTTCCAACAAGCAACTTAGACACAAATGTTTCTAAATCAAACAAAAACAATATGAAGTTTAAAGAGAGAGTTGACTTTTTATAATGGGTTGTATCTTTCAAGGATGGTCAGTGTCAGAGCCGTTTTAGTTTAAATTCAAGCAGCCGTTCTTCTAAGTCAACACAAACAAACAAAATAACCTTTTAAAATTTATGTTTAACAAGAGCAATAGCTCAAATCTAAAATATGTTAGTCTTAAGTGAATGTATCGTTTTACATTATTAGTTTTCAGCATATGTCTTAGTTCCTTACATACTGTTTTTTTTTATGCTTTATATTTTTGATATTTTTGGGTGTAACTGGGACCTTGTGTACACATTTTCATTCCAACTCATGTACCACATGTGATGCAAATTACAATAAAGGACTTTGAACCTTGAAAAACGTATTAGCAAAATAAAAACATTCATCAACAATTGTTCATTTTTGTTACATAGTTAAAGTTTTGAATCCTTAACTTTAGGGAGTGGTGAGTTTTTCAAGATTTTCTTCTTCTTTTGGCTGCTCCCTTCTTCAGGGGTCACTATAGTGAACTAAGTCACACAAAGGCTTGGTGATTGTTTTTATGCCGGATGCCCTTCCTGACACAACCACAGACCACCGAGCTACACAGCCCTCTGTGTGGAGCAGAGAGCTGCCATAGGGTGCCCGTGGGAGCAGATGGTGTGGGTGAAGGGCCTTGCAGGTGGAGGCAGGTGTTGGTAGTTTACCTTTCCCACTCAAATTTTTGATGTTGTACCGACGAACTTCCGATCACAGACCCACCTTCTCTAATCCACCACGCCCTTATTAGAGTTTTTTTAATTAAATATTTATTATAAACATATATAAATAATTATAAACCAACTGTAATGCAGAAATGAAGAACTAAAAGTATTTAATTAATGGCCTGACATTTACTCTGTTCATTTTGTAAATGTACCATATTGTCCGGCATACAAGCCGCTCCTGAGTAAAAGTCGCATCAGTAAAAAAAAAAAAAAAAAAAAAAAGTATCATGAAGAGGAAAAATCATATATAAGTCACTTTGGTGTATAAGTCGCATTTATTATGCATTTATTTGATGCTCAAAATGGTTTCATTTTGGCCATCCGTCCATCCATCTATTCATCCATCCATCCATCCATCCGTTGTCACCAGAGTCACTAGATCTCCAGCGTTCCTGCACCTGCTGAGTGAAGCGAGCGCGCATGGAAGGACTCACGGTTGCAGTTCTTCAAAATTTAACAAGATTAACACTTAAAAACAATTATTTGTTTGCTCAACATTCTAGCAAAAGTGTATCTCAGTTTAACTTTTCCTAATAAATGCACTTTAATGGTCAAAACAGTTTAATTTCATCCATCCATCCATATTTACTAGCTCTCCAGCGTTCCTCCACCTACACCAGCTGAGTGAAGCGAGCGCGCATGGGAGAACTCGTTGTTATAGTTCTTCGAAATTTAAAGTGTCAGTCAAAAATTGTGTTATGAATATGGAGGAAAAAAGGTATATAAGTCGCTTTGGCATATAACTTGCAAGACTGACAAATCTATGCCAAAAAAAAAAAAAAAAAAACTGCGACTTATTCACC
>JARVGQ010000828.1:19231291-19243090 GCA_031762355.1 Hypsolebias martinsi | reverse complement strand
GCTACTCTGTTAAATCTCTAATATATATATATATATATATATATATATATATATACATACATATATATATATATATATATACATACATAAATAAATATATATATATATATATGTATGTATATACTGTATATATAAACCCCATTGAGCATAAATGAATGGAAGAATTTGCATTAAAGCTCAGTTTGGTTTTATTGTTGCAGTGAAAGAAGAAATATGGATTAAGCTAATAAATGTTTCAGCTGTTAGAATTCCAAGTTTCAGATTCAATCTTTATTTATACAGGTTAGTCCCACTGAGCCTCGAGGACTCCTTTACCTGATAGGTAATTAGATGCTGTGGCCATAACTTGTGATGTCAACAAAACTTTTTTAAAAAGTCCATTAAAATTCATTTTCATCCCAAATGAAGGCAGCTGTCCAAAGTGAACACACCTCAAGTCACAGTTTGGTCTAGTTTGGTCCTTCTGGTCTCATTTATTACAAAAGACAAACTTTGTGCCCAGTGTTCTTGTTTGTCTAGGTGAAGTTATGTGTTGGAGGACAGTTAATGAGAACAAAATGAATCTTCATCTCTGAAAGGACACGTTCTCAGCTGTCAGGAGAACAAAGAAAACCGTGCAAGAATATAAAAAGTATTATCCTCAAGTAAAATTTCTTGTAATAAAATAATGAATGTTGGCCACTAAAGATCAACAAAATGAGAGTTCAGTCAGGTGGTGACTGATGGTCTGAGCCTGGGCCAGTGAGGACGACAGGACAGTTCAGCTGCTGCACCTGCCCACAGCTCCACCTGGACTAAAAGAGACAGGAGGAAACAAGCAGAACACCCATGTCCCCCGTCGTTGAGGGATCTGAATAGTGAATGTTTGTAGTTTTTGAGCTCAATGTTTTTCTGGACTGGAACTGAACAGATAATGTTAGTAAACCTAAATGTTTTTGGTGCAACACAGATGGTAGGCATTAGAAAGAGAGGTAGTTTTTATTTTATTTTTTAAAATTTCTTTATTGTCTGAGGCAGCACAGTGACGGATCCTAGCGAATGGAGGGAGCAATTTTATTGATGACCAGGCACAAAGGTGGAGCCAGGGGGTGGCCAATGGTGGCCAGGGGGTGGCCAATGGTGGCCACCATAGATTACCTTTTGGCCAACCAAATCTTTTGAGGAAACTATTATAGAAATATCAAAACTAGAAAGCACAGTAGGCAGTGTGGAGGCTCAGTTGATAGAGCTGGTGCTTCTCAGCATAAAGGTTGCTGGATCGAATCCCAGCCGGGGGCCTTTATGGGTGGAGTTTGCATGTTCTCTCTGTGCTACGTGGGTTTTCTCCAAGTACTCCAGTTTCCTCCCACAAACCAAAAACATGCATGTTAGACTGACTGGTAACTCTAAATTGTCTCTAGGTGTGAATGAGAGAGTGAATGGTTGTTTGTCTTGTTTGTCTCTATGTGTCCCTGTAATAGACTGGAGACCTGCCCAGGGTGTACCCCACCCCTTGCACAGTGATTGCTGGACATGAGTACCGGCATCCCCTGTGACCCAAAATGGAAGAAGCAGGTAAAGATAATGGATGTATGGATGGAAATACATCTGACAATACTGAAGGTTTTCACAAAAATGAAAGCTTTTAGGCAGAGGTTCCTAAAACTGGTCCTTGAGGAACAAAATCCTGCATGTTTTAGTTGTTTTTCTTCTCCGATGCACCTGATATGAATGAATGGGTGATTAACAGGCTTCTGCAGAACATGAGGAAGTAATTACATTTCCAAATCAGGTGTGTAGGAGCAGAGAAACAACTAAAACATGCATGATGGTGTTCCTCAAGGACCAGTGTTGGGAACCCCTGCTTAATGAACTTTTCAAGAAGAGTTTTGTACTTTGGGTGCCTGAATTCAATAAGCAGAGTTTTCTAAAAACAAAATAAAATAAAAACTGGGCCTTAAGTTAAGAGTTGTCCTTTGTCAAAAACATATCAGAACTTTGTTATCAGGTCACTCTTCTAATTTTGATTTCAGCATAATGTTCGGTCTGCCATGGATATAGAAATGAATGTCTTTAAGACTTTAAATACAGGGAGTAATGTTTTTAATCCATTTGAAATATAAAACGAAAGCAAACGCAGAGGTGATTTTACCTCCTGGTGGATAGAGTGTATAAACCATTACTAAAACCAGAATATTATATGTTCAAGCAATCAAGGTGAGAGAAGACGAATGGTGCTTTTTAGTAGCTGTTAAAAGAAATGACCTAATTTTTAACAACCTATAATTTGAACCGAGGCAGCAGGCAGAAATCACCTCAGCAGGAGAATTTGTTTCATTTCGATCTGCCATGCAATCACTCTGGGAATTAACGGTAATTACGAACAACTGGCGTGGCCGCCATTTTGTCACTTTAGCTGCAGGAGGCCGCAGTCGGAGTGTGTCGAAACAAGAGGCTGAACATTTCAAACATTTGTCTTTGTTGATGATAAATAGTGTCTGGGTTTTCTTTTTTTGTTGTTTTTCAAAGCTGTTTATATTGTTTTTGTTGTTTTTCTTCATTTTCCTGATTCAGTCAATTACAATGAGTTGTCAAAACCCCGTAAATGCATTTAGTTTTTGAGATTTCCTTTGTTGTGGTCGCTGTGTCTTCAAGGTCACAGTATTTTTCATGTGTTTTTGTGTTGTTGTTTTTTTAAGTTTGACATGAAAGGAAGAAAAACTTTCTGATGGCAGCTGTGGGCGAACAAAATGGGGCGAGGACTCATTTTGAGTTTGACGAAGAAGGCGTGTGGCATTCTGAAAACAAACTCACTTCGCAGGGCAGTTCTAACATTCATCTGCGTCTCGGCGTAGCGCTTCATTCTGCTGCTGTCAAGTGAGTGATCTGGTTCGGGTTCGCTCCGCTGACAGCGAGCCTTTGTCTGCCGCTAGACAAAGCACAGGGCGACACCCGCCACATGGACACACTCAAAGGAAGATGTGAGGAACCAACTTGAATAGGGCTGAATTAGTTGAAAAGTTTATGGACAGACGTTGTCGTTTCCGCTGGTATTCAAGAAAAATGACACAGAGTGTAGACATTTAATGAGGAGACGATCTCATCTAAAACACCTCTACATAAGGCCAGGATAATAGACATGTGGTAGTGTGCTCCATCACCATCAAGTACACAATATAAAGGCAACAGAGCATGAAACAGCAGGACACTTCTCTGAGCATGAACACGATTAACATTTTATTATATTTTGCTAAGCAAGATCTGACGATTAAAGGATGAAAAGAGGGAAGCAGGCTGAGGGCAATGATGGTAAACTTCACTTGTAAAACAGTCCATTATGTATTTATAATGGAGATGGTAATAAACTCCTGATCAAAACCATTAAAAATTTTCATTCATTCCAAAGGGGAGTTTGGGAGTAGGACTCTGCCAGGCCTGCCCGTTGTCACAGATTCTGTTCACAACTTTTATGGACAGAACTTCTCGGTGCAGCCAGGGGACGAAGGGATTCTTGGGGGTATGTTCCCGAGTGAGGGAAGAGTGGAGCATGAGAATGACGGATTGGTGCAGCATCTGTAGTATTGCGGACCCTGTGCCAGTCAGTTGTGGTAAAGAGGGAGCTGAGCTGTAAGGCAAAGCTCGCCATTTACTGGTCAGCCTACATTCCTACCCTCACCTATGGCCATGAACCTAGTTCAGTGACCTAAACAATGAGATTGTGGATACATGTGGTTGAAATCAGTTTCCTCTGCAGGGTAGCAGGACTCTCCCTTGAAGATAGGGTGGGAAGACTCTGAGTAAAACTGCTGCTCCTCCACATTGAGAAGAGCCAGTTGAGGTGTTTCAGGCATGTCCAACTGGGAGGAGGAGACCCTGGGGAAGACCCAGGACATGCTGGAAAGATTACATCTCTCAGTTGGCTTGGGAACACCTTGGAGTCCTCCTAGAAGAGCTGGAAGAGATGGCTGTGGAAAGAGATGTCTGGGCCTCTGTGCTCAAGCTGCTGCTCTCGTGACCTGACTTCGGAACAAGTGATGATGGATGGACTGATGGACAACAGTGAAAATGAGCTGTTTTAGACAAATCTTTGAACAGTTGGTTTGGAGAAATGGTTTAATTCTGTCTGGACTGATGAGCTTCTAGCTAAAGTGTTTGAACGTCGGCAAAAAAACATGTTGATTTAGTGGAAAATCCTGTTCCATTTCATAACGCTGATTGTATAGCTTCCTTCTTTTTTCAGCAAAGGTTAAAACAAAAGCTCCTTGCGAACGAAAATATGAAGAGCTGATTTCTCATTCCTACAACTTCCGCAGTCATGAAAGTGTTATGTTCCCAGGATATGCTGTGAAATATATTTTCAAGCTGTAAGAAGGTTTGTTTGGGTTATGAAAGCGCTGTACAAGATGTGAAGAAGTTCAGGCTGACCTGGGGCAACCTGGAGCGAACGTTTCTGTCTACCAAATGTTCTACAGTCAAAAGGATACAGAAAAGGCAAGACTAACATCTGCACAAGCTGTGAGACGCTCTTTTTGTGGAGAAAAAAATTGTTGTGTGGAGAGGAAAGTGGTTTAGAGGTCACTGAAAATGTACTGCTTCAAGAGGAGGATGGGTGACAAACTTTACCCTAAAAGGAAAGAAAATTGTACCCAAAGCAGAATATCTTGGTTTTGTTGTGATGTGAGAACTTTGCTGCTTTTAGTAATAGGGGCATTGGATACACAAAAGGAGTGATGAATTTTGAAGATAACTAAATGGAGATTCTTCTTATTTAGCAAACATGTAATTCAAAATTTATTTTGCCTTTCAGTATCTAATGTACGGTGGTCAGCCACCGTACTAATGAGACGACATAATGGTGGAAAAGGGACGGCTGCAATCCCGGATTGACTCGTGGCTTAAAATTGTAGCATTGAAAAGATGACAAACTACTTCAAGAACATCAAGGTTCATGCTTAATAACCCAGGTCAAAAATCCAACAATGTTCAGTCAGGTCATCTGGATGGTTTCTATTTTTGTTGGGACGTTTCACCCTTCATACATAGGACTTATCAGTCCGAGGAGCCACAACAAACTCATTCCCATAAGTGGCTTACTCACATAGTGGGCCAACCAGTTTGATGGTGATAAGATGGCCTCTGGAGTTTGCTCTCTCCCCTGTCGACTCCTCTGAGGCAGCGATATCCAAAGTGGTTCAAGACATCAATGTTCATCCTCAATAATCAGGTAAGAAATCCAACAAAGTTAAGTCGGGGGCTTTGAACTTGGCCCACTATTTAAGTAAGCCACTTATGGGACAAAGTTTGTTGTGGCTCCTCAGACTGATGAATTCCTTTGGATGAAGGACGAAACGTTTCAACAAAAACTAAACCGTCCAGAGGACGTGACTGAACTTTGTTGGGTTACTTTGAGAACAGGTGCAAGAACAGCTTTTTAAGGACTTCAATAGCTAATACCAAAATTTTAAACACTATTTTGAACTAGTTTTTTAGCACTGAATTGGTTTTTAGCACATGTTTTGTGGAAGAATCTTATGATTCTTATCCACGACTAGTAATGTGAAATGGACTTCGTTAAAGCCGTTTCTGTGTTTGTTAATATTGATAAGGTTTGGCTGCTATGAAAGTGAATTGACTCCCAAAGTTGTAGCATCCATTGATTTCCTTTCTGTGTCGTAAAAATACGTCCACTGGTTCATGACATATTTAACTAACGGACATGTTTGACTATCATGGAATGGGCAACAAATAAAGTTGGATCTGTCTAAAAACGACTAAAATGTTCCTAAACTCAGACTAAAGTTTAAGCTTTGATGATTTTTCCTTCGTTTGATCCTTGTTCATTAGGGAACTAAAGGGGTTTTGACCATCACAGCGAATATTCACACTTTTCAAGTCCAGTGCCTCACATTGAAGAAAGTGCTATGTATTCTCATCATTATATGTTCTCATACAATGACAAAATTAGTTCTCTGCATTTAAGCCATCACACGGGAGATACACTCAAGTGGATCAATGTGCAGCTATGTACGCACCCAGGGAAAATTGTGCAATTAAACGTACTTGCCGCAGTAACAATTCAGCTTCTCTGGAAGACGAACGGTGTTTGTCTTCACAGGCTACCACTCGCATCACTCCATCACCCACAAAGACCATTTAATGATCAAGGATCAGCAGTTCAGAACCCTTCTCTATAATTATGCATGTTGAAAGCACTGCAGCTGCTTTCTTTCATTTTATTTGACAAGAACAGTGACTAATTCGGTATTGCTGCCGTTTTAGTTGTGATGGTAGGTAGAACCTGTAGGTAGCTATTAAGGAAGCCTTTTACCCACACTGGATAGTTACATTAAAAGGGTTTAAGTATATAAGTGTGTTTTGAAAAGAGAGCTGCATTTAAACCTTTGAAACATGCAATCTGCACACTTTTCCCTCACCATGTTGCTCAACAGTCTTTTGATAGCACTTTTACTTTAACTGTATATACTCTGTTATTTACTTCACAAACTCAAAAATGGGTATAACTTAAATAGGGATGCACAATATTGGATTTTTTGGCTGGCATCCGATATGCCGATATGTTAAAACTTAGTTGGCCGATAACCGATACCGATACTTTTTTCTCTAGACCTACTTACAGAGACTACATAACTTTCTCTGCTGTGGAGTTAAAATACTACATTCTTCTGCATCGGATTTGTCATTTTGGCCTCCTACCAAATGCAGATGCCAAAAAGGGGGTGAAAATGATGTAACATTTCAACTTGGATTATGTTTATTGTCAAATTTATTCATGATATTTGCACTCTCTAACCCAATGACAACACTTGAACAGTGCAAATTTGTAAATGGTCTCAAATCTAAACTCAGCCTGTTCACAAGCGACAAGGGAAAAGCTCATAAGTAGTATTGCTTTAATAGATATACCTGTACTTAGGTTCTTAAATTAAAAATACCTTAAAACGGGAGCCTTTTATATCAGTGAGTTATTTTGATGGAATTGCCGATGCCCGACATTCAACTTTATCACTAATATCGGCCGATACTGATACCACACCGATAATATCGGGCATCCCTAAACTCAAACACTTTGACAAATATTGAGCTACATTTTGTTGTGGTGGTATCGGAGTGTCAAGGAATGATATTTTTTACTTTTTTTAGTAAGTGTTTTACACTTTAAAAATGTTTTTTTTTTTTTTTTTTTTAAATGATTAGCAGTGGTGGCCATCTTTCATCTGGTTGACTCCAAACGATAAGTTGTAAGTTTACATCCAGTAATTTGCTTTAAGGTTTCACTAAAATCCATCCTGTGATTAATGAAATATTTAGCAAACACATGCATACACAGAGGTATATTTGTATGTATGGTTGTATATGTATATGGTTGTGGTCGTCTTGGATTTTAAGAAGCAACCCCGCTACATGAGTGGGTCAACCAGTGGGCCAAAAACATGCTGTACATTGTAATACAAACCTTATGAAGCCATCACACAGTTGCTTGCCATCGTGTAATTTGACAGTTCTTGTTAAGTACAATTTAGTGATTTGAAGAAAAGTAGGGTTTAATCGTGTTTTCTAGACATTACTGGTTGAGACTGCAGGGATGAATGCAAAAGACAAACATGGTTTCATTTATGATACTGTACTTGGTCAAATACAAAGTGAAGTGTCGTTGGAACGTCAATGTGAGTCTGATCGCGACTTCATTTCCATATTGATAGGGTAATGATGATTTCTATTTCAAGGGTCTCCCTGCTGAGCGTCATAATAGTGAAATGAATTGAAATCAGTGGTATTCATAATGATTAAGTTTTCCGCGGGAAGAAAAGCTGCTGTGAGTTATTAGTATCAACATTACACAGGTTGACAGCATCCAACACTGTCAATTTCCTGTTTAGATGTTCTTCAAAGGCGGTGTTCCAGCTGGGAGCTACAGGGCTCTGCTCCATTCTTGTTGTGAGATGTCACCACACGAGAGCGAGCTCCTGTAGCCGATAAATTGAAGGCTCGGGTAAAGAAATCACTACGGGGATGTAGAGCTCAGCACGTCACAGGAGCTCTGACAGTTGAACGTTTGGAGAAAAGTCCTGTTAGTTGTACGGTCAGACATGCAAAATATCAGAGCACGAAAGACTTGCACTCAGTGGTGAATGTGGCAAAATGACAGGCTTCATATTCAAACATGGGCACACGTAAAAAGCATCAAAAAGAGAAATTCCATCTCTGTCCCGCAGCCTCTATTAGCCATCCATCAGAATGAAATCACAGGCACTGTAATAAATCAAACCAACAAGGTTCTCAAAGCCATATGGCCCCGGTGCCCTCATGATATGATGTGTGGGATATTATTACCCCCTAAGCCCTATGCATTTGTCTAAGAGGCCTTTTGGTCACATGAATGGTGAAGCAGGTGAAGCATTCGCCCTCCAAGGCCAAGGTGATGCCGGCGAGAAGCAGGGCCTCACATGTCTGCAAAACCAAGGTGACATTAAAATGACAAGCAGAAGAAGACGTAGAAAACATGACTGATTAAACTCTGCTGATGACCCAACCTGCATTACACCCTGCTTTTCATTTAACTTTGGTAAATAGCACTGACCCATAAAACAGAGAAGAAGCCTGAAGGGGCATTAGGTCTTTTTAAAGGTCACATTGGGATTTTTGTGTTGAATTCTAACATTAAGGAACGGGTCTCTGAGTCTGCATGGGCTTAAAAATGTGGAGGTACACATTTATTCACCTTGCAGTCAGCAGCAAACAAATAAAAAATGCACATTTTTCACAATTTTGTGGCTTTTCCATTCATTCAAAGTTGACACTTTAGGGTAATTTTTGATAATACCGTATTTTCCAGCGTACACGTCACACCGCCGTATTAGTCGCATCAGTCCAATTATGTCCAATAAAGTGGAAAAATCCATAAACATGTCGCACCACCGTAAAAGTCGCATCTATTATGTGTCACCGCTGACACGTCGCGTATGTTACGCATCACCACTGACAACCCAGAAATGTGGGCCGGTGTTTTGCCAAAAATGGATTGGCTGCCAAATGGCC
This sequence comes from Hypsolebias martinsi, assembly GCA_031762355.1. Lineage (NCBI taxonomy): Eukaryota > Metazoa > Chordata > Actinopteri > Cyprinodontiformes > Rivulidae > Hypsolebias > Hypsolebias martinsi. The sequence goes on along the minus strand of JARVGQ010000828.1, from coordinate 19,234,054 downwards.
ACAGAAGCATGCACGGAAGGACTTTAACAAGATTAACACTTAAAAACAATTATTTGTTTGCTGACAATTATAGTAAAGATGTGGCTGAGATGAACTTTTCCTTAATAAATGAACGTAATGGTCAAATCAGCTGAATTAAAAAAAATAGTTTTGCTGCCTATCTGCAACAAAACAGGCACGCACATTGAGTGGATACACTGCATTTCTTTAAAATTTATCAAGATAAACACCTAAAAATATATTTGTTTGCTCAACATTATAGTAAAGGTGCATCTCAGCTGAACTTTTCTTAATAAATGCACTTTGATTGTTAAAACATGGCAAAATGAAGCCGACAAAATAAACGGCTTTAAAATTACTACACGCTCACCCGCCCATAATGATGACAGAAACACTTATTTATTTATTTTCATTCAAACCCGTTGAATTCTTCATCCTCTGTGTTGCTGGTGAAGAGTTCTGCAACTCCTGAGGTCCTGGTAGTTGCTGCAGCTCAGAGCACTGCCTCCTCTTCCTCCTCCACTTCCAGCAAACATCCTGGCCTTCCTGAACCCCGACTGGATGGATTATTTAGTGACTGAGGTCCACGCTTTATCCATCCATCCAAGAACCTGCTGGACCGTCACGTGGTGCATGCATCCTGTAGCCGTGAAGCTGTTGCTCTCCATTCACCATCCACTCCTCATAAGGCGGTGCAGAGCTGCTTTGAAGTTCAGGTTCACAGAAATGTCCAGAGACTGCAGTTTGGTCAGGCCTCCCAGGATGAAGGCAGGAATGGAGTTAAAACACTTTAATTTTATCTTTAAATTGCAGCGTGATGTGCGCGTTCATGCTGTCCATCAGCAGGATTTTTTTTGCTCTAAAATATCCATACACATACAAGAACACCGGTAGTCGTCAAAAGCCTAGAGGGCCCTTTAGCACCCATCGCGGCCGAAAGTGGTACTGCGCTGCGCCCCTAGCCTCCGAAAGTGGTACTGCGCTGCGCCCCTAGCCTCCGAAAGTGGTACTGTGCTGCACCCCTAGCCTCCGAAAGTGGTACTGTGCTGCACCCCTAGCGGCCAAAAGTGGTACTGCACCATTTTTTTTTCCGTCAGAATGAATTGAAACGGTCATATCTCAGCCAAAAATTGGTCTAAAAATATGGGGAAAAATCCATAAATATGTCGCTTCGCCGTATAAGTCGCAGGACACGCAAATTAGAGAAAGAAAAAAACTGTGACTTATACGCCAGAAAATATGGTAAACATGACAATGTGAGCTGGTATGACAATTAAAAAAAAATCCTTGAATCCTTGAACATACTGTCACCACTGCTGTATTTTAATTTGGAAGAACTTAGAAAAACCACACCAAATACAACATTGTAACTAATTTGCTTGACCTTAGCAAAAAAATAGTATTCAATGTCAAAACATCTCTAGAAGCCCATGAAAACTGCAGAGACAGCATGTACCATTCACCAACACAGCTGCGGCAACAAAGTTCTTAAGGGTCTCCCGCTCATAGCTTTACTTTGTATACAGATCCTTCACATCATAAACATTCTTCTCATTTTTCACATAATCTCAGTGAAATGAGGTTGGCCTTTAATTAAGATTTTCTTCTTTCACTGACATTACAGGCTTCTAAACTCTGCAAGCCACCAATCCAGTAACACATTAAATGCTGTGCAAATCTGATTACTGTTGGTTGTTTCACATTAAAAGACTGTTTTTGAGTAAAAACCATAGAGAAACTTCATTATCTCTATGCAGTCATCCAAAAACTATATGTAGGGAATGAAAAGTACCAACACTGGTTCTATACTGACACATTGATCTTCCCTCACTTTTAATAATTAAACAGTAAACCTTCCGAGGATGGCTTTCAGGTCTACATAAGATATTCTATACCCTGTCAAGACAGGTGTTCATGTAGCTATAGTGACAAACGACAGGCGAGAAGCCCTGCCAACTGGAGCTTTTTCGTGTGTACAAGTGCTGAGTGTACAGTATTGGGAGATGGAAGGGGAAAAAAAACACAGCTGAAACTGTTACTGGCTCCAAAGAGTGCACGACAGCGCATGCTAGAGTAATTAACACTGCGTCATCCCCCCAAACAGACAGAACAAATATCTGGCAGCTGCTTAAAGAAGCTGGGCTTATTGTGTGGGAAGTCTGATGTCGAGTGAGCCTTTAGAGGTATTACCCGACCCACACAGTAACTCAACACGATCAAAGCTGAATCTAAAATGTCATTTCTCTCGGTCACTTGATGGGCTGATTGAAGGTATTGCCAGGGAAACGGCAACAGTTTGTAGCCAGACACTTAACTCCAGCAGCATAGCTTTAAAGAGGGTGTGGAATTTCTTTGAGGAGAAAAAAAAGTGGGTCAGTCAGAGCATTATGACAAAAGATCAACTAAATCTCAACGGGAAAATATGTTAATAAAAAGTATTTGGCATGCATTCAAATTCATGGAAGCATAATCAAATTAATTTACACTGAGACACTTTTATTTCTAAAAATGTCAGTGATTATGTTTATATACTGGTAAAAACAATGATAATTACTGGTACATAAGACCTAGTTCGGACAAATGCATTTTCAAGAAGGCCTATTATGATCACGCTTTCAACATACAGGCAGTCCTCGGCTTACGAACGGGTTCCGGACCTAAGGACCGTTCGCAACTCGATTTTGCTGTAACTCGGAGCGCCGGCCACATGGCTGCCGTAACTCCGGATTTTCGGCCGTAACTCGGAGCGCCGGCCACATGGCG
>JARVGQ010000828.1:18889507-18904372 GCA_031762355.1 Hypsolebias martinsi | reverse complement strand
CGCCACTACTTTGCGGATTTTCACCATTCTCTGGAACGTAACCCCTGAGATAGGTGAGGGATCACTGTAATTGCTGATGGTACAAGGTTTTATTGGTCCATTACAAAATGTATTTAAGTAACATGGAGAGAAAAAAAAAAACCTACAAGGTGAGTCAGCACTATAAAGAATTTAATTTTCATACAGATTCTGATGAATGATCTTACTTGAAAATAATTGTATTTAGCTTCAGTAGCCCAAAACCTGTCTACATATTTCCTTTAATCTGATACAAAGGAGCACAAATGCCAAAAAGAAATATTATTCCGGCTGATAAAGTCTGCAAAGCCTCTGTGTATTTTTTTTTTTTTTTTTTTTTTAGTATAAGCATATTCATCCTGAATGCTGCAGGCATAGATGAAAGGAAACATATGGTAACAGTAGAAGCTTGTACAGTATATATCTATATGGTACGCACTATTTTTCCTGTCTGAAAAGAGCCGTAGGGACACAGTGCTGGTGTGAATAAAATGAGCACGACATGTCATTTCAGCCACCTGCTAGAGAAGATCAAGGCTTTGTGTTCACACTAATTAGCAAAAGATCACACATCTGTCTGAAACCACACATCTGTGTATTTGCATGTTCCTGCATGAAGTCTACAAAGGCTACTGCAGCTCGAAGCTTGAGAGGCTTAAGGAGGGAGACTTAAATCACAAGGCAGTTGGGCGAGTGAAAAGTAGATAGAGAAAAGGTGTGCGGGAGAAGATAAAGGGTAGCTGTGGTTTGTGTTTGAGACGGTGCACAGGGCCCGATACTGAATGTCGATACAATTGGACATGGATGGCTGAGTGGAGCCAGCTTTCACTGCAGCAGCATAAAAGCAGGTTTGTTAAGTTGAGGGACAGATTTGGAAAAAAGTTTGGGCTTCGGGAGGCAGACAGGAAAACATTCAGGTAAATTTGATAAGATTTGCATACATCTTGAGATGAAAATGGGCACTGAACTAAAGCAACGTCACCATTTTTGTAAAAACAGAAACAGCCAAGTTAGGCTCATGTAAAACACATTTTAAAATGTGATTTGTAATTTTTCTTTTTAAGGTGATTGACCATCTGGAGAGTGTAATGAACTTAAGAGGATGCGATAAGCTAAGTTGTGCCTATAGGAGGCACGGTGGCACAGTTGGCAATGCTGTTGTCTGTCAGCAAGCAGGTTGACTGGATCAAATCATGGCTGTGGATCTTTCTGTGTGGAGTTTGGATGTTCTCTCCATACATGTGTGGGTTTTCTCTGCATAGTCTGGTTTCTTACCATTGACCCAAAACATGCATGTTAGACTGACTAACATGGCACCAGGCAAAAAATGGCACATCACTCCAGTTCTGGCCTCCCTTCACTGGCTCCTGGTTCACTTTCAAATTAATTTTTTAATTATTCTGTATATTTTTTAAATCTCTGAACAGTTCTGCCCCCTCTTATCTTGCTGATCTGCTGCAGCCATATGTCCCACAGTGCTCTCTGAGGTCAACAGATCAGATGCTTTTATTGGTTCCAGGCACTGGTTTTAAGCTCAGAGGTGACAGAACCTTCTCTGTTGCGGGTCTAAAACTGTGGAATGAGTTACCACTGCATGTCAGGCAGGCTCCGTCTGTCACTGGTAGTAAGTCACGTTTAAAAACACACTTTTATTCCTGTCTTTTAACACTGCTGATTTTAACCTGTTTGTATTCTACAATATAATGTTAGCCGTTTAGATTTTATCTTGACCTCTGTGTGATCTATGTACCTTTTGCTATGTCCTGTGCTTTTTTTATTGTTGCTGTGCAGCACTTTGGTTGGCCTTGTTGCTGTTTTTAAGTGTTTTGTAAATAGGTATGGTATGGTATGGGATGGTATGGTATGGTATGGTATGGTATGGTAACTGTAAATTCTCCCTAGGTGTGAGTGAGAGAGTGGATGGTTGTTTGCCTTGTTTGTCTCTATGTGTCCCTGTGATGGACTGGAGACCTAACTAGGCTGTCCCTTGCCTCTTGCACAGTGAATGCTGGATATAGACAACAGTGACCCCCTACGACCCAAAACGGAAGAATTGGGTAAAGATGATGGATGGATGGATGGATGGATGGATGGATGGATGGATGGATGGATGGATGGATGGATGGATGGATGGATGGATGGAAGGAAGTTATGGCACAACTGATACCTCAGCTAAAGGGTATCAGGCCTGCAAGACTCCCTTATGGAAGTAGGGTGTGAAAGCTTGTTCTAGTTCATCTGTAACTCTGGTAACAGAAAACCATCAAGAAACCAACACATTGCAGCTTGTTGTTTATGAGACTGCATTGTTGCCATGACTAAAGCTTTCAAAGCAAATGCAGCACAGAGTTTAATAGACCCCCAAGACAGATATGGCAGTTGGCCAAGTTGTTGTTGCACACTCTGCCAAAATGCAAGAATTGTCTTAACAAAAGGTTAAGGCCTTGTCACACCATAATGTTTCAGACAACTTGGGCCAACAAATGGAAATTTTGTACATCACCCTAGCATACACTGAAAATGGCAAAAATAAATCAACTGGAAGCCTCTTTTGGACATATAAACACCATATTGCTAACAACTTAAACAAATATATAACTTATGCTGAACATTTGAGTAACTTATTCATAACTTGTCCCTCCAGATACATAACTAATACAGCATTATTTAGTCATGCAGAGCTTATGCAACATTGGTGTAACTTTGGCCAAACTTTTTCATAGCATGTTGGAACATATTAGGATAGCCATGTGACATCAGATAAAAAAAGGTCAGCTCTCTACATCTCTGCACCACCAGATAGGATTTTTACGTTGATCAACACGCCTCAGAAGAAATCTAGCAAATCTGTGATGAAGGAAGCTGCAGCAAGGGGCCATGGTTGACTCAATCAAACTTTCTAATCACCTTCACACCTACCCTGGATCCAGCAGGAGTGATGAGTTGCTCATCATTTGCATCCTATAAATAGCTGAACCCCAACACACTGGCAGGTACTTTATCTTTAAGTTATAAACCTATTCAGTATGTTCTAAGGTTGTCAACTATATGTTCAATATGTTAATGCACATTGTGGAAATGTCTGCTGTAAGTTACAGATACTTTATTTTACAAATAAGTTACACATAAGCTACACAAATGTCCATTTGATATCTGATGTATGTCAGCTTATGAGTAATTTAAATGAAATGTGTGTGAGCTTGTGCATAACTTACCCATTGCGTGCCTGTAACTTATGCCCAACTTTTCAGCAACACGTTGGCATATGCTAAAAATTTTGTGCATGCACAAAATCATTGGCAGACATCAGCATTCAACTTATGCCATCACATATTAGCATAACTTGTTCAAAACTTGAGCCTAACTTATGTGACTTACACCAGCATGTTTGCCTATATGGACATACTGTACACTGATGCTATACATCACTGTGTGACAGTCTTTTTAAAGATGAAATCTTGGGAATCTGCAGTCAGTTTTAAGGTTTCTTTTCAGTTATTATAACCTTTCTCAGCTACTTGACAAGCTCTAAAGTAAGTTTTGTTTTTTAGGTGTCTGGCGAGATTATAAACGTGTTTTGTCCAACAGCCTTAGTCACACTTGACTGGGCTAAAATGCGAGTGTCCTGATGAGATTCCCCATTTTTCGCTATAGTTTCTGTGGTTTCTCTAAGTGTTCCACCTTAAGTAAATTTGCAGTAAAGGTCTGAAGTTGAAAGTCTTGTAGAGTGCAAATTCCATCTTTTTGAAGCTTCGGCTTTCAAAAGGATTGGCTTAAAATTTTAGTTTAATGCTTTTTTGTTTTGCTTTTATGTACAGTACATGAAATGTTGGACTCCGCCAAGGTTGCCCTTTGTCACTGATTCTGTTCATAACTTTTATGGACAGAATTTCCAGGCACAGCCAAGGTGTTGAGGGGATCCATTTTTGTGGTCTTAGGATCGTGTCTCTGCTTTTTGCAGATGATGTGGTCCTTTTGGCTTCATCAGGCCGTGATCTACAGCTTTCACAGGAGCAGTTAGCAGCCGAGTGTAAAGTGACCGGGATGAGGATCAGTGCTTGGCCTTGAGCCGGAAAAGGGTAGCGTGCCTTCTCCTGCCCCAAGTGGAGGAGTTTAAGTATCTCGGGGTCTTGTTCACGAATGAGGGAAAAACAGAGTGAGAGATTGATAGGCAGATAGGTGCAGCGTCTGCAGTGAAGCGGGCGCTGTACTGGTCTGTCGTTGTGAAGAGAGAGCTGAGTCAACAGGCGTAGCTCTCTATCAGTTGATCTATGTCTGTACCTTCATCTATGGTCATGAACTTTGGGTTGTGACTGAAATAACGAGATCTTGGATACAAGCAGCTGGAAAGAGTTTTCTCCACAGGGTGTCTGGGCTCTCCCTTAGAGATAGGGTGAGAAGCTCAGTCATCTGGGAGGGACTCAGAGTAGAGCCACTGCTTCTCCACATCGAGAGGAGCCAGTTGAGGTGACTCGGGCATTTGGTTAGGATGCCTCTTGGACGCCTCCCTGGTGAGGTGTTCCAGGCATGTCCCACCGGGAGGAGACCCAGAGGAAGACCCAGGACACGCTAGAGGGACTATGTTTCTCGGCTGGCTTGGGAACGCCTTGGGATTCCCCCGGAGGAGCTGGCCCAAGTAGCTGGGGAGAGGGAAGTCTGGGCCTCCTTACTTAGGCAGCTACCCCCGCGACCTGACCCCGGATAAGTGGAAGAGAATGGATGGATGGATGGTTAAAAGAAAGTGGCATTTTAGAGCCTTCATATTCAGAGTGGAACACACCAATTCTACCTGTACAGAAGCCAGGTACAGACAAATTCCATATGGCGCATGATTTGAGGGCGATCAATAAATAATTGATCACTCAGACCGTGCCTGTTGTTAACCCATATGTGGCATTACATAATTTGACACCAAAACATGAATGGTTCAGCCGTCTGGACCTCGCGAACGCATTTTTCTGTCTTCTTTTAGCAGAAGAATGCAGGGACATATTTTCCTTCACTTTTCGTGGTGAGCAATTGCGATATACAAGACTACCTCAAGGATTTGCGCTGTCGCCAGGGATCTTCGACCAAGTGTTAAAACAAGTTTTGTGTGAGGTCGTATTCCCACCAGACACAGTGCTTGTACAGCATATAGACAATCTGCTCATTGCTAGTGACACTGTACAAGACTCACTGGAAGCAACACGAACAGTTCTAGAACACCTACACGCTACAGGTTTTAAAGTTAGTAAGAATAAACTACAGGTGATGAGATGACAAGTGTCTTTTATGGGGAGAATGATCTCTCAGAAGGGGGCGGGACTTTCTTCTTCTCACCGCGACACAACTTTACATCATCCAAAACCACAGACAGTTAAAGAAATGCTGTCATTTCTTGGCCTGACAGGGTACAGCAGAAATTATATTCGATTATGAAGGCCAGACCTAGATTTTGTGCGCTTTGGTTAAACAAAAGGGCATGAGAAACCCCACTGCCAGATTGGACTGGGATGAAGAAGCTGAGAGAACTTTCATCAATGTGAAACAACAAATGAGTAGGGCAGCAGAGTTGGCTTTGCCAGACTATGGGCGACTCTTCTATTTGGATGTTTCTGAAACAGAAGGGGTGATTAAAGATGTTCTGTTTCAGAAACACGAGGGGGGTAGGAAAGTTTTGATGTATGTCAGCTGTTTGCTGAATAACACAGAGAGGAGACATCTCCCGTGCACTCAACATGCAACAGATTTGGCTAAGCTAGTTCAGAAAACTGCTCATCTGGTGATGGGTCATACACTGCATATTTTAACATCTCATAGTTTAGTTGCCTTTGTGAACTCACATAACTTCACCATGTCACCATTGAGACAAGAAAGAATAAACAGGGTCTTGGAAGCACCCAATTTGTTGTTCACGCATGAGGGGATCAACATAGCTGATAGGATAGGTGGAGGAGAACCACATATCTGTGAGAGAAGGGTGGAAGTTGATGACAAAGTCAGACCAGACTTAAAGGCCGCACCCCTAGGAGAGGGACAGGTGGTGTTCTGTGATGGGAGTTGTTTCCGGGCGCAGGATGGACAGTTCAGTGCAGGTTTTGCGGTTGTGCTTCAGACAGATCAGGGCTACCACACCATAGTCAGTGAAAAATTACAGGGATCACATTCAGCGCAAAGAGCTGAAGGAAGGGCTTTAATTTCAGCACTAAGGAGGACGGAAAGAAAGAAAGTGACCATCTTCACAGACTCAGCGTACGCCTTCGGGGCTGCACATGTAGAAATGGCACAGTGGATGAGAGGAGGTTTTCTGACAGCAAATGGAAAACCAATTAAACATGAGACAGACATGAGAGAATTAGCAACAGCGTTGATGCTACCAGCAGAACTCGCCATTGTGAAATGTTGAGGTCATGAACCAGATTAATCAAACACAGAAAAAGGAAATTGTCAGGCTGATTTGGAGGCGAAAAAGGCCTCAGGATTCATCAATTGGAGTCAGATGGTTATGGTCACACTAGAGGAAGAGGACGAGATGAGATGGGATGAAGAAACCGTCACCTGTTGTCAACAAGGCGCAGCTCCAGAAGAAAAGGCGGTGTAGAGTAAAAAGGAAGCTGAAAGAAGACCGGATGGATTGTGGATAAAGCCGGACGATGGAAGATGGGTGCTCCCCCTGAGTCTGAAGAGGAGAGTTTTCGAAGAAGCCCACAGTTTGGCTCATGTAGTGCTTCATTTTATGTTTTTTTATATATATATATATTTCTGGTAATTGTATTTGTGTTTTATTGAAATGAAATGAATAAATGTAGGCGTACACCAGATGAGAAGGAATGTCCTCAACTGGTGGCACCCGTATATGAACCCATTGATTAAAGTGTTTGTCAAAGAATGTGCGTTATGCAATTTGTATAACTCCAAACCGGATTTTTAAACCGCATGAACAAGGAACATTTCCTACAGACATGACACCGGGTCATGAGGTAATCATTGATTACACTGATATGATTCAAACAGTACGGGATTTCAGATACCTTCTGGTTTGCGTTGACGCGTTCACCGGGTGGCCGGAGGCCTGGCCCGCAAAAAAGGAAGATAGTCAAACAGTAATCAAGTGTTTTATAAATCATTACATCCCCAAACTTGGGTTCCCTACTAAAATTAGATCAGATAATGGTACTCATTTCAAAAACACAGATCTGCAGAAAGTTGAGAAGGCCTTAGGTCTGAAGCAGGCTTTTGGAACGGTTTACCACCCCAGGTCTCTAGGGAAGGTGGAACGATTAAATAGAAACCTGAAACAAAAATGATCAAAAATCTGTGCACAGACGAATTCCAATTGGCTAGATGCATTACCAATTGCCCTTATGGCAGTGAGGGCTTCTGTCAACAGAAGTACAGGTTTCACCCCTTATGAACTTACCACAGGAAGGTCGTTCCCAGGGCCCCAGCAGAATACTGAATGGCCATCAGAGCAGGTAACAAAAATGACACATAAAATGTACATAGATACATGAAGAGGTATGTTGTCCAGTTTCACTCTACAGACCCCAGAATCCAGTACTGCTGAGGAAGTGAGGCCAACGTGTCCCCTCTCAAATTGGGTGCTGCTGAGTGTCACAAAGCAGAAGTGAGCGGAGCCACGGTGGACAGGTCCATGTGAAGTGACGAAACGCACCTCATATGCAGTATGCCTGAGAGGGAAAAGGTCCACGTGGTTTCATATCAGTCAGTGTGCACCAGCAGACAAACTTCAATGATCGTTGCAGCAGGTCCGGACAGACCTGCAGGATGAGTGAAGATGAAAACTACCACATGGCATCTGGAGTAAGTGATCTGCATGAGGTGGAAGTTAAGTTGGTTCATCATCTCTAATCCAGAGGTGCGTGGAGTGCGTGTAAAGAGTGGAAGATGCGTCGTTCTTTGATCCTGTGTCTTGTTCCTGTGTAATAAAAGGCAGCAGAAACGTTGGGAATGATGTCCCCCTGTTTGGCCTAAGAGCTCAATCCTGTGTCTTGTTCCTGTGAAATAAAAGGTAGCAGAAACATTGGGAAAGAAGTCCCCCTGTTTGGCCTAAGAGCTCAGTTTTGTGAGATTGCCCCCTAGTGGAGAAGGGCAACAGAAGATTTGGAGCTCTCTTTGTAGAAAGCAGTAAGAGGAGTCAAGAAGCATTGTTCATGAAGGCCCAAGGAGCAGTGGCCGGTTCGACGGAAGGAGCCACCACTGAGAACGGGATCTCAGGTGGCATCACGAGGGGGGCCCCAGGAAAATCTGTGAAAAACAGAACTGAAATTTTCATAGGGTGGTGTTTTATAATTGTTTTGAAGTGTGCATGCTCCTTTCACAGTTTAGATTTTTAGTGTTAATTCATCCTCTTAAACTTTTGTGATATTATTCAACTTTGATATAGTAGGTTGATTGCTAGTTTATATGTTTAAACTGTTTATGGTGTACACATTTAGTAGTTATCTTGCTTTGCAGGTTTGCAGTGATCGATTCCTGGTTCGAGTCCTGGGGGTCCGGTGTGATATCTGAAAAAAAAAAGATCAGCTCACGTTAAATTTGTCCCATGCTTTTCAAATGAATAGTTGGTATCGTTATGCTCAGTTTTTAGCCAGAGGACGTCATGATTCTGAGTGTTATGTCTGTACCAAACTTCCTGTCACAGCATCTCATTTGCCCCTATGTGTTAAACCCCTGGATCAGAGGCTGTCGTTCTGTTTTCTGCAATATAGTTCTCGAGGATACAGTAAAGAGCCACCTAGGTGCAAGGCCAAGAGGTACGAGTTGACGCAGTTAGCACAGGTGGTTGTGTTAAGTCAGTACGTGGAGTGGACATCTGATGTGCAGTTTCCCATTTGTGTGCACTGACATCACCATCAGGACAATTTTCAGGTGGCAGTGGGCTCACTGCCCCCTGAGAAATGTCAAGCGGTGTACCATCCGGGGAATCATCATATCGGTGTTCCTGGGAGGAATGGTACGTTTCCTATTGAAGATCTAGCTTGGTTGTGTGGCCATGCGGTGCTTTTAACTCTCCCTACGAACTGGACAGGTATCTGCGCATCTGTGGCAGTCACAGATGACTCGTTTATGGTATCATTAAGTAGAGGTTCCCATTATGTCAGACAAAAGAGAACTATTGGCATTAGGCCACATGACTCTACACTATTTTGGGTTCGGATGTGCCACAGGATTTTAAGCACTGGACCACTGTTACGACCCGAGGAGTCAAAACGTATTTAGTGGACGCAGGATACAGAAAAAGGTTTAATCAAAACTTTATTTTAACAAAATAAAGGTCGTCAGGAAGCTGGTGAGGTCATCTCCGGCTGCGTCCTGTGGTCTGGAGCCCACCATCGCCTTCCTCTGGCGCCCCACGTCACAAACAAAAATAAAAAGAAAAGTTGAAACAGAAAGATTGACCAGGTGAGCTGGCCAAACAGAAAATTACGCTTGTCAGACCAGGCCAACCCTGTACAGGGCCGTCGAAGCTAGTCCAACAGCGGTCTACCTGTCCAAAAGAAAACACCACTGGTCCTAAATATAAACAAAAGCGAAAACAGGACTACCAGGCTCACCTGATCATACAAAGTTCTAAAAATAATAGGAAGAAAAGGATAATCTAACACACAGCGTCTTTCAAACAGACACCCTCACACTGAGCTCTAACAGTATACTCACATGAGCCACAAAGGCTCAGGTCCTCACCTCTAGTCTAAACTAGAGTTTCAACAAGCACTATCAGTGCTCCAACAAACTAGGGTCCTCACGAGCGTACTAGCTCACTTCAACTCCTCACAGGAGCTCAAACACTGTGGTCAGGGAGGGCAGAGAATCACCCCTGAACTACACACAACACAGCACGAGGGCTGCCTTCAACAAAACTTGGTTACCTTCAATGGCGTTCAAGTCATTCTAACAAGCTTCTACTTGTGTCTACCATCCTCTGCTGGCTTCCAACCACTCCGCGCCTCATAGTTCTCAGCCTATGGCATTTATAGGCAGGTCCAGCAGGTGGTGTGGCAGCTCTAATCAATCAAGCCTAATTAAAGGCTGGGTTAAAAAAAAGGTGCTTCACAGCAGACTGCAGGAATCACAGCAGACTGCAGCCAACATAACACAACAATGATGCATAAAAATGCTCAGTCTCTCAGGGCACATAACACCCCCACCGCCAGTTATTTTGTATGGGGTGATGTGGATGTCAAGGGAACATCACACATCCTCCCATACAAAAAAGACAGTAAAGACAAGAATCTACAGGCGTGATAACGCATCGGCCACAACATTATCTTTACCTCTAATGTGCTGGATAGAGATATTAACAGGCTGTAACCGTAGGGACCAATTCATTAGACGGCGGTTCTTGTTGTGCATGCTATCTAAAAAGGTTAGTGGGTTGTGATCCGTAAAAACAATGACTGGGTCTCATGACCCGCCAACATAAACTTCAACATGTTCCAAGGCTAAAATCAGAGCTAAAGCCTCTTTTTCAATGGTCGAGTATTTTTTTTTTGTATTTACTTAGCTTCTTGGAGTAATAGGAGATTGGGTAATCTACTCTATCAGCGCTTTCTTGTAAGAGGACAGCTCCTACACCAGTGTCACAAGCATCCACTGCGGTCTTGAATGGGACATCAAACCGTGGTGCGAGCAACACTGTAGCAGTGGTCAGTAGTGTGTTAGTTTGTTCAAAAGCTGTCTGGCAACGCTCTGACCAGTAAAAAGTCACTTTAGGACTAAGAAGGTCTGTCGGGGAGCTGCTACAGAAGAAAAATTCTTACAAAATCCTCTGTAGTATCCAACCATTGCTAGAAATCGTCTTAGTTCAGTACGAGTGGAGGGAACTGGAACAGATAGAATGGCTTCTACCTTTGCCTCCACCGGACGTACTTGACCTCCTCCAACCTTTTTACCAAGGTATGTCACGGTCGCATGACCAAATTGGCATTTAGATATATTAATAGTTAGGTTGGCCTCCTTCAGACGAGTAAATACAATCTGCAGATGTTTTAAGTGGTTTTCCCATGTGTCTGAGAAAACTACTACATCATCGAGGTAAGCTTCACAAAACTCCAGCCCTGATAAAACGATGTTCATTAGTCTTTGAAAGGTGGCATGAGCGTTGCGCATGCCAAATGCCATCACCTTGTATTGTAAAAAACCATCAGGGGTGACGAACGCAGAAATCTCCTGACCACGCTGAGTTAGAGGTACTTGCCAGTAACCTTTTAAGCATACACACTGCTTCAGTTTTTGTGCCTGTTGATTCCTTGTAAGATTTAATCATGTTAACATGACACATACGAGTATCACGTCGTCTGTCGGGTGTAGAAATTATGTAGTCACGCTCAGAAACTTCCTGTATATCTGTGTGTACTTCCTGTATGTCTGTGTGTACGTCCTGTATGTCTGTATGTACGTCCTGTATGTCTGTGTGTACGTCCTGTATGTCTGTGTGTACTTCCTGTATATCTGTGTGTACTTCCTGTATATCTGTGTGTACGTCCTGTATGTCTGTGTGTACATCCTGTATGTCTGTGTGTACTTCCTGTATGTCTGTGTGTACTTCCTGTATGTCTGTGTGTATGTCCTGTATGTCTGTGTGTACTTCCTGTATGTTTGTGTGTACTTCCTGTATGTCTGTGTGTATGTCCTGTATATCTGTGTGTACTTCCTGTATGTCTGTTTGTACTTCCTGTATGTCTGTGTGTACTTCCTGTATGTCTGTGTGTACTTCCTGTTTGTCTGTGTGTACTTCCTGTATGTCTGTGTACTTCCTGTTTGTCTGTGTGTATGTCCTGTATATCTGTGTGTACTTCCTGTATGTCTGTGTGTAATTCCTGTATGTCTGTGTGTACTTCCTGTATGTCTGTGTGTATGTCCTGTATATCTGTGTGTACTTCCTGTATGTGTGTACTCTGTGACTCCTAAAACTGGAAAAGTAGCAGCAAACGGGCCACTGTGAGAAAGGACCCCACCATCATAAACAGACAAGGCACGACACAATCCACAATGTGTCAGGACTGGCGATGTACACGTTGATGAGCAGCTGGAGAGGTTGCAGCAGAAAGTGAAGGCAGGCTTTAAGCCTCATCTGTCACGCAGCACGTTTTTCCCAGCACCTCAGGCGTCGTCTCTGGGCAGAAGCAGTGCAGAGCAGGTCCACAGGTCTGTCAGCCAGGAGAGGACGCCCAGAGGTCCGTTCACTGTGGTCCAAATAGGCGAGCTTGGTAGCAGATAATAAAGATCTAAAAGGAATTGACGTTTGTATATCAGTAACGAGTTGATGTCGCAGGTGAGAAGTGACAACAGAAAGAACACAGTCACAGCTGGCAGAGGAAGAAGGCAAGCCATGTACACCAGCGCCCTCTTCCCAGAACATCAGTCCTGGCTGTGACTGCTGCAAACGGCTTGGAGACTTCCATCAACACATCCTTAAACACGTGTTTAATACCGACTAATTAAGACTGGCTGGCACGGGAGAAGTGACTTGGACCTGGCATGAGTAATATAACGCTCATTTACCTCCATACAAACCCCATATCGTGAACAATCACAGCGTCAGTCACATAACGCTCCACTTTCTTCTCCCTGTCTGAAATGCAGGGCTACTCTAGGGCAAACAATGATCCTTGAGTTTTCATGACTTTTACAAATATTACTTTCTAAACTGGATGAGGGTTTGCTGTCTTCACCAAAGCCCCCTCCCCTTCCTGTCCTTCAGAGATACTTAATATGTTAGAGGGGCTTCAGTGATCTGTTCTGATCTGTAAAAAGCAGAGTTTCTATTCGCTCCACATTAGAGGTGGTAATGGTGGGAAGGAAGGAGAACAGGTCAGCGTGAGGTTGCCGAGTGTAGCGTGCCGCAGAGCTCTGAAGTTTGTCTGCTGGGACTCCAGCTTTACTGGCTAAAATGGGAGTCTGTGGACTTGTGAGGGCTTGAGAACTTGGATGAGAGAAACCTTTTGAAACTTTGCACATTGGCAATAGAGAGCTGCGCCGCTATTCATCTTTCACTCTCAGCCTGCAAGTACATTCACACATGCGCACGCACACACACACACACACACACACACACATGAAACAAGCTTGCATTTAAAAGAAAACAAACACGCGTTCAGTATCACCCTCACAAATGTGCATGCACACATACACACACACATGTGCGCAAATTATCCTTTTGGGCTTTGGTCCTCACAATGTAACCGGGAACAAAAACGCACACGCACACACGCACACACGCACACACAGTTTCACTGGTTTCCTTTTTATCTTCTGGTCTCAAGATGAAGCTGGACTTTAATTGGTCCTGGGGGAGACTGGCCGGGTGAGCAGTGCAGCAATGAGGTCAGATTCTCCAAAGACAAAAAAAAAAGGAGGGGGCGTGGCAGGAAGAAAGGAACCATCATTCCACCAAGTACTGTACAAAAGAAAGACACCAGAGGAGAAATAAATAAATAAGACCGAAGGCAGATAGAAGGTACTGGTAATTTCACTGATGAACTGGACATGTGAGAGTTGTTGGTAAGATATGCAAAGGTTTCTGCAGAAAGTCCATTATTTTCCAGTGACTGAGTAAAAGTACAACAGGGAAATACCAATGCAGACAAAATTGTTGGGACCCCTTCACATTAAAAATTAATAAAAAACTAGTATCTCTGACATACCTGAACCAGACAAAAGTTCATGGCATTCCTTGTTGATTTTTCTGATGGTTGATGCAGTACCTTCTTTTTTGAACAACCTTTTGCCTCAGCCACTGCCAATAAATAATGTGTGCTTTACAATGAGATGTCCGCAGTTACCAACAGGTACGTTGGTCACGTCTTCCTGAGCAAGCGACTCTAGCAGTTTCAGGTTTTAAGGACGTAGTCTTCACACTCAAGTTTTCAGATTGCTCCATAGATGTTCAACTAAGATCTAAGCTCATGAAGTCATTTAAGAGACATCCAGGGTTTCTCTTGCAGTCACTTTCCAATGTTTTTAGCTGTGTAGTTTGTGGTCATTACACTGTTGGAGGACCCAAGACCTGCGACTGAGACGGAGCATTCTGACACCGGGCAGTACGTTTCCTCCAGGGTTCCTAGACAGTCTGAGACCTCACTGTATCAAAGTTCTCCTTGATAAATGTAGCAAAGCAGCTCCAAAATAAAACTGAGCCCTTTTATGTTTCACAGTAGGTATGGCATTCTTTTCTTGGAAATGTTAATTCATATTTTTCAGTCCCAAAAACTTTGGGGGTTTGTCAACATGCATTTTGGTGTTGTTTGTGTTTTTCTTCCATTAGTAGAAACCTCCTTTAAGTTCTCCACAAGGTTTAGTATAAATCAAAATGTGACGGTGTAATCAGAGAGTGACATACATTGATGCATGAGTTCAACCCGCATGGTTTTCAATGGTTTTCTTGGCTCTTTTTCTCTGATCTGCACTACAAGTTTGGTGAAGCTGGGGATGCACTTCCTCTTGCGTCCACATGGGAAGTTGTCTCATGTAGCATGAACCTTCTACAATTTGTTAATATTGGCAGCTGCGACCCCCTGTCCTACTGTCATAACTAGGGATGCACCGATCCACATTTTTTAACTTCTGATCCAATCCCAATACCTAAATCTGGATATTGTCCGATACCGATACTATTCCGATATCATCATCGTTGTTGATTTTATATGTGGCTGTAATAATCTCCTCTCAAGTACAATGTGTACTTTGTACAAATATATGCATGCATGTCCAAAAAGGCAACTTGAGATAAGTTTTATTAATGTTGGATAAGTTTTCATTCAACATTTATTTAGGCAGGTTAATCCCATTGAGCCTCGAGGACTCATTTACAAGAGAGACCTGTTTTCAACAAAGAATGAT
>JARVGQ010000828.1:18848810-18861654 GCA_031762355.1 Hypsolebias martinsi | reverse complement strand
AAAAGCCTTGAATACTGAATACAATTCAAACCACTTGTATCTTTTTGTCCTAGCACTTAGGATTCCCCTCCTAGTCAGTCTTGCTTTAAAAAAGGAAATGGAAAAGGTGTCCGGTCAGCAAAAACTCACTTTTGTTCATTGCCCCTCAGAACAGAATAACTTCATTTTCCACATCAAATGGAAGTGTTCTGAAAAGATGAGTTAAATTGAGGCCACAGCAGGGTGTGGGATGAAAAAAAAAAGCCCAAGGTGCTGGGGGTCAGGATTGGTGGGGGGGGATAGAGTCTGACAGAAAAATGTACTGCAGAATAGAAAGTGGGCAACGGTGTTTAGATTGTCCTCAGAAAATGGTCAACTCTTAGCAGCCTCTAAGGTATGAGAGAAATCCATTTGTTCCTGCGTCACACTGTCTTAAGTGGTTTGCAGTGCCTATAAAAAGTATTCACCCCCTTGAATGTTTTATGATTTTATTGCTGTAATAAATCAGTCATTGTCAATAAACGTTGGTCTTTTTTACATTAACATAGAAAATCTATCTTTGATACAAAATGGACTGTACTTATTTAGTGCCCTTCTATCTTATCAAGATACTCAAAGCACTTTACAACACAATCTGTGCCCTTATTTACCCATTCATACAGCACTCTACTTATCCATACAAATCTCATTCAACAAATCATTCTAAAGAGACTAATCAGAGCTTTATCACATTCATATACCAATGGGACACACATCTGAGGCAATGGGGGGTGGGGGGCGGGGGTTTCAGTGTCTTGCCCAGGGACACTTTGGCATGTGACTACTGGTGGATTTGAACCCTCAACTCTTGCATTGGATGACAACTGCTCTAACCACTCAGCCACAGCTACCCCAAATCCATCTTTCCATCCATCCATCCATTAACTTATGCTTGTTCCAAAGTCGGGCTGTGGGGGCAGCAGCTTGAGCAGGCAGGTCCAGACATATTAAAAAGCTTCAAAGTGTTGATCAATCAGCACCAGAATAATATATATATTTAAATCCTACATTCTTACATAGCCCCTTTATATATTTCTTGTGCATCACTACAGATAGTTTATCTCTTATTTGTCATTCATACATTCAGTTAGAAAGTATGCCCTGGGTCAGCCTAACCGAAATCCAAGGCACCAGCCCAGACTTGATGGAATATCTGATTCCTGTCTGCGTAGGCTTACCAATATCTTATTTCTTATATTGCATTATTTCTACCTCCATTTGATGGTGGTGATAAGAACTTACATGCATATCATATCCTTACAACAACCACATATCCTTATAACAAATACACATTCTACCTTGGCCTCAAACAGGTTACTTCAGTCCCTTATTACTTTCATTTCTTCATGATGGATTAAAGAGAACGTGTGGGGATGTTTAGGGCCTTGGAAGTTCTGACTTCTATACTCTAAATTTTACTTTTCAATATTTTCTCTAAGTTGCTCAAAGACGGTCCATTTAAAGGGCATGAATAAATAAGCAATCACTTATTTTACATTATATAGTTTCATTTATTTGCTATTATTCTAGGTGGCACGGTGGCACTTTTAGTGGAGCTGCTGCCTCTCAGCGAGAAGGTTGCTAAATCAAAGCCCAGCCGGGAACCTTTCTGGGTGGAGTTTGCATGTTCTCTCCATGAATGCATGGGTTTTCTCCGGGTACTCCGGTTTCCTCTCAAAGACCAAAAACATGCATGTTGGGCTGACTGGTAATTCTAAATTTCCTTAGATGAGCGTGACAGAGTGAATGCTTGTTTGACTATTGCCCTGTGATGGACTAAAGATCTGTCCGGGATGTACCCCGTCTCTCACACAGTGAATGCTGGATATGGGCACCAGTGACTCAAAGAGGAAGAAGAGGGTAAAGTGGATGGATGGATGATGGAGGGATGAATGGATGGATACTATTTTTCTGTAAAGAAACCCTGTAAAAATCCCTTTAAAATGTTCTCACAGCAAAAATAGTAATCGAATATAACACGTCAGTTCAAAATTTTCAATAGTTTGAATAGACTAACTAGATCAGTAGTTCTCGAAATATGTGACGCCATGATACTTGATGTTTTGTTTTGTTTTTGTTTTGTTTGTTTGCTTTCCCTGTGGCCGTAAGGTGTAGTAAGCGGAACTAACATTGTAATACCTTGTTGCAACCTGAACCTATTTTAGGGATGCACAAACCACAAATTTACCCTCTACTACATTTTTTTCTCTTCAACAGATTGTACGTTTATAAAATGGAGAAGTGCATTATTGTTAATTTAAAGGGTTTCAATAAATGATCGCTAACTTGAGTTAATTCATTGTTTTAGAAAAGGGGGAGACATCCAGATGACCATTGCACTGTTAATGCTCTGCACTCCAGGTCAACCCAGCTGAAGTACTCCTCCATACCTCGATGCTTACTTTGTTTCGATAAGTTTGTGTCACTGTGGTTAAGTTAATTATTATAACTTATAGTTTTCTTTCTCCAAAAGTGGCTCCCAACAAAACGTAATACGTTTTAGAACCACTGAAATAGATGACTGTCTGTCTACAATACAGTACTTTAAAAAAGCATGTAAACACTAAAGATTTATCCAAGAAAGTTATTTTTTTACAAAACAGTAGACAATATTTGTTTGATCAGTTCTACATATGATTAAACCATACAGTGACAAATCTTTAGGTTTCACTTCCCTACTAATCCAAAGTTTTTAAATCTTCCAATCGAACGTCCAAGACCTTTGATCAGCTTCTTTATAGTCTTGCAAATGATTTAAATAATGTTTTATTTTCCAGACCACCGCTTGACGAAGTTCTCTGTGTATTTGTCTGTATAAAAGGCATGATATACACTACATTACCTTCGCAAATAACCACCTGCAAACACTTTGTTGGAGTTGGACTGCTCTGTGGGCATTAATTGTTTTAATTTTAAACAGCTGGGCAGCTGCTAAGTGGAACTACTGGCTACTGATTGTTGGAAAACAGCCCGTTTTTTATAAATCAATTAAATTTTACAGCATGTTACTCTTAATAAACTAAAAATCCACTTAAAGCTTCTGTTGTTAAGTATAAGGTTGTTTGTGTTGATATCATTTATTTATATGGATTTGACTTTTAGACATTTTCAACTTACTGACGCAATGATTGACAAAAAAAGAATTGACCAAAAAAAGCTTGATTGTTGAACAAAATTTGGCCATAGTGTACCCACCAGTTGCATGTTGGATTTAAGAATGTATTATAAAAGTATTGAAAAATTAAGATGATCCCGTTTAAACTATCTTTCATTTTATGCTTTTTTTGCTGATTTTAGATAACCTGTATAACTAAAGGTTGAATGGGAAAAAAAAAAAAAAAAAAAACTTATAATGCCTTGGTAAAAAATAAAATTTATTTATTATTTTTTTTAAAGAACAAAACTAGCAAAAACATTAGTTGTCTTTGCTTGAAGGAAAAGACGGTATGTAAACATCAAAACCCCCAAAATAGGCAGTAAAAAAACCATGATATAATAATTATCGCAGCTGGTGAAGATGATAATGCTTTGTCTGTGTTTTTAGAATTGGCAGGATATCACATTAACCACCAGACTAATTTTAATGAATCTCTCAGAAGGTAATCAGTGGGTGTACATCTATCACCGATTAACTTTTGACATGAACTCAATTCAAGATGTCTGCCAGAGCTCATAGACTTTAGTTAACAAAATATTGGCTTACAGCTCAGTAGCTGAGAATCATCTAAATACATACTTCAAGCTTTAACATCTTGTAGTTACACGAGATAGTTCAAAATGTTTTATAGTCAAGTTAAGTAATTTAATGAAAAATAATACCAAATTATAATTAAAAGCATCAAAATAAAAACATAAAAACATGAACAATATAATATTAAATCAAATCCCACTGTGTTAAAAGCCAGAGAAAACAGGTGTGTTTTTAAGAGATTTAAAAACAGGAAGTTAGGTGGTCTGGCTAATGTTGGCCGACTGAAAAAGCCCACTAAGTTTCAACATGGGTTTTTGGTACAACCAAAGGCAGCAGATCAGATGATCTCAGCACCCATGAAAGAGCATACAATGGTTGAAGTAGCTCAGAGAGATATGAGGGTGCAAGGCAATTTAGGCACTTAAAGGTCAACAGGAGAAATTTAAAATGTCCTGCTATGTACTGGGAGTCAGTGAAGGGAGGAGAAAACTGTTGAAACATGATCCAATAAATGAGTTCCTGTTAATAGCTGAGCTAAAGCATTTTGGACGAGCTGGAGATGTGAAAGGGACACCTGACTGACCCCAAAATAAAGTGCATTACAGTGAGGGCCGAGATGGTGTAGAGGCAGGGCAGCCGACTAGAGACCCAAAAGTCCCAGGTTCAATCCCCAGTCATTACACATCTCATGGTGTCTTTGAGCAGCACACCTTATCTCCAAAATGCTCCCTGGATGCTTTCAGTTGTTGCCTACTGCACCACCTTATGGTGGATGGGCTAAATGCAGAGATCCGATTTTGCCATTGTATGGGAACATACAATGATGACGATACATAACACATTATTATTAGTAGTAGTCTAGTCAAGTTCTAATGAAGGCATAGACTATTTTTTTTCAAGGTCAGATCAGGTCAACACTAACTTAAGCTTAGCTATCTGCCTTAACTAGAAAAATATTTTCTGCAGAAGAGTTGATCTAAATCAGAGTCTAAAACCATCCAGAGAATTGTAACAGACTGTTTAAATCTCAAGAGAGTCAAGGTTTGCAGGAACAGAAACATCAGTATAGCAAGGGCTAAACACAGTAACTTCAGGTTTCTGATCATTAAAACTTGAAAAAAAAAAGGGTGAGCCATCTACAGTATGTCTTAATGTCCTCAATACATTTTAACAGAGGATGAATGAAGCAAGAACTATTTTGTTTTAAGTGCAGATAAATCTGACAATTATCAGTATAGCACGAAAAGAAAGACCATGTGTCCTCAGAATAGACCCCAAAGGACGAAGATACAGTGAAAACAGAAGGGGTCCAAGAATCGAGTCCTGTGGAACTCCGCAGGAAATAGATGCTGAAGCAGATACAATATTACGAGCATTAACACAAAAACTCCTGTCACTCATGTAAGAACAAATAGTTTCAAGATTTGCCCCAAATGTAAACAGCTCGCTCCCTTTATTTGTCCCTTACTTCTTGGTCCTTATGGCACTATTTCCTCATATTTTTGACAGACTCGGTGAGTACTAGTCACAGCGATAATATGGCCGGGAATTTCTCCTTCTAAGCAGGACTCTGGTGCAGGCATTGTGTAACCTGCTGCAGTTTTCCCAATGCACATTCTTCTCTGGCTGGGGACTTCTGCTAAAGATCAGAGCTAGGAGCACAAGTCGCCAGCCGTAATGAAGTGGGGGAAATGTGGGGGTATTTGCAAGATGCTGAATCAGCAATGTCTCCATTATATGCCTCTTCCAACTATTATGTTGGCTAATGTCCATTCACTCCACAGCAAAATCGACAAACTTCAGGCAAATATGAAGTATTTGGAGGAATATAAATGTCCCTGTGTTTTGGCACTGACAGAAACTTGACTCGAGGATCACGACTTGCAATTGGACTTGGAGATTAAGGGCATTGTTGAGCCCATTAATTTGGACAGAGACTCAACGGTGAAAATACAACAGTTCATGGTAAAGTCTCTCTGTACATACCTCCATAAACTTTCTCTTGTTCTGGCCATAATTTGATACACATATGTATCATCGAATACATCGGAGGGAGTGTCACGTACACTTTTCATCACCACAACTCTAAGGTCAAGGTCACATATCGGTGTCAAATGATACAAAAGTTATTTGATTGTCAGTGCTATAGCTTCTGATCTGCTCACGGTAATTTAACAAAACTTAAAACACTTTTGT
The DNA here is from genome assembly GCA_031762355.1 of Hypsolebias martinsi. NCBI lineage: Eukaryota > Metazoa > Chordata > Actinopteri > Cyprinodontiformes > Rivulidae > Hypsolebias > Hypsolebias martinsi. The sequence goes on along the minus strand of JARVGQ010000828.1, from coordinate 18,855,749 downwards.
ACCACCCCTAGGCAGCATGTTGCATTATCTTTTAATCCCCCCAACTCTAAGATCAAGGTTACAAACCAAGATCAAAGGACAAGGTCAAGAACAAGGTCTTTGCTTGGCAGGCATTGCTGTATAATAATTTGTCAACAGGCAAATAGTGTGGTGTATGCATTACTCTTGTTTTTAAATCTCTGGTATGAAAGGTTGCGGGTGATATGCAATCCTTCAGTGGATGCTAGGCCTTTTACTTTCATTTGTTTTCATAGATATTGAGGAAATCACTTTTAAAGTATAACTTTATAATTTCACTCTTGTTCAAGTTTCAGTAAGACCAAAGTTGTGAGTCAGAGACGTTTTCGACTCAGAGCCTTCTGGATTTTGAAGTTTAGTAGAATATCCAAGTTTCTCTGCTTTGAGGTAGCAGGTACAGCAGTGCCAGACAAAATGAGAAGTTCCCAAAGATTGGAAATATTCTCAGTCTATTACACAATGCTCAGAGACCTTCTATGCAGAGTGAACTTCCTGGATTGTATTTCATCATCTCACTGGCACCTGAAATAACAGCACACCTTCCTCCATCACATGTTATTTTATACATTTCCTTGTTCTAAATCAGAATTCTGAGTAACATGGTGTTCAAACCTTCCCACCAGTTCTCTGATGCTGACTTTGGATCTGTTTTGTTCATTCTGCATTCACTATGTGTGCAATATTGGCAAAACCATCACAGAATGCGACTTAAAACAATTACAGTTACACAAGTAGCTCTCCAGGACTCAATTTTGCATGCAGTTTTTGAATTTGCAATTAGAGGTCATTAGGAAACAACACAGAGAGTATTTGCTGCTGTGATACAAACCTGTGTTCTCTGAGCAACAAATGATGGAGGATAATGTATGGGTTTGTGGTTCACCTCTTATGTGAGCAAAGTCGCAGATAGCCAAGGAAGGGTTTGCTTGAACAGAAAACAGAGGCAACTTTGATTGCACTTCAGGAGTTGGAAAACTATTTAAACCAACTTTTTGGGGTTGTTTATTTAGTTTTTTCTTTATATGAGTAAAACAGAGAAGATCCTGTTGAGTCTGGAATCATCTCAAACACTTTAGTGCATTACATTCTACAAAATCATTGTTTAAAACTGTCATTATGTCGACTCGGTCTGTTGGCAAAATATGCCATGTGCATATTATTGAAACTGCTAATCTTTGGATGCACGTCAATAACCAAGTAAATATTTTTGAAGTTCCTTCAACACAAAATGGATACCACAGCTAAGCAAACTCAAAAAATGCCTTTTTTTTTCCTTTAGGCTTCTCCCTTCGTTAGGGGTCACCACAGCGAACTAGTCGCACGACAACTTGGCAATTGTTTTTTTTACGTCGGATGCCCTTCCTGACACAACCACAGACCACCGAGCTACCATAGCCCTCTGTGTGGAGCAGAGAGCTGATATCTAGGGTGCCGGGGGAGCTGATGGTGTGGGTTAAGGGCCTTGCTCAAGGGCCCAGAGTGGGGCAGATGAGGGTGGAGACAGGTGTGACTGCTTCACCTATCCCACCCACATTCTCGATGTTGTCGGTACCGGGGCTTGAACCAGCGATCTTCCGATCACAAGCTCACCTTCTTAACCTCTGCGCCGCCACTCCTACAGTAATTTGTTAAAAATAAATTACAGATGAATTTGTATGTAGTCGGTCAAGCAGAGAGGCTACAACGGTTCAGGACTTCAAGTACTTAGGAGCCAGGAAAACAGGGAGTGTGGTAAATAGGTGAAAAGAGATTCCAGGCAGGATGACGTGTATATAGAAAAATCTCAGGAGTGATTTGTGACAAAGGTGTGTCAGCAAAGGTCAAAGGAAAAGTTTACAAAACAGCAGTGAGTCCAGCTATGTTGTATGGTCTGGAGACAGATACATTGACAAAAAGACAGGAGAAATAACTGGAAGTGGCAGAAATGAAGATGTTGAGGTTCTCCTTGGTTCTCTTTGGGAATAACGATGATGGATATAATTAGGAGAGATAATTGTGGGTACAACACAGGTTGAACGACTGGGAGATAAAGTGAGGACATGGAGATGGTTCAAGTGAGGAAAGAAGATACAGAGGCCACAAAAGAAAAGGTAAAACTGTATGTGGTAGTAGCTGAGAGTAATTCATTAAAAGTACTCAGAGCTACCATTGCACAAGATTGCATAAGATTGCACGTCAATTTCAAAATTTGACCAGAATTGACATGACTCCATTTTGCATGAGCATATTCTTATTCTGACAGTACAGTTGAACAGTTGGTAGAGAAGTTGCCTCTCGGTGGGTTGAATCCCGGCCTGGGGCCTTTCTGGGTGGAGTTTACATGTTCTATCTGTGCATGTAGTTTTTTTTTTCTTCTGGGTACTCTGATTTCCCATCCCAGACCAAAAACATGCATGTTAGGCTGATTGGTATCCCTAAATTGTCTCTAGATGTGAGTGAGAGAGTGAATGGTTGTGTGTCGTATTTGTCTCTGTGTGTCCCTGTGATGGACTGGAGACTTGTCCATGGTGTCCCCCTGCCACTCACACAACGGCTGCTGCGCATGGACACCAGCAACCCACACGACCCAGAAAGGAAGATGCCGGTAAAGATAATGGATGTATGGATGTTTTTAGTTTCAATCTCTGTCAAGAAAGATGGAGGACAATATGCATTTCTTCAAGTACAGTTGCACTTTTGATTTCCAGCAGGAATACAGTGCCAGTCAGCAAACATCTGTAGTAATGTTTAGGTTTGTGTTTGACACATTTTGACTCCAGTGGACATTTGTAGTCTGTCTTCTTTCAGCTTTTCCATCTTCAGGGGGTCTCCACCACACTACTGCGAGTTATCCCCCATCTCATGCCATCCTCTGCAACCTCTGTCCTCACTCCAGCTACATCCATGTCCTCTCTAACTGACTTTCCTCTTCTCCCTCAGTCATGTTTCCCTCCTCTTGGTCTTCAACTAACAGTAGCATAATTTCCACCGGCAGCCTGTTTATCAACAGATAAACAGGTGGTGGTCGTTGTTAACCCGGGCCTCGACCAATCTGGTATGGTTTCACTTTGATGAACTCGCATTATAGTTTTGTCAAAAATGTTTATCAGATGCCCGTCCTGATACAACCCTCACCATTTACCCAGGCTTGAGACTGGCACAAGAGACAGACTGGCTTGTGCTCCCTAGTGGCTGGTTTGGACATTTGTATTCTGTAATCTGTCTTATTCAGAATGCAGATACATTCCTTTAGTATTGTTACTGAAGATCCTCCTGGTTGTGCTTGTATCTACATTTCAAACTTGTGATTAAAATACTGGAAATGACAGTTTTATCTCCTGTCAGCACTTATAAGTTTGACTCTGACTGCGTATGTTTTTTCTCACCAGAGAATTGGTCATCATTGTCTTGCCACTCTACCTTTATTTAGAAACTACTTCTTCTTGCCAAGAATTTGTCACCACCCCAAAGCTTATGCAGATTTGAAGACTGGCTTTTCATGCAAATGTAAAGAATCACAGAGTGAGGCCAGGCTGAGTGTGCAAAACAGGCTGACGTGCTACACACTCCTGTCTCCTCCGATCATCTTTGATTCATGCTGGTTGCATCAACTCAAATGTATAAGTATGCACGCTGTTAAAAGAAGGGATAATGCAGAGAGGCGATAACATTGTGATGGTTGCAGGTAGAAGAGGGTGCCTGTGGCGATGTTAGGCCTTTATTTATTTATTTTTTTTCATTTGTTAATTGCAAAAGCCCACATGAAGGTAGAATAAGGAGAGTCTTAACGACTGGGTTCTGAAACTAACGTAAACAGGCCAAGAATGTGATGTTCAGAATTAACATGTTTGACTTGGAACATGCATATTTATTTAATTAAATTAATTTATTGGGGTCCGAGATGGGGTACTTGGGACCTGAAAGTCCCAGGTTCGATCCCCAGCCATTCCCACATGTTGTGGTGTCTCTGAGCAAGATGCTTAATCCCTAATTGTTCCCTGGGCACCTACACAACTGCCCACTGCTCTACCTGGGTGTATGTCAGGTGCAATGGGTTAAATGCAGAGAACCAATTTTGCCATTGTATGGGAACATACAGTACAGTGATGACAAAACATATCACTTTACTTTTACTTTAACATTTAGCTTCTTGTGCTGGTGCAACTTGTTGATGTTTTAGGTCAAATGATTAATGGCTGTAGTGTAGGGTAGACAGACATTTTCAAATATTCAAAGTCTAGATAAAACAAGTGAAAACAAAATACTGTATTAATTCAACAGTTATGACTGTCATTTTTTTCTTTTTTCACGACACTGGCACCAGGTAATGGCTTTTTTTCTTTCGTTACATATAGTTTGCTCTCCTTGTGTGTGTCTAACACAATTCAGCTGTAAGCCTAACTCCAGTTGCATGAATATGTGATTCAGGATGTAGCTTTCTCAGCTCCACTTTATTTTTAATGAACCACATACACAATTTAACATACAGTAAAACTACTGACCAAAAATAAAGTGGCTAGCATTAGCTTAGCATCATTAGCAAAGACAAAATACACAGAAAATTGGAAAACATGTCTGTTCCTTAATCAACATAGTAGTAATAATGTTTTTTTATTTCATTTTGAACAGTTAAAAGTTTTATCAAACCCATAAACAAATAAAAACGTTAATGTTTCCACCAAAATATTCTGGAAACAAAACAAAAATGGTTGAAAAGAGCGCAGGAAGGAGCAATGGCGTATCCAGTCCTGTCCCTAAATTTAAATTCTGAACCAAACCAGTTTTGTAAAAAAAAACATTAAGAACACAAAAACACAAAGTGTAGACCGAAAAAAGTGTAGGTAGAAGCACACGCTTATTATACCTTCACTTTGTTTCGTCAAAATCAAAGCAGCAGAATATTTTCCTCTATAATTTTCTAAAACATATCAAGGAATCCCAGCTAAATTGATAGAGAAACTCATAAAAATAGGAAAAAGAGGGAAAAAAACAACAACAACAACAAAAAAAACAAACAATCAAACTTTATTATATTTGTTTAGTAAATTATTTTATATTTTTCTAAAGTGTGCACAAAGGTCCATAACTGGGTGTAACTATCATACCCACCATTGCACCCTGTATTCATTGGTTAACTGGTCATCATTAACTTCACGCAGACTCTCTCACTGGTACAGTTTCATCTTTAAATCACTTATCAATTTTTTGCCTTCATATACCTCCTACATGTAACTGCGTGAGTGCAGCTACAGCGTGACATTATTACATGCATTGTTCTCTCAGTGCAGATTGAACTAGGCAAAAGGGCCTTCTCCTACCCCACTCCTGTATACTGGAGAATCTTGCAAAAAGATCTGAAGTTCTCAACCTTGACCTCTCTGACTTCAAACATCTGCTAAGTTCATGGCAAAAACCAACACAGACATGTTCCTGTTCTTTACTATTTTATATCGCTTTATAATGTAGCTGTTTTTTTTTTTACATAATTAGTTTCCTTTTTTTTTCAATTTGCCTACTTTATGATTGTTTGCTGTTGTTATCATTATTTGTTAAAAACAGGTCTATCTTGTAAATGAGTCATCAAGGCTCACTGAAACTAACCTGTATAAATAAAGCTTGAACTGAACAAAGGGGCAGCTCGTATGCGTCTAAGTGGCTGTTGTGTTTAAAATTAGTGTTTATGTAATTATTTTCAGTTTGCATGTCCAACATGAGTTTTATTCATTCAAGGCAGTCATATTTGTTCATAACTTTATTATTAGTGTGCCTGAGAGTTACTGGACCCAAGCAAACAGTTACCGGAACACACCCTGTCAAAATAAGAGAGTTCCCAGATCCTGTTCGGCTCAAATTAAGCTCTGCTTTGATGTAAGACAAAAAATATCTGGTTCATCTGAGAATAATTATGATAAATGTGCTGTCTCAGGATATTGAATTCAAACAATAAAAAAGAAAAAAATGTTTCACACAACCCTGACTCACTTAGTGATAACTAATTGATACACATTTATCACAATACATTTATTTATTGTCTTTTTCTTTTCTTCCCTTGCCACAGCTATTGGTGAGCCAGTAAAGGTGGAATGGTTCAACCCCCAGGGCGAGCGCATCACGTCCTCTAAGCGAATGTCGCTCCACACGGAGACGTCACGATCCAAGCTGATCATTTACAACGCCATCATCGAAGACGCAGGGATTTACCGCTGCCAGGCCACAGACGCCAGCGGTCACACTGAGGAGGCCTCAGTCGTGCTGGAGATTTACCGTAAGCTGACGTGATAACATGCAAACGGGTTTTGCTTTTAACCCATGTGACAACCTTTGTGAGCTTGTGTGTGTGTGTGTTTGTGTGTCATTAATGACAGTTAGCAATGCCACAGGACTTGGACCCTACCAGACTTAATGAGAGACCCGGCGCTGTGGCTAACATGCGTTAATGATCCATTACTATTTTCTCGGCAAAACTTAACATTATCAGGCAGGGGGTGGCTCGGCCATTACAGAAACCATCCTATCACAGGTTCCAAGCGGTAAATTACCTGTCATTTCCACTTTCAAGTATCCTTGAGCACAGCATGCAGCTTTAACCTTTACTAGTGATTTTCTGTGCACAAAACAATATTCTAAAACATACAAGCTGAACATTTTGTAGTTTTTTTTGCTAGAAAAATCAAACTCTTTCACCAAAATAAACCTTGTTTTAATGGCTGGTTCAAGAATGAAATTGTAATGACTTTTCAGCCAATAAAATATAATTCAATGGAATTCAATTCAGTTTATTTATATAGCGCCAAGTCACAACAGAAGTCTTCTCAGGGCACTGAACAGAACCATTCACATTTATAAAAATAATAAATTAACATTGTTTATCTGAGGAGCAGACTGCTTTGAGTTTAACTCCATTGCAGAACTCTCATCTTGAGCAAGCATGAAAGTGACAGT
>JARVGQ010000828.1:18733789-18745480 GCA_031762355.1 Hypsolebias martinsi | reverse complement strand
AAGTCGAGGAAATACATGTAAAATGTATGTTAACGCTGCGCCGCCCACCCGTTCTTAAGTCCGAGTTGCTGTAAGTCAAGGGCGCCTTAAGTCGAGGACTACCTGTAAATCAAAAATCAGCTCTAAAAATATAAACCATAAAAATCTTATTAAAATAAAGTTACTTTACCTGAGCAAAATCATAAAATCATTAAATGTGGATTATTGAACATCAGATCTCTTTCCTCTAAATGATCTCTCCCAGTAACTCCAGTTAAGATTCTGGCAGCAGCATTTTGGATCAACTGAAGACTTTTTAAAGAAGTATTTGGACACCCAGATAATAAACCATTTCAATAGTCTAGTCTAGAAGAAATGCGTAAATCAACTCGATGGATCTATTCAAAAAGAAATCAGGACAAAAACGAGTCATACTGAAACCAATTTGATTCTCTTCTCACATTCTTGAAATCCAGAAAAAGCCTGATGGCTGCTCACACACAAATGCGCCTCGTCTCCCAACATAACGCAGAGTTGCTGTCGTTACACTGTAAACTCGTTTTCTGCGGCGCCTCAGCTGACAGCTTGCTCTCGTTCTTCATGCCGACTCTGCAGAGAGGAACAGGCTGTGAGTCAGAGTGTGGCAGGAACGAGCCAAACTAATGAACTCATTTACTAAGTCACTGCAGGCTGCGAGGGGATAGCACGTCCTCAACTGTGACAGAGAGCCAGGCATCAATCTCTTTAATGGAACCCTGCAAGTGAACATAAAACAACCATAATGCATCTCCGACTGAGTTGAGCTGACTGGGCTGGGATGCGTCCGAACAACAACTTGCTGCTGCAATCGCTCATTATTTTTCCTTCTATGAGCTCCTGTTCACATTCTTTATGCATATTTCTGCAACATGTGAGAATTTGAGTTTTTTTTTTAATGCACAGAAATTTTAACTGACAACAAATAATCTTGTTTTAGCTCTAAATGGTTCTTTGCCTTGTAAATTGTAAAAGCCATCATCATTTTGTTCTGCACAGATATCCCCAAGTTCTTGATGAACCACACGATTTTTTACTCGTGGGAGGGGAATCCAGTAAACATAAGCTGCGATGTGATGTCCAACCCGCCCGCCACCATGCTGTGGAGGAGAGAGCGTTTCACCATCTCAGAGGGGACCCCTAACATGCAGATACACAGTGCGGAGGGCAAGTCTATACTGGAGGTGGGTATAAATCCTAACATATGTTCATAATACAGTAATTACAAATTAATATCAAAGCTGCAGTATCTTTGACTTTGTTTAAGAAAATTATTAAAATAATGTTTTTGGAAAAATGCATCTAATTGGTTAGTATAAAAAAAAAGATTTTTTTTTTTTCTGGTAAAGTGTGATGAGTTATTTTGTGTAGTTTTTCTTTATTTTATGGATTATTCTGTTTGAAAAAAATTGTTTGTGTTGATTGTTAAAGAAGGGGCAGACAAAATAAGATTTTTTCTTCGTCTGCTTCCTTTAATTTCATATATATATTTTTTTTTTCTTTTATCATGTTATAAATAGTATTCTGTGTTCTTTTAACTTGAAATGAATAAAGTACAAACAAACAAACAAATATAAAGCGGAACAAGTTTTGGACAACCATTTGTCAGCTGAAGTTTAAATCTGCTTTCCAAATGTAGGAAAAAGTTTGAGTCACATGATTGAACTAGATCAGGCTGGACAAAGTCTATGTAAGTAAACAAATACGTTGGAATCAAACAGGAATAGTGTATTTTAGAAGACATGCAGGTGGATCCACTACCATATTTTCCGGCGTATAAGTCGCAGCTTTTGCATAGATTTGTCAGCCCAGCGACTTATGTATGTTTTTTTTTCCATATTCATAACGCAATTTTTGACTGATGCTTTAACTTTTGAAGAACTGCAACAGTGAGTCCTCCCGTGCGCACTCGCTTTACTCAGCTGGTGCAGGCAGAGGAATGCTGGAGAGCTAGCGGTTCTGGCCACACTGTATGGATGGATGTATGGATGTATGTATGTATGGATGGATGGATGGCGCAACACCACCCAAGTGAAAGGAAGCTCTTTTGATCATATGTAATTGCATAATAAATGTGACTTATACTCAGGGAATACGGTAGATTGAAAATAGAAAGGAGTTCCGCTCTGGTTATAATTCACAAAATGTGAAGACATCAGCTCTTGCTGATGTGATTTGAGGTGCTCTTTTCCACATGGACATGTCATACTCAAAGACAAACAGCAGGTGGGAGAAGTCCTGATACCGTGCTCCCCAGTGCAGCGCATGTCATGTGCGCAAACAGCAACAACAAACGGCACTGTTGTCAAAGTGGATGTTTACTTTCAGTTGACGGAGGAACTGGAGGACGAAGATCTGGTATTTCTCCTGTTAGCCGAGGAAACTCTATTTTGTATATGTTAGGACAGGAGGGGAAACCATGAACTTCAGGGCCTCCAAGGCCAAAACAACAGACAAAAGAATACCCCTTCTGGCTAGAAAACAAAACTCTTATTAAACACAACAAAAACTACAATTCCTAAGCTCCCTGGCTGGCCACAAAACAGGAGAAAAGTTACCGGTAGTTAAAAATAAAATGGCAGAGAACCCCTACCAAATTTCCCATCTAAAAAAAAAAAAACTTATTAAATAGAACTGTTTACAGAAGATGGCCAAGATCAACTCAGAGCTGCTAAAATACTTGGTACACAGAGTTCAGTTCAGATCCAACCACACTACAACAATGCCGAGAACCAAGTGGAAATGCCCAAGGACAAAAGGGGCGTGGCACTGGAATAAATATGTCAATAAATTTATGTTGTCTTTCTATGAATTGCTGTTTCCAAACAAGTTATTTGCATGAAACCAGAAAGCTTTGCTTTCTTAAGACACAAGAAGGAAAAGTATTTAGAAACAAGCTAATAAACCAGTCTGCAGCTGGATCATTACAGTCGACCCCAACTTAACGTCTCACACGTATTCATTTGATCCAGTCTTACAATGTTGCTCTTTAAATCACTTCAGTATTAAAGTGAAGAACAAAACCCATTTTTTTCTAATAAACAAGAACTATGTATGTAATTAGTCTTTTTTTTTTGCATTCCCTCAGGTGACTCCAATGTCTGACCGAGACTTTGGTCGGTACAACTGCACAGCGCGGAACAACATCGGCGTTCGATACCAAGAGTTCATTTTGGCCCAGGCAGGTGAGTGTGGGAGCTTTTAACCCGAGCTAATGAAATGTGTGTTATAATTTCAACTCGAGAATGTGTAGAGCCATCGATCCAACATCGTCCTCGAACAGTGCCTCCAAACCACCTTCTAACCCTCAACTAACCCCTCAGTACTCTTCAACTAATGGTAATCGCTTTCCTCTGCAATCCCCAGGAAGATAAATCTCCCAACAAGTCCGAACCTCTCTTCAGCATGGCCTAATCTGAAATAGTGCTGTCTGATTTACCACACCCCTCACTATTTACTGAAGTACCCCTAATTTACTGTAGAACGGTCGAATACACAAAAGTGCAGTCCAATTATCTTTAGTGCAGATTGAATTGCTCTGGCTCAAAGTAGCGAGCAAAAAGAGCTGACCTCACACAGAGTCTTCTTGGAAACAATGTGTTGTGGGAGTTGTTTTGACGCTCGTCGTTCAAATGCACAAGCTCACTTGAAGACAGTAGACGTTTGTGCTACAGCTTTAAAGTTTGGGTGATTAACAGTCAGAGACGTTATAACATCTGGTGGCAACTCGCTTGGTTTGCAAAAGCTAAAATACTATTTAATGAACACTAACAATATTATCCATTTTTATCTTGTGGATGTTTATGCGTTCACACTATTGTGATCCATTTTTCTTCCGTATGTTTTTCACCATCGTTCTCGTTACACAGTTTTTGTGCTATTTCAACAAATCATAAATCAAAACGTTCGGCTCTTTCAGGACAATCCTGCTATGACTTTTGATACTGGTACAACTTTAACCTTTTGAAATACAGTACTTAGCCCTTACTTCGGGAGTGGTGGCGTAGAGGTTAGAGAAGGTGGGCCTGTGATTCGAAGATTGCCGGTTCAATTCCCGGTACTGACAACATCAAAATGTGGGTGGGAAAGGTGAAGCACCCACACCTGCCTCCACCCTCATTTACCTCACTCTGGGCGCTTAAGCAAGGCCCTTAACCCTCCACCATCTGTTCCCCCAGGCGCTTGAGTTCTAATCAGGCCTAAACAAATCCGACCCGGCGCAGCCCAAACCAGTGAAAAAAAATTCCGAGCCGGACCCGAAACTGACTAATTAACTGTGATTACAGGCCCCGAACTCGAAAAAAATTAATCTGACATTTTTTTTATGGGGGCCAAGATGGTGTAGAGGCAGGGCAGCCGGCTTGGGACCCCGAAAGCCCCAGGTTCAATCCCCGGTCACTCCATACCTTGTGGTGTCTCTGGGCAGCACACCCCATCCCCAAATTGCCCCCGGGCAATTCATTAGCTGCCCACTGCACCACCTGGTGGTGGATGGGTTAAATGCAGAGACTAATTCCGTCCTTGTATGGAAACATACAGTGATGATGTGTGACATTATTGTTGTTATTATTAAGCTTGTACTGCTTTTGTAAGCAAATCAGTTTGACATGATTTAAAAGCATATTTCAAAGATATAAGATTTCTTGTTTATTAAGAAGAGTCAGCAGATTATTATAGTTATTATAGTTATTAACGGTCGGCGGACACACGCGCTAATGATCTAAATTGGGTCATCGGCTGTGCGCGTCCGCGGACTCAGCAACTGAGTCAAGTTTAGCTTCAGGTGAGTTGCTGGCAGTGAGCCATCTGGACTTTTTATTTATTTATTTACTTTTTTTTACCTCTTTCAACCAGTGCATGGTCAAACGGCCGCACACGGCTGGTGATCCAAAATGGATAGTCAGCCGCGCATGGCCGCTAATGCTATCAAAAGCCTGACACCGACTCGGCCTGCCCATCATTTTGGCCCAGCCCCGGGATAGAAATGACAGCTCTACTGGGGCGCCGTAGATAGTAGCTCTCTGCTCCACTCTATGGCGATGGTAGCTCGGTGATCTGTGGTTGCATCTGGAAGGGTATCCAGATTAATAATAATTGCCAAGTCTTCATGTGACTTAGTCCGCTGTGGTGACCCCTGATGAAGATAGAAGCAGAAAGTAGAAATAAGAAAATAAAAAAAAAAGTTAATTTTCCATCCTTCAAATCTAGATCTGTTCACAACCTTTTACTGCTCCTTTCACATTTTGTTCTGCTTCACCTTCTTTCAGCTTCCTTGTATAAATGTAAACAACTTCTGTCAGCTAAATTTAGCTAATTTCAGCTGTTTTGTGGTCCTTTCAGATCCTTTCTGCTAACTACAACTTTTTTGTGCTTCTTCTAACTTCTTTCTGCTCATGTCAGCTTGCTGTGCTCCTTTCAGCTTATTTCTACTGTACTATTCTTATTTCTACTATTTCAAAGTTTTATGCTAATTTGACCTTTTTCTTCTATTCCATATTTTTTGTGCGCATTTCAAAAATTTTCAGCCTAATTAAGCAAAAATGTGATCTCCACTTCCTTCTGGCAATTTAAACTTCTTTCTGCCTTTTTAGCTACTTTTCAGCTGTTTTTTTGTTGTTGTTGCCTATTTCAGCATTTTTTCTAGATACTATCCACTTCTTTCAGCTTTTTTCTCGTAGTTTCAGCTTTTTTCTGCTCTTTCAGCTACTATTTAACTCTTCCAATGATAATTTTAGCTTTTTTTCAGCTAATTCCACTTTTTTAAGCTCATTTCTGTTCTTTCTGTTTCCTTGTGGTAGTTTAAGCTTCTTTTTGTCTTTTCAGCTTCTTTTAGCTATTTTTTGTTGCTAATTTCCAAATTTTGTGCTAATTTCTGCTTATGTAAACCTAATTCAGCAAATACGTGTTCTTTCTGCTTTCCTCTGCTAATTTAGGCTCGTTCTTCCATTTCAGCTATATTTCAGATTTTTTGTTGTTGCTGCTTTCAGCTGTTTTACAGCAAGTTCTTCAGCAATAAGCATCCGCGCTGAATTTTCTCACGAAATGCAATTTCTCTAGTTTAGGTTTAAAATTGTGTGATGACTTTTTGGTGAATTGTGTAGTTTAAAACTGCTTTAATGGTTCTTCTGGAGACATTTTTGTAAAGGCATCTGTTGGGACAGCAACAAACCCCAAAGCTAATTTCCCCAAGGGGAAGTTAGCAATTGCAGTTGCACCCCCTTGGGGGTTCAAAACTTGTGTTTTTGCCCCTCATCTTATAACTTCTTATAACTTCTTATAACTTATAACTTCTTATAACTCATCTTATACTCATTCATCTTATAACTTCACAAATATTTGTGGTTTTTGTTGATTTTCATTTTTACTTTTTAGTTACAATCTAAAAATTTATTGAAAATAACCTTTTCGTGTTCAGCTCAGCTGAACTTCTGTTGCTCACTACTCAGACAACATTCAACTGTGGAGATGAGAAAGAATGCAAAAGTTGATTTTTTTTGGGTCATTATTATTAAAACCATGATGCATTTTTCAAAAATAGTTTGATCATTATTGTGCTATCTACGTAGGAGCAACAACAAATAATGAAGTTGATAAAAATTGCAATTCAAGTCTCTTGTACTGACGTCTGTATGAACTTGGTCACACAAAACTGATTGTAAAGTCAATGTATTTGTATTAAGCAGAAATATTTCATGTGTTTAACTCGTTTTGTCACTGTTGTTTCTAGACGTACCATCGAATCCATACTCTGTTCGTCTGTCAGCCGTCTCCCAGCGCCTGGCCACTGTCACATTCATGAAGCCGGACTCCCATGGTGGTGTTCCCATCAGCTATTACCTGGTCCAGTACAAGGAGCTGGGCTCCCAGGAATGGAGAGATGTCAGGTCACACAGTGTCCAAAGTGAGTCCAAAGTGAAGTTTTATCTTGAACTTGTTTGTCCCGCTCTTTAAAACGGTTGTCCAATATTGACAAGAAAGTAGGCGTCAGTGCCACTGAATAAGCTTCTGAGCATGTCATGATGTCATACTGGTGTATTGTTTGGCAGCTTGGAGTGTTCAGTGCAGCAAATTAAAACAACAAACTACTTGTTTGAAAAGTAGCTAAAGATTCACTGTATTTTTCACCCTATAAGTCACAATTTTTTGCATAATTTGCATGCCCTGTGACTTATATGCAGAACTTTGTATTTATGGATTTTTCCCCCCATATTTATAAACCTATTTTTGGCTGAGATATGACTGTTTTCATTCTTCTGACTGAAAATATTGAACACTACCATTTTCAGCCACTAGATGGCAGTCGAGCAGTATGGCATGCCGTTGTATCATGTAATAGGTAAAAGTGGCTACTAATGACAAAATAAGCTTGCCATAGCCTGCCCCCGTCGTCGGCCAGGAGCAACCATCAAATCAGCTTCATTTCACTGCGCCGCACCTGCAAAATGCAGCTACTTTGACCAGTGAAGTGCATTTATTAAGCAAAAGTTAGATTGAGGCAACAAGCATTTGTTTTAGGTGTTTATCTTGTGAAATATCGAAGAAATGCTCAGCAACTCTGCGTGTTCCTACTTCCGTGTATCGGCTTTTGAAATACAGCTGATTTGACCGTCAAAGTGCATTTATTAAGCAAAAGTTAGACTGAGACACAACTTTGCTATAATTTAAAGCAAACAAATAACAGTTTTTAAGTGTTAAGCTTGTTAAATTATTGTTTAAAGTCCTCCCGTGCATGCGTCCGCGGCCGCCATTTGGCAGCCATTTGATTTTTGGCACAACACCAGCCCACATTTCCAGGCTTTTAGTAGTGACACATAACAAACATGGCGATGATGAATGAAGATGAATGAAGACCCATTAAAAAAAATCTCCTGTAATATAGAACTAATAGTTTCAGCTCAGTGGTGTTGATTTTTATCACCTGTGTGTGCATGCCATGTCATTGGGAGTATACCTACACTTTAACTTTAGGAGTGAGCCCAATTTAAGATGGTTACCCCAACTAATTAAACTTGTTTAGCAAGAAAATGGCTATAACAGAGTTACAGATATGAGCTGATGTGGTAGTAGCCAGGAGTGATCCACAACACAAATTCCAAACACTGACTTCAGAACTTTTATTGTACAAGATTGCGTAAAATGTTTTTTTTTTTTTCTTTTTTTTTTTTTTTTCAAGGTTTGACCAAAAAAAACAGCTGGAACTTGGTCTTTTTCAACATAAAATGATCCTTTTGGTCTAAAACTCTGAAATCAAAAAGCAGCATCCAAGTTGAATTTCTTCAATTAATATTGGACTTCCAATGAGAACT
This sequence comes from Hypsolebias martinsi, assembly GCA_031762355.1. Classification (NCBI taxonomy): domain Eukaryota; kingdom Metazoa; phylum Chordata; class Actinopteri; order Cyprinodontiformes; family Rivulidae; genus Hypsolebias; species Hypsolebias martinsi. The sequence goes on along the minus strand of JARVGQ010000828.1, from coordinate 18,737,159 downwards.
ATTTTCTACTGAAATAGTCCTTTTTATATCAAAGTGCTCAATAATCCAGGTAAAAAAATCCAACAAAGTTAAGTCAGGTCCTCTGGACAGTACCTTTTTTTTGGAAACATTTCATCCTTCATCAGTCTGAGGAGCCACAACAAACTGAAACTCAGAAGGTTTTGAACCAGTTTGACATGACTGTCGATGAGGAAGAGGGCCAGCACCGGAGGAGGGGGCGTGCCAAAGAGACCATCTTAGCACCAACATAACTGGTTTGTTCCACTTTGGAGTAAGCTGTTAAGAATCAGGTTTGTGTTGTGTGTTTCCTTGACTGATGAAGCCTTTTGGATAGAAGGTGAAACGTTTCAGCACAAACCAAAAAAAGTCCAAATGAACAGACTGAAAATTGTTGGATAATGTATGATGGGAAAAAAAAAAAAAAAACTTGATTAGAGCCCAGAATAGAGTCGATGCTCTTCATCAATAATAGGCACATGTTAATGTGGATATGGCTACTGAAAAGGAAAATTCTGGATGCTTTTGAGGTTTATTGTGAATCCACTGCAAAGAGACCTTTAGGCAGACCCAGGATTCATTAGAGAGATTATAGCTTGAACTCCTCTGGGTGAAGAGGTAAATGGTTTTGGGGACCTCATTTTAGGGTGTTTTCACAAATGATAGTCTAGTAGACTCAGTTCAGTTGGTGACCAAAATTCAGAACATTTGTTTGCATTTTCAGCTGGTGTAGTTCGCATCACACTGCACTGAGTCAATCGAGCCAACCTGTTGCCCGTGGCGCTGCACCAAGAACTACTGAAGGAAACGACACAGAAACCTCTGAAGAAGACACTTCTTCTTCTGGAATTAAAAGCAAAAACAGAATGGTGTCAAATTTTTGCGTTTTTATGATTTATGTTTTGTCATTTTTCACCAATGAACTCAGCATGAGCAGAAGATGAGGCAGAAGAAGAATGTTGTTTTTCACACAAGCCAGCTGACGGCTCCATATGAGGTAAGAGAAATGCACATTTATTTGCCCTGCGCTGTAGTCCACTTCCTGCTTTTGGAGCGATCTCCGGTCTGCTTGCATTCCCACTGCATTCGAACTGCGCTAGGGTTCACTTCAACCGAACCGAGACCGACGTATTTAGGTGGGCCAGAGTTCGCTTTTTTGATCCGCATCAGAGTTTGATTGTGCATTCATACCTCCCCAAATGAACCAGACTTTCTACCCAAACGGACTAGAGTTGGATTAAAGCGAACTAAACAGGGCTGTTGTGAATGCACCCTTAATCTGTTGTCCCATGACTCAATCAAAAAAAAAGCAGGTGAAGAGGGACTGATGAATGCATCAGCTTTTGAGCTCTTAAGAGGTTTCTGCAAAGATTACAGTATTTTATTACTGTTAGGTAACTCTGTTTGTATTCCCCACATTGACCAATGATCAGAGACGAGCCATCAGGTCTTCACTGAGAGTTAGAAGTCTGTATTTTTAATTCTGTCATTGCTGGATATTCTCAGAGTAACAATTAAAGTCCTTAAACGAAGAGTGTGATTGTGATTCCTTCTTTAAGATTCATTCAATGATTTTTTTTAAGGTTTTTGTGATATTTTGTGCAACAACTGCTGCCGTGGTTTAAAGGACGGACAAATAAATAAGACTAAATGGCTGAATGGGTTTCCTTGGCTGACGAGTTCAAAACCACAGCTTAGTTGTAGCAACATGCCTGTTTTCCCTTGCTTTTAATAAAATAAATAAATAAATAAATAAATAAATAAAACTTGTTTTAGGTTCATAAATGGAGCGAGCACATATTTCAGAAAACTGCAACTTCTGTGGTTTGAGAATCAAACGCTTTCGGTGTGGGAGGAAACATAAGAAATGGCCTTTTGGTTGGTCTGAAATCTCTTCTGGCAAACTCTAGGAAGGCTCAAGGGAAAAAGCAGTACTTTGTCCAAATTGCCCTTAGAGGAGATAAGGAGCAACAGACCCTGACTGGAAGCACTTTTAAAAAAAAACTTTTTTTATTTCTCTTTTTTTTTTTTTTCAGCAATTTATTGAACCAAATTCTTCCCTCAGGCTCTCTGCTGCTAAATATAAGCTTTCATTTGTGGCAGCACGAAGATGCAGGTACATCAGTGGCTGCAGAACTTTCTTCTCTGCAATCACATTTTCTTTGTCTTTCATGCAAACAGAAACATGTAGCATTAAACATACAGGGCTGAAACGCTTTGTTCTCACGCATGTGTTTCAGTCTGCAAGCACAAATTGACTTCCATTTATGACTCAACCCCACTGCAAAACAAAAGATTTGCAACCATTTACATTTTTCCCCTCATACTCACAGGAAACTTTAAAATGTAAATGTTTTAACATCCAGACCTACACTTTGCTCTTCTAGGTGAACCTAGCTATATTACACAACAAGTTTGACTCTTGCGGTCACACATGCAATGAAGAAACTTTATGTTTTTATGGATGGCGGACTGAAAATGTAGCAAATATTGCGTATCAGTATTGCTTGCTGTGACCTTCTCTATTTTCCACTCACAGGTATGACTGTGAAGTGTGAATGCAGAAGATCTATGGAGAAGTGAAAGTATTTCAGCTGCTGAAGTCTTAGGTTTTTTGGCCTGAGGAGAAACATTTCTGAGAAATTGTGAAGAAGATGCTGTGATCCTCAAAGGATGTTATCTGCCAGCCCACTAACTGCCTCCAGGAGAGGGGCTGCCAGGAAGGGGAGTTGGCAGTCATCCTGCAATTTCAGCCTCTGAATAAGGTGTGAGAATGAAAAGACAAACTATTCAAAGGAGACTATAAGACTGAAATTAGAGCGTCTCTAAAGCTGTTTTAAATTTGATGGGGTATACGATTCATAATTGTACAAGACAATAAAGATTGATTTCATGTTGGCTTTGGTAAATGCAATCCTGCAAATCTATGAAAACTACCGGAGTTGTAAAAAGGCAGCTGCAGAGATGGGAGGCCAGCTTTTTGATGGCCAAAGACAATTTGATCCTCCTCCATCTGTTTGACTGGGAGTCCATCTTTCTGGACTTTGTCAGTCAGACGTTTGCTCCATCTTCAAGGAATAATTGATGCATGTGGAGGAGGGAAAATGAGTGGATTTTTCTCACTTCTGTTAGTTTCTGTTCCTTTTCTTCTGACCATGAATCTTTGTTAATAAAAAAAATTAAAAAAACTGTGTACAGGTAGTCCCCGACTTACAAACCAGTTCCGTTCCTACGCCCGTTCGTAAGTCGGAACGCATTCAACGCGACGCCGTAAACCCGGTTTTTCGCCGTAAGACGGAAAATGTATGCTAACGACTGAACGCGCGCACATATAGGTCCATAAACATACACACAACGTTATTTACAAACGGTT
>JARVGQ010000828.1:18420137-18433950 GCA_031762355.1 Hypsolebias martinsi | reverse complement strand
GTTTTAAACCCTTCCCACAGTCTTGCAATATTCTAAACAATGTTTCTATACTCTAAACTCTAAAAGAGCACAGAATATCATGATTCCAGCTCCCTGCCTCCGCTGCTCTCAGGCAGCTGCAAGTGCTTTTGGCCACGCCCACTTCTCCGCTCTGCACGGAGAACAGATGATCAGCTGCAGCAGGAAGTTTATCCTGCAGTATAGAGTGCACAAAAGTGCAGCAGGTGCTAAATAATTTTAAATAATTTATTTTTAATAAAATTGTCATGCTGACCGTGATGCTCATCCATCAATCAGCCAATTGTTTGCCATGTCCAGTCTTATTTTGAAAAACCGCGATAGAGCGAATCCGCAATAAACGAACCGCGAAGTAGCGAGGGATTACAGTATATGCAACATATATACTGTATATTATTATTTTTATTATTATTAACAAAGGTGGTTTGGAGAGTTAAAATGAGTTGTTTCAGTATTAGATTACATTGTGTAAGATGGTATAAGAAGACTGCAAATATTTGCCAAGGAAAACATGATAGCTAAGGCAAACAGCTCTATACTGAATTTTATTGCTCTTATTGCAACATTTCCTTATCACATTTGCAATATATAACTGCCAATAAAAAAACTTAATTTTGTCTAGTAAATAAAAATCATATTTTTACACAAAACAAAAGAAGACATCTGGTTCAGCAACAAATAATAATAAAAAAAAAAAAAACACTAAACTAGATTTATCGCTTTACATGCAATAACATTTCTTCCTGATACCAGCCAATATAAATTTGTGATTTTACTAAATAATTACAACCTAAAATGTTCAAGCTCTAACAATATGTAAACATACACAATCAAAGGGGTTGGTGCCTTCCTGTAACATACACGTTCATCGTTGGCAGGGTGTGCGACTAATACGAGACTTGTTCTGTGTAATTTCTGCCCATGTACGTACTCTTTGTGTCAAGTTGAGCTCGGTACTTGTTAAAGCCTTTGAGTCGAACTCTCTCGCCCAGCAGATGGAGGAACTCTTCCAGGGCAGGCCCAGCTGCTTCGTTATTGTACATCTCCTCCTCGCTGCTCTGGCCTGCCATGCAGTACATTACCCCGACCTTCCGCTGGAAGCTCAGCTGCAAAGAGAAGACGAAGTCCAAATGAAAAGGGGAGACAGCCATAGTGTTGTCGTGCCAAAGTCACCATGTTGACATTTTAGACAGAACTTGTGCTGGCATTTGAATTATAACCTTGAGTTGTTGTGTAGTCAATACAGTACACATTTTCCCAAGTAATTATGCTGACATTTTCAAGGACTTCCACTATTGATCATTGCACCAGGGAATGTGAGCATCAAACAGCTTGTTTAGTATTTTTATTTGTATTTGCCAAGGTTGAGTTGTGTTTTATTATGTAACGCTTTGCAAAACATAGTTTTTCAATATAAATTCCATATAAGGGCCATGAGAAAAATAGCAATATACAACTAAAATGAATGACTACAAAAATCCTGTCCCGTGTGTGTTAATTACTGGCTAGTTAAGTTCTTTAGATAGATACCGGTATATATATGCAGTGTGGCTCAGATTTTGAGAAATCACTCAGGCATTGCCTAATACTCCCCTTTTTGTATGCTGATAGTTGTATCCAAATGTACGAATAGAACTAAACTGAAAACAGTAATGTAGTCAAACCTAAAAAAATAAAAAAAAATAAAAATAAATTTAAAAAAAAAAAGAAAAAAACAACTGGACTTCTATTTTGCAGTTGAAGATGTTTTACCTTTGAGGAGCTCAGATTGAGAAAGCTCACCGTATAGGAGACAAAACGTCTTCAATTGCAAAACAGAAGTCCAGTTGTTTTTTTGTTTTTTTTTACTTTTTTTTTTTTTTAACCATATCCTGGATGACTGAGAATCTACACCAGCATAGTCAAACTTATCCCCTAATCAAGCACTTCAAAGTTGTCGCCTTACCCCTTGTTCATCAAGTTTCATCAGCTGATCAGTAACCTTAGGTGTGTTGAGTGCCAGGCGCAAGCAGTGAACATTGAGCTCAGGAAGGAGGTACTCCAGCACTTCTTTGAGGGGCAGACCTCGAGCAAGACCATGCTTGGATGTAGATGGCACTGCATCTTCAAGGATGGACCCACGCAGGGTACTAAGCTAAAGACAAAAGGAAAAATCAACACAGATTGTAAGGTCAATACGAAATATTATTTTTCAGTCAAACTAAGAAAATGTCTCAGAATCTGAAAATCACTAACTCAGCCAAATCAGTTTCATTGGAATTTACCAGTAACAAAGAGCCAAACGGACTGTCCAGAGAAACCTGTAATACGTTTTTAGGACATTTAGGCATAAAGCCATACAATTTGTTTGTACTTGCATGGCCATTGGTGCATATGCCATTTCTTAAAAATCCAGAGTAGTAAATGTATTACAAGTACTTCGGAAATATGATACACGTCAGGCATCTTTGCTGTTACATCAAAGTGTAAGAAAATATATGACTAAAGGAGAACACACATATGATTTTAAGTTTTGTTAATATAGATTCTAACATAAAAACTCTTAGGCTACATGTTACCAGAAACACAGGCTGTCCATGAATAAATAAAGAGGACTGTAAAAGTCCAAGGCCTGAGTATCTATCATGAGCAAATAAACAGAGCTGGCAGTCTATAACTGTCCTTAGGCACTTAGAAGTGTCTGTGTTTTGTGTTTGGTTGGGACAGGGTTAGTGTAAGCACACTTTGTTTTCCACAAAGTGAAGAAGTGCTCTCAACTCGAGAGGACACTAGTGCTTGATGGACACTGAACTTTTGTCTTCAAAATCAGTGCGTCCCACTCACTCTGTCTCACTGGCACACATACTTTTATTCGTACAAAGCTCTTTACTCTGAAAATAGAATTTACAAGGGATCCAAGGAGTCACACACATTAAAAAAAAAAAAAAAGGACAACAGCACAGTAGGCTGTGCGTCATCTTAAGCGACTGCTAAGGCAATTACTCATGTTAGGCTTTAATACAAGAACAATGCTTTTCCTTCCTCACTTTAATACTTTTGGTTTTATTTTAGTCTCATTTAACAGCAAAAAGGCACCGCTACATCTTTCATAGACGAAGGCTGGCAAACATGGTGGGTGGAGGGAATGAGGACATGCATCTCTAGCTCTGGTGTGCAGAAAAGGAAGGATTTACAAAAGATTTTGTCTCATTGAAAACCACTGATTAATGCAAAACCAACTAAAAGAGCACATAAAAAATTAGATCAAACATGCAAATGTTTGAGGTGATAAAGAGCTAAGGAGGTAGCATCTTGAGCTGACAACTTGAGCTGAAGCTCTTATATCTACCCCCAACTGAGAGCAGATCCTGTGTGTTAACGCCTACACAATTTGAACTCATAATAGCTTTTCTGTAACATCACTCAGTACAGAGTGTACTAAATATTGACACATTTGAGAGCAGGAACATTCACAGAAGGAGCAAATACTAAAGAAGCAAATATTGATGATTGAAAAGCTCAGTTCAAAACAAATCCTTTAACACGAGAAACAAGAATTAAAGCTACCACAACACATTATATGGTAGTATATAAAACAGAGGGTCTTTGTCTCAGATTACCTCGCTTGTTCTGAAGATGACCCTGTAATTGTACTGCTGACCATGTTCTTTGTGTTCCTCTAACTTCTCCCTCCTCAGGCTCACAGCCACTGGTCCCAGATTCTCATCTACTCCCAGATAATTCCAGTGCTCTAGGATTAAAAAGAATAAAGATTTAAAACAAAGATTACCATAAAATAAATACAGAATAGAAAATCACAAGACAAAGGCAATGCTAGAATACCTAGCTATTACCTAAAAAGCCTATATCCTAAAAAGTTACTCTAGCATGTATTACAAAACTTTCAAAAACATGACTACAAAATTTTTTTCTCTGCAAATACATTTAATCGGAGACAGATTATTTAAGATTAAAAAAAAGTCTCTAGAGTCTAAACTGTTTAATGTTCTTACCTCTAAGATAGAAATATTTTCTGTAGTAATAGGCACCGAGGTCAACGTGTTCCACAATATATCTTTTAGATCTGTCAGTGTGTTGGCTTGGACCATCTTTAGGAGCCTCCAACACTGCAACACCAGCATTAGTAAAATGGGTCATGAGAGTAACATCCAGAGGTCCTTCCTCTGTACTGCCAGAAGAACTGCTAGAGCTTCCACCACTACCTATGCTGCCCTGCTAGAAGACAGATAACAAGGACAAGTGACGTGAGCAAGCAGCATCAGAACATTTATATATTTTAAGTATTTCTTTTAAAAAACCATAGATTTTCAAATACAACACAATTTTTTTCAAAATGTTGATATTTAAAATTTCTATCCACCTCATTCCTGGGGGCTCTACTGTCTAAATCAGGGCTATTACCAGAAGTGGCCTGCAGGTGACTTCAGTCTGGCCCACCAATGAGTTTGTAAATACTGTATATATATACAGGTAGTCCTCGACTTACGAACGGGTTCCGTACCTACAAACCATTGGTAAGTCGATTTTGATGTAAGTCGGAACTCATTATACTGTGCTGCAAACCCGTTCGTAAGGCCGGATTTTTGCCGTAAGTCGAGGAAATACATGTAAAATGTATGTTAACGCTGCGCCGCACACCCGGTCTTAAGTCCGAGTTGCTGTAAGTCGAGGGCGCCTTAAGTCGAGGACTACCTGTATATATATACACAGGTAATCCTCGACTTACGACTGAGATCCGTTTTCACGGTGGCGACGTAAACCGAATTTGACGTAAGTTGGAATGTATGTAAATACATGTGATGTACCTGTTTTACCAAGCGCGTAAACCGATTTTCGACGTAAGTCCATGCTGATGGCCTTCCTTTTCCTCGATGCACTGCCATCTGAAGAGTCCTCCTTGCATTTGGGAGCCATAATGAAGGGCTAATGGCCTACTGGGATGCTAGTGACGCCGTCCTCCTCTGTACAGTACTGTAGTCTTCCGCTGCTGTGCCGCCGCGTTACAACGTTCAACGTCGTAAAACCGACGTTAAAACCGGCGTAACCGCGTAACGTGAATAAGGGAGATGCGTCGTAACATCGAAACGTTGTAAGACGAGACCGTCGTAACCCGAGAACTACCTGTAAATACTAAAATAAATACAACATCCCTACTTCGCGGATTTTCACCTATCGTGAGGGTGTCTGGAACGTAACCCCCGCGATAATCGAGGGACTAGTGTATATCGTTGGTCTTTTTTGAGGCTTTACAGAAGCCTGACAACTTAACAGATCTATTCAGCAGCTTCAGCTTATTGTTGTGTTCTTACTGGACCATTTTCAAGCATTTAGACATCTCGCGTAAATCTCCATCTGGTCTCAGCAGTTTGCCGTTTGTTTTCATTGAAGGACAGAGCTTTTGGATCTGCAGGAGAGACAGTGGTGGTAGAGGAGCTTCTAGAGGGAGAGGAGGTTTCGGTGAGTCCTGCAGTTAGTTTAAGAAATACTTTTTAGCAAACTTGGAATGTTTAAACTGATTTTTCCTACCGTTGCTTTCAGTGTTTGTGTTTCAGTGACGGCACCTCTGTGTCACTGATGCCTCCAGCTCAGGATCACAAACGGCTTCAGGATGGTGACCAGGGACCAAACACTGGTGGTATGGGAGCCTACTGTCCAACCCCTCAGGTACATCTGGGCAACCAGCTGCTACAGAGATTTCAAACTTTAGTTTCTGTAGAGTTTTTAAAGCTGTTTGTTTGCCAGGTGAGCCCGGGGATGCTGCAACAAATCAGAGAAACGGTTCTGCAGAAAACTGTGGACAGGATGAAGGAGGAAGGAACTCCTTATGTGGGTAAGAGTTGTTTCCTTTTATCCATATTTTTCTGCAGCAGCAACATAATTATTAAAACATTTGTTTTCATTTGCTCAGGTGTGCTGTACGCAGGGTTGATGCTGACAAAGCAGGGTCCAAAGGTCCTGGAGTTCAACTGTCGCTTAGGAGATCCGGAAACTCAAGTGGGTTTCACTGACTATCAAACATTTGGACCTCCTGCTTTTATATAACATCAAACGTTTCCTTCCAGGTGCTGCTGCCATTGCTGAAGAGTGACCTGTATGAGGTGATTGTGAGCACAATGGAAGGAAAACTATCCTCCTGCACCCCCGTGTGGCAGCAGGACAGCTTTGCAGTGACTGTAGTCATGGCCAGTGCCGGCTACCCCGGCTCTTACGAGAAAGGAGTCAAGATCACGGGTAAAACTGGTCTACATGAACATTAAAGAGTGCCGTGATCTTCACTTGCAAACAAGGTCAATTCATCCAGTTTTTACACGGTTGTCTTTCAGGCCTGTCCCTGGTCCAGGACATGGGACTGCAGGTTTTCCACGCCGGCACTACCCTGAAGAATGGAAGTGTGGTTTCCAGCGGCGGTCGCGTTCTGACGGTGACGGCGGTAAAATCGTCCCTGGAGACTGCACTGCATGCGGCCAACCAGGGAGTAGCAGCCATCGGCTTCCCAGGTGCCGTGTACCGACGGGACATAGGCCACTGGGCCATCGCTCACCTGAACCAAAGCAGGTGTGGACCAGTGTAATGAAACTCCTTCAGTTTTAAACCTATAAAGCGTTGTTTAGTATCCACTCACCCTCATGTATGGAACAAATTATCAAATTTGCAACCAGAAATGCCATAATTTTTTGTCTTTTCACAAGTTTAATTGTACTTTTTAAACTAAAAATATCAATAGCATTATAGGCACTGAAATTAAATTCTTTTTTTGTTTTTGCTGTCTTCCTAACAGACGTCTGACGTATAAGGACAGTGGAGTGGACATCGCTGCTGGTAACAAGCTGGTGGACATGATCAAACCTCTGGCCAAAGCAACGTCTCGTCTCGGTAATTTCATTCACACAAAATGTACAAAGCTTTGTTGTCCGTCACAATGGCCAAGATGCTGTTATGGCCGAGAAGTCTAATTAAAAACACATTTCCACTGTATTTCTGTGTGGCAGGATACATTTTTACTTCTTGGTTAAGTCTGCTAACAGACATATTTTTCTCACGAGATAAAACTGCAGCTCTTTTAACGAGCTGCAGTTCCTCAGCTCCTGCCCAGCTCCTGGCATAATGTGCAGCTCTTGTTGTAGTACAAGAATCAGCCACCGGATGGCGCTTCATAGACTATGGTTTGGTGATCGTCATAAGTCTTTATGATGCTTCGCTGTCTGACTCATGGTTAAAACCATTCAACCTACAAAATTAATACAAGAACTATCTAAACATAATCACTGGACAGAACAGTGCCAAACACCTACGTAACTGAAATTAGTTTAAAATTATAAACCGGTAAATTTTACCCACAAGTCTTTATCGCGGTCATGTGACTGGTAGTCGCATAGTACTGGTAACCACTGATTTTTATTTGTTAAACACTTTTTGTAACAGCTGCTGTTTTTAAATGCACTTTCTAAATAAATTAGACGTTACTTTTGCACAGCAGAGCCCATATGAGGTGGGGGAGGAGGAGTGGGAAGAGCCCCGCCCCCCACCACCACCACTTGTCTCAACTGTGTTAGGATGTGAGCTTAAACGTGAAACCCATATTTAAGCTGAGTAGTCTAAAATGTGAGGACGTAGGCCTGTCACGCTAACAAATTTTTCTGGGCTGTTATCTCAGAATTGATTGCGATAAACGATAATATTGTTTGAAATTTAAGAATAATTAATTGTCAAATTTTAGAAGAAATGTTAATTTGTTTGGCTGTAGTACTTTTATTGACCACCTGATGACAGTGTAAGACTGTTTGAACCAAACGATGGATAGTTGAGCAGTGTGTCTCTTTTTAAGAAAAATGGGAGGGAGGTCCCTTGACGTGACATGGCAGAGCTCTTTTTAGCATAACATTTTTCACACAAAGCTTTTAATTAAAAAACAGTAAACAAGTTCTCAGCTTCTTTTTTCCGAGACAAACAACTTTTTACACGAAGGCACGGGTTTCAACCATGAATTTTAGAGCTTCGACAAGACAGAGGTTCATTTTCGAGGTCGGCCTGTTAGCTTAGCTTCTCAGCTTAGCTAAAACGTGATTTTGGACGGTTAAAACAGATTTTAAAGAGAAAAGAAAAAGGGAGGGGTCAATGAAAAGCACCGGAGTTGAGTTGTGTCTTCAGTAGAAAGAGAGACACGAAGAAACATTAAACCCAGTAAATGAAAATGAGGTAGATAATTTTCATTCATCGTGCGATTAATTGATTTATTGTTCATCGCAACAGGCCTACGAGGAAAAAGTAGCTGCTTATACACCGGCAATTACGGTATCCATTTTATTCCTGACAGGCTGTAACGCTGAACTTGGAGGCTTTGCTGGACTGTTTGATTTGAAGGCAGCAGGGTTTGTTGACCCAATCCTGGTTTCTGGGACAGACGGTGTTGGGACCAAGCTTAAGGTGCCGTTTCTAATCTAATTTCCCACTAGTATGTTTATTCACGCAAACACCGCAATCAGTTCACTTCTGCACCATTTTTTTCCTCCGTCATCAGATTGCCCAGGCATGCGGGCAGCATGGCAGCCTCGGTCAGGATCTGGTGGCCATGTGTGTGAACGATGTGTTGGCCCAGGGCGCCGAGCCGCTCTTCTTCCTCGACTACTTCTCCTGCGGGAGTCTTGACGTTAACGTGGCTGCCTCAGTGATTGGCGGCATCGCTAAAGCCTGTGAGAAGGCCGGCTGTGCTCTGCTGGGTGAGACAGATGTGTAAGATTTAGGCACAAATCACATTTTTGTGTCTAAGCTAAAACTAAGGCCATGAACAGGTGGGGAGACAGCAGAGATGCCGGGCGTGTACGCTCCAGGAGAGTACGATCTGGCTGGTTTCTGTGTCGGTGCGGTGGAGCGGGGGGGCCTACTGCCCAGGATGAAGGGCATCACAGGGGGAGACCTGCTGATCGGGGTGGCCTCCTCTGGGCTGCACAGCAATGGATTCAGTCTAGTCCGCAAAGTCCTGGAGAGGACCAACCTGAGCTACAACTCCCCTGCTTTATTTGGGAAACCAGGACAAACTGTTGGTGAGTTGACTTCTTGTTTTTTGTGTGGTATTCTTCACTTTAAAGTACCGTAATTTACAGGCTATAGAGTGCAGCCGCGTACACAAATTCTACATATATAGGACGCACTTGTGTATAAGCCATGAGTGTCCATGTTGTAACATGAGATATTTACACACAGATTTTTTTTTTGTATTAAATACATACCAGTAATGCGTACGGTAAATGTTTTTTTTTTTTTTTTTTTGTTAACAATGCCTTTAACACTGCTGGTTTAAAAAAAAATACAGGTTGTCCTCAACTTAAGGCGTCCTCGACTTACGGCAACTCGTAATCAGCCACATTGTAAAAACACAATGTACACGTTTCACCAAAAACCAGACCCAATTTTCAGAAACTGATTCTGAAGGTGGGTCTTCAAAACTTGGGACTGGAATTTGCCCAAAAATTAGGTTGGGCATACTAATGTGGGAAAATATATATTTTTAAGTAATATGTTTATTTATTTATTTTTCCCTAAATTTCCATAAAATAAATATTTTGTGAATTTTGACAAAACTGTAGACTTTTTTTTTTTAATCAAAAAATGCTTGGAGTTAAAAAAATAATTTAAATTTGATATTTTATTTCAGGCTGAGATACTTCTAGAAGACTGCCTTGTTTTTTTGTGGAAACTAATATTAGAAAATAGTATTTTTAAGCAGTAAAATAAAATGTTTTTTTCCCTTGGGGAACATGAATAAGACAATAACAGTGTTAAAGCACTTTGCTTCTGTATTAAAGCTTGTTTGTTTAAAAACAACTTTTTCCCTCTGTAATTGCTCTTAAATATTTCTGGCATTTCAGAAATGCCTTTTTTTCTCACAAATCACTAAATTAAATAATGTTACTACAGAAATAAAATATCTAAGCATCATTTTCACCCCTGCTTTGCTTCCAGGGGATGTTTTGCTGACTCCGACAAAGCTCTACAGTCGTCTGCTCCTGCCCATCCTGCAAAGCGGTGCCATCAAAGCCTACGCACACATCACAGGAGGGGGGCTCCTGGAGAACATCCCCCGGGTGCTGCCCCAGGAGCTGGCTGTGGATTTAGGTGAGATGAAAGCATGCAGACGCTTGATTTGCTAATTAATTTGTAACTTTACTGCAGAAAAATATCAGCAATCTGGAAGCAAATGATCAATTATTAATCAGAACTGATACTGAATTCAGGACAGTGGTGCAGTTTGAAGTTTATTTATGTAACAAACAGCTGTTTTTGTATTAAAGCTAGCAAAGTTGAAACGTTTAGGTCCGTCTGTGCTGTTTCTTTGACGTTTTCTTATTATCGGTATTTCAATGCCCAGATGCGTCCCGGTGGAGCATCCCTCCAGTGTTTGCTTGGATCCATAAAGAAGGGTGTCTGAGCGAGGAGGAGATGGCCCGCACCTTCAACTGCGGCCTCGGTGCGGTGCTGGTGGTGGCCCCTGTTGATGCTCAGAGGGTCCTGCGCCAGCTTCAAGTCCACGAGGAGGCCTGGATCGTTGGTTCGCTGGCTCACAAACAACCTGGTGAGACAAAGAAGTGCTTGTTTGATTCTGTTCGGACTTCTAGGCAGACCTGTGAATGTAATGTTTTTATGAATCGTTTGTGCCTCGTGCAGGAGCAGCATCCGTGGTGGTGCGAAATCTACAACAAAGCCTGCTGAATGTGGAAGCAGTATGTAGTGGGGAGTTGGGGGCTGAAAATCCTGTTTGCCATGGAGATGGTACCATACCACGTAGGAGGAAAAGAGTTGGGGTTCTTATCTCTGGCACAGGTGTGTTGCAACTACAACAGGTTGTGGATTTTGTCGTCATTTGTAGGGCTTTGTCTTACAACGGTCTCTGCTCTCCAGGCACAAACTTGCAGGCTCTTATCGAGCAGGCCAAGCACCCGTCCAGCTCGTCAGAGATTGTGGTGGTCATCTCCAACAGACCTGGGGTTCAGGGTCTGAAGAGAGCCTCGTTGGCTGGCATCCAGACCCGGGTAAGCCTTATGATCAAGGCCAAGGTTCTTTGTTTGTTACTTCACCACATGTGGCGGAACGAAATTATGTACACAGTTACATCCAACAAAAGTATAAAATGTAAAGAAAAACAGTAATAAGATCTAAGACAGGAACTAAGAAATACAGTAAACACTAATGGTGCAAAAACAATACACCGAACAACAGCAGCACAAACATGAGTCTGTGTGAGCAGATGAAAATTATGTGAGACACTTTGAATTTGTCAGTGGGTAAAATGGGTGCAGGTTCTATTCTATGAAGCAATGAATGGAGCATTTCAGGTTGACTAAAAATTAAAAATAATTATTGTTGTTTGGTTTTCACTTATGATTTAACAGTGGGGAAAAGTTACAACTTTCAGACGAGTTGTGTTGGCGACTAGAGACCAGGGGCCTGCAACCTTTCCAATAGAGCCATTTGTGCCCCTTTTCTATATATAACATTTATTACGCATCAAAAGCTACCTGACGATTATTATAATCATAAAGATTAAAGATCAAGATACACACACATTTTAGTATAAAGAAAAAAACTATGGTAGTTGAAAATTAGAGCAGTTTATCCATCCATTATCTTCTGCTTGTTCCTAAGGCGGGTTGTGGGGGTAGCAGCTTGAGCAGGGGGGTCCAGACATCTCTTTCCACAGCCACCTTCCAGCTCTTCTGGGAGGACTTCAAGGTGCTCCCAGGCCAACCAAGTGGCGTAGTCTCTCCAGCGTGTCCTGGGTCTCCTCCCAGTGGGACATGCCCAAAGCACTTCCCTAGGGAGGCGCCCAGGGAGCATCCTTACTAAATGCCCGAACCACCTCAACTGGCTCCTTTCGATGTGGAGGAGCAGCGGTTCTACTCCAAGTCTCTCCCACATAACTGAACTTCTCACCCTATATCTAAGGGAGAATCCAGCTACCATGCAGAGGAAACTCATTTCAACCTCCTGTATCTAAGAGCTCATTCTTTCGGTCACTACCCAGCGCTCATGACCATAGGTGAGGGTAGGAACGTACACTGACCTGTAAACAGAGCTTTGCCTTACAGCTCAGCTCTCTCTCTCTCTCTCTCTCTCTCTCTCTCGCAATACTGCAGACACCGGCACCAATCCGTCTCATTCTCACGCTCCATTCTTCCCTCACTCGTGAACAAAACCCGAAGATACTTAAACTCCTCCTCTTGATGCAGAACCTCAACCCGAAGAGAGCAATCCACCCTTTTCCAACTGAGGACCGTGGCTTCAGATTCTGAGGTACAGATTCTTATCCCAGCCACTTCACACTAGGATGCAAACCGCTCCAGTGAGAGCTGAAGATCACGGCACGATGACGCCAACAGGACTACATCATCTGCAAAGAGCAGATATGGAATCCTGAGGTATCATGGGGTGTCCGCCACCTAGTCTGTGGATGGCCACCGCAAGAAGCACCAACAACCTTTCGTTCTTTTAATGAGCTCTTCCTCAGTTATCAGACTTGCTATATTTTTGCTGATTCCAATAACTCTTACCAGAGTAATGTTTTTTCCGAGACTTAAAATCACTCTGTTGCAGAGAATGGTTTAGTTTGTTCTATTATTCTAAGCATGAATATTAATTCCCATGTTATATTTAGTCAAATCTATACCTCAGGTTGTAGACCCTGTGTGATTCAGCAGCATTTTGTAGACAAATTCTTTAAACTCCTACCAGCCCACAGTCACCAGTGGGGTTTGTGTACCATATTTTTCTTTGTATAAGTCACAGTTTTTTGCATAATTTACATGCCCTGTGACTTATAGGCCGAAGCAACTTATTTATGGATTTTTTTCCCCCATGTTTATTAACCATTTTTGGGCTGAGATATGACCCTTTTCATTCATTCTGACTGAAAAAAAAAAAAGAGCAGTACCACTTTCAGCCACTTGATGGCAGCAGAATAGTAATATAGTATGGCATGCTGTTGTATCATGTAATAGGAAAACGTGGCTATAATGACAAATTCAAAAAAGTTTAAGACAAAAAACAACTGGGCTTTATTACACTTTATACTTTTTTCTTTTCTTGAACGTTTTTGAATTCACCATGTCCCGGATGACTGAGAATCTTTACCAGCTTTTAACGATTCAATCGGCCTGCCATAGTCCTCCCATCTTGATTCTGCTTGCTGTTTGGACAGACTTGTCAAACCCAGCTGCACTGCCCTGGTGAAATGCAGCTAATTTGACCATTGAAGTGCTTTTATTAAACAAATGTTACACTGAGACACACCTTCACTATAATTTCGAGCAAACAAATAATTGTTTAGGTGCAGTTCTTGTTAATTTTAGAGAAACGAGCTGCGTTCCTCCTTCCTTTTCTCTTCCTCTGCGCGTTCATGGAGCACTGAGGCAGCAAACTATTTTTAAATACAGCTGATTTGACTATTGAAGTACTTTTATTACGCAAACTTTAGATTGATACATACTTTAATATAATTTCAAGCAAACAAATAATTGTTTTTAAGTGTTAATCTTGGTAAATTCTTGTTAAAGTTCTGTCGTGCACGCTCCCGCAGCCGCCATTTGGTGGCCCAACAGCGGCTCATGTTTCCGGGTTGTCATTGGTGACGTGTAACAAACACAAGTCAGCGGTGATGCATAATAGATGTGTCGTACATGGCAAAGCGACAGATGTATGGATTTTCCCATAATAGACAAATATGGACTAGGGATGCACCGATAAATCGGCCGGCCGATTTATCGGCCCCGATTTCCTTAATTTTGGGAAATCGGAAATCGGC